>JAPXFQ010000017.1:275000-286657 GCA_028564705.1 Apricaphanius iberus | reverse complement strand
CTTTACTAGCATTTAACCTAGCGTTAGCAATTTAGCTCATTTAAGCTAACATATGCTTTTTAGGTATATTTTATCATACTGAATGGTGTGAGTCATTATTAACTATCATGTTAGTGTTTGCCTACATAATGTCGGGGTCATTTAACCTTTACTAGCATTTAACCTAGCGTTAGCAATTTAGCTCATTTAAGCTAACATATGGTTTTTAGGTATATTTTATCATACTGAATGGTGTGAGTCATTATTAACTATCATGTTAGTGTTTGCCTACATAATGTCGGGGTCATTTAACCTTTACTAGCATTTAACCTAGCGTTAGCAATTTAGCTCATTTAAGCTAACATATGGTTTTTAGGTATATTTTATCATACTGAATGGTGTGAGTCATTATTAACTATCATGTTAGTGTTTGCCTACATAATGTCGGGGTCATTTAACCTTTACTAGCATTTAATAGCGTTAGCAATTTAGCTCATTTAGCTAACATATGCTTTTTAGGTATATTTTATCATATGAATGGTGTGAGTCTTATTAACTATCATGTTAGTGTTTGCCTAATAATGTCGGGGTCATTTAACTTTACTACATTTAACCTAGCGTTAGCAATTTAGCTCATTTAAGCTAACATATGTTTTTAGGTATATTTTAACATACTGAATGGTGTGAGTCATTATTAACTATCATGTTAGTGTTTGCCTACATAATGTCGGGGTCATTTAACCTTTACTAGCATTTACTAGAGTTAGCAATTTAGCTCATTTACTACATATGTTTTTAGGTATATTTTATCATACTGAATGGTGTGAGTCATTATTAACTATCATGTAGTGTTTGCCTACATAATGTCGGGGTCATTTAAGCTACATATAGCATTTAAGCTAGCGTTAGCAATTTAGCTCATTTAAGCTAACATATGCTTTTTAGGTATATTTTATCATACTGAATGGTGTGAGTCATTATTAACTATCATGTTAGTGTTTGCCTACATAATGTCGGGGTCATTTAACCTTTACTAGCATTTAACCTAGCGTTAGCAATTTAGCTCATTTAAGCTAACATATGCTTTTTAGGTATATTTTATCATACTGAATGGTTCGTGTCATTGTTAATTAATATCGTATTGTTTGCCTACATGCACTCGGGGTCATTTAAGCTAACACTAGCATTTAAGCTAGTGTTAGTATTTTAGCTAACATATGCTTTTTAGGTACATTTTAACATGTTAGTGTTTACCTACTTGCTGTTGGTGTCATTTCTGTTAACACTAGCACTTAAGCTAGTGTTAGGCTTTTAGCTCATTCAAATTCAAATGAGCTTTTTAGGTACATTTTAACACACTGAACGGTTTCTGTTCTTGTAAACCAATATGTTAATGATTGCTTACATGCTTTTAGTGTCATTTAAGCTAACACTAGCGTTTTAGCTAGTGTTTGCCTTTCAGCTCATTTAAGCTAACAAATGCTGTTTACGTATGTTTTAACATACTAAATGGATTGAGTCATTGATCTCCAACATGTTGGAATTTTCCAACATAGTAACAATAGCATTTTAGCTTATTTTAGCATTTTTGCTAATTTAGCTTAGACACATGTATGTGGATGTGTTTAGCAGCATTTGTATTGGATCAATAGAGGGAAAACTGTAAATGTACGATTTTTTTTAAGGGGTGTATCAAATAACGCAATTTGTACTGTACTGTTTGTGGTGTAACTGTTGTTTTGTGTCTGTGAAACACTGAAAAAGATCTAAGATTACAAAATTGCTGATAAATTTACCTCTGTGACATCAACCTCCCAGTTACGAGACACAAAAAATTTAAATACCAAAAAACCTTATTAAAAAAGCAACTTTTCCCATTTAAAAACATCATGTTGGATCAACTTAAATACTTGCATTCATGTTGATAATTATTAAGTTTATGTTGCTTAGAAATGTCTTTTATTATGACCAAAAAGCTACTTCACCATACTCAAAACATTGCTTTGAATTAACTTAATTCTCAGAACCGCAATGGCCAAAAAAACAAAGGTAGCATTAGTTGGCACGACTTCACCAGCTAGGGCTGCACGGTGGTTAGCACTGTGGCCTTGCAGCAAGACAGTCATGGGTTCGTATCCCAGCCCAGGGCCTTTCTTCATGGAGTTTGCATGTTCTTCCTGTGCATGTGTGGGTTCCCTCAGGTTAATTGATCACTCTAAATTGTCCTTGTGGGTGTTTGCATGCATGGTTGTTTGTCCTGTCTGTCTCTATGTGGCCCTGTGATGGACTGGCGACCTGTCCAGGGTGTACCCGCCTCTCGCCCGTTGACAGCTGGAGATAGCCACCAGCCCCCTGTTCAGAAAATGGATGGATGGACTTCACCAGCTAGCAAGGTGCACGAAGAAGATCATAAATTGAGTGGAATGTAGGTTTCGGCGATTCCAGGAAGTGTAGGGAAACAACTTTATTAATAGCGTTCTGGCACGTGAACTTCATCGGGGTCATTTAGAAAAAGCAACAAACAATCACAGTTTAAATATACTACATCATATACAAAGTAACTTTTGACACACAAGTTAGGCTGGACCAGTCAATGTATGGGGGTGGTATAATTAATTTGATTGGGTCTTCTAAACTGGATCAAAGGTAATGGTTCAAAATGTCTAAAAAGAAGGACATCTATGAGAAAAAATAAAAACAGGCTTGAAAGTACAGAAAAGTAATTAAAATAATAATTAAAATATATAAAGATGGATTGTCAAATGTGAATATAAAAAAGGCATATATATATATATATATAAAACAAAAACGGACAAAAATACTAAATTCTAAGAGACTAAAGGGATTGTAACATCGAAAGTGCATTACAAATTGCAATTAACCTGAATCATTAATTGGAAACACCCAAATATATATATATATATATATATATATATATATATATATATATATATATATATATATATATATATATATATATATATATATATCTAGATTTTGTACATGGGAAATACAGTATATATTTCAAAAGGTACTTGAAAAATATTTGTCTTACATGAACTGATTAATCAGTAAATCCTCATTCATGCCTGTAGGGAATAAACTCTTTAGATTAAAAATCCAGTATGCTTCCCTATTTTTCCCTATATTAAAATTACCACCTCTGGGATTGATTTTTATAGCTCCAATTCCAATAAAGAATAGATGTGCACCGTGGTGTTTCTCATTAAAATGGACTGGTTGGGTCATTCCTCTTATAGAGCTTCTATGTTCAGTGATTAGATCTTTTAGAACACAGGAAGTTTCCCCCATGCAGAATGTGTTGCATGGACAATATATCATGTAAATTACTTTCTTTTTTTTGTTGCAGATAATAAAATCTCTTACAGGAATTATTTTTTTCTTGAACGGATGTTTGTATTCTTAGTATGTTGACAGTTTATGCTTTTGCCACATTTGAAACGACCAGTTAAGTTGTGGGTTATCCGAGGTGTTTCTGAGATATCGTTGTCCTGGGAGCAATTCTTTCCTTAATATTTTTCCTCTCCTGGAGGTGCCATGTAAATTTGGATCCAACTGAAGAACATGCAAGTGTTTTAGAATGATATTTTTAATATTTTGAGTTTTAGGTGTAAAGGTGGTACGAAATATAAGCTTAGTCTTAGTTTGTAATTGATTTTTTGGTTCCAAGTATGAATTCCTGCTTTTAGATTCAACCTTCTCTTTAGCAGATTTCCACCAGTCCTCATTGTAACGTCTTTCTCTAAATGTATTTAACAGTTTAACTTTATTTTCATGATATTGTATGATATAGAGTGTTACTTGCATCTCTAGGAATAACTCCAGAATATATTTTAGGGTCAATAGGTACTGCAAAACATCAAAGCTAACATTTCATCATATATGTGTGAATCCCAGATGTTGAGAGGTGTAAAATAGCATTATACCGATCCTTTAAAGTTATTAATATTCTGGTGAAAGCAGTGAGTAAGCCCCGCCCTCTCTGAGAGAGCCACACCTTTCCGTTTCTGTCTGTATTGTTCACCGTTTGTAAAACTAACTAGGCAAATTTTACAATTATAAAATATATAAAAAGTCATTAATAAAATTTTCAGCAAAATATTTTGTTTGAGGCTAAATATTTAGTTTGCTAGCTTAGCCTGCTAGGTGAATATTAAGCTGAACTACATAAACAAATAACAATGGTCCAAACCACGTTACCACGGTGACGTTAGTGTAAAATGCTCCATAACAACAGCCTGGAACCGTGTTCGTTAAAAACAGACTGCGGTCCACGCAAACGCACAAACTAACCGGGGATAGAATGTTACATTTTTGTTCAGTACGTTAAGCTATCATAAAAAAATCTATGCTGAACGCAAATACGTGTAACTGATATATATTAATACATACAGTCTATGGTAACTACGCATAAAATTACTCACTATTCACCACTTATAGAGTCATATTTTACATCAATAGAACTTAAAATTGTATTATTTTTTGATTAACTGATCATTTTAAACTCAGACATGTTATGATTATATATTGAATCAAAAGTTGGTCGGCTGGTTCTGGATTGGGAGGTTCTGGATGTGTTCTGCTCCACTCTCAGTCCTCTCTGCTGGCCTGGACGAACTGATTGGAGCGTTTATCACCATAATCAGCCAGAAAATACGTTGGAGGAGGATCCGGGAGCTCGGTAGTGTTTCTACAACGCTGCTTATGTTCATCCTTACACATGGACCTCCATTAATCACTGTGTTCTCTCAGGGACAACCTGAACCTTTATGTGTGCTGAAGAAAGTTACAGTCCGGTGGTGATGCTCGAAAAGAGGAGTTCTCCTTGGTAAAGCTGAAAGCCAGAGGCTCCGCCCCCTCTCTGGAAGGAGAAAGTTGGCCAAGTTTGAGCTGCTGAAGTTCAGGCTCGGCACCACTAGAGAGAGCTCTCATTCTGTACTCCGGAGGAGAGAGACGTGTTTGTTCTTCCTGTTCAGCAGAAAGTCTCTCAGCAGATGATTTGTTCCTTAAAGCGTCATTAAACACAATCAGCAAAACAATATTTTATTCAGAACCAGGAACCAGATTAAACGGATGTTTCTGTATAGGAGTTATGTGATACGACGGGAGGAGTCGGCAAATTTAACACGGAGAAGATTCATGTCTCTGTCTGGACGAATGACCCATTAACAGCCAGCTGAGCTGCTGCGTTCAGGATCGACGTCTCCTCCTCCCAAAGCTGAGTCTGGTTAAGTCCAAACATCCAACATGGCGGCCGAGGCCTGCAGAGCCTCAGATGGAGCTCCTTTCTCCCAGAGATACGGCTACATTTGTCTCCTGTGCCTCTCGACCGATGAGGACGAGACGGAACGAGACGCAGCGAGAAACATGGAGGACAGCAGAGGATGAGAGGCCTGTCCAACCTAAAGGGAAAGTTCAGTTTTATCCAACCTGGACCTTTTTTTTTAGTATTTATCATGATCGTTTACTCACCCCGACAAGGTTGGAGCCACTTGGAGTCCTTCAGGAGAAGTTTCTCTCCAGTCATTCTGAACTCAGAGGGGAGACGTGCTAACGATTAATAACTAAACCTGGGGTAAATGAAGGAGTTATGGGGCAGATAATTCCTTATTACAGTCAGCAAACCTCCTGCCCTGATTGGCTCCCGCTTTATGGATATACGCTGATCAGACTGGATACAAACTTCTTCTGAAGGACTCCAAGTGGCTCCAAACTTGTCTGGGTGAGTAAATGAAAATAACATTTCCTAAAAATAAAGAAAAAAAACTTTCCCTTTAAAGATGATCTGCATTTTGAATCCTGTAATTTAGCTGTTCTAGTTGTTAATGAGAAGCAGCAGTTAGAGGCAGATAATGGATGTTTGTCCATCACTCTGTGTAGCTTAGCAACAGAAACCAAAGGAACACGTGTGGTAGGACAGAGTAGCTCATGTTGCATGATTAAAATTCCCCAGTCCGTCAATAACCTTTAAAAACACTGATTGCAGCACAGGCCAACATGTCGTGTTCCCAAGTAAGACATCTTAGAAATGAAAAACTGATTCCACTTCTGAAGATTTATTATGGGTTATGATTGTTAAACGTTCAGGATGAATTCTGCAGAAAGACGTTTAGGAGATGCCGTCGTGTTGTGTGGCTGCGCTACGTTTGTTAGCCGCCTGAAGCTGGGAAAAAGCATTAACCCTTTAAAAAGGCCGTAAATTGATCTTTGGACGTTGGTCCTGGTTCTGGTTCTTTCTGCTGGAACGAGATGAGGCTGGTTGGATGTAGGAGGAGAAAATCCTCTGAAGCTTCAGGAAGAGTCGTTCCATGTCTGGAATGATTGTTTTAACGTATTCCTCCATTAATGCAGCGATGAGAGAAGAAATGAAAAGCTGAGGTAGAAATGTGGGGAGGCGAGCGCTGATTCTGGTTCTGGTGGGTCTGTTTGACCCGGGTCAACACGGGTCATGGGTTTCCAGCAGGGTCTGTTGTGGAAACGATGAGTCATGTTTGCACGATTCTCCCCTCCATCCTCCCATCCCATCATCTGTTAGCGGCTCGGTAGTGATGACCCGTCATCTGCTGCTCTCTGAGCTGCTGAGCTCAGCACAAACTCTCTGCTCGGGTCTCCCATCTGCGTCCGTCCGTTCTGTCCTGCCGCTCGTCTCCGTGTGTCCTCCTCGTGATTGGCTGGAGGTGATGTCATCGTCTATCCTGTGGATAACCAATCGCGAGCCGTGGTTTGGAGGAATGAAGCGCAGCGTTCTGGTGGACAGAGTCAGGACAAAAGGATGAGAACCGCTTACTGAGACCTTCTCCTGGAGGAGAACGTTACGTTCACTAAACTATCAGTCCAAACGTCACAGGATGAAGATGTGCAGAACTGTGATGAGGAAGCAAAATTATGAAAATCTTTCAACATATTTTACAAAGAAAATATCTGAGATCTTTATGGGCATTCAGCCCCCTTTACTTTGATGCACCTAAATGAAAGGAGAACCTTTCCCGTCTGAAAACGCCTGAGTCTAAACGTTGGTCTAATCTGGGAAAGGGGGCGGAGTTTATCAGCTGATCCTAATAATCAATCAGAGGTAATTATTAATATTATCTGGGACAATCTGAAGCTCAAACAAAATAGAAAAGTTAAACTAAAGCATCAGATTGTATCCATGGTAACATGACAATCAAACAATGACTAATAAAAGGAGTTTATTTTAATCTAATTCCCATTTCTGAATATATATATATATATATATATATATATATATATATATATATATATATATATAATGACAAAGTACAGTTTATACATTTTTACTCCTTTACATTTTTTGGAAACATTTTTTTTTTACAATTTTTAAAAGAAAAATAGAATTTTAATGGACATATTATTAGTAAAATTATTAGTTACAAACAAACTTGCCTAGTTAGTACCAAAAAAAACAATAAAAATTAATATTTTAAAATAATCTACACTAAAACGAACTCAAACGTAACTAAAATATTCACATTTTCTTAAATTTCAACATCTGTATGTCAGTTTCCGCATTTATGGGGGCCCCCCAATGGTTTTTTTGGGCCCCTAAGCAACCTCTTAGTTTGCTTATGAGGTTCTTGTCCAGTCTACCTGTCCTGACAGGAGAGCATTGATCAGAGCAGCTCTGGAGGAGCTGCAGAGATCCTTAATCTTTCCAGCATTAGTGGTGGAGATGGAGGAAAGAAAGTGTGTTTCTAACATCTGGAAGAAGGTCCTCTTATCATTAAAAATGAAAAAACGGTGCTCAACCTGAACACACCATCTGTACGGTGAAACACGGTGGTGGAAGAATCATGCTGTGGGAAGCCGGTCAGAGTTGCTGGGCGGAGCTAAGTACCTGCAGGAGAGCTGAGACTGGGGCGGGGCTTCACCTTCCAGCGGGAAGAGCAGCCAGGGATATTATGGGATGTCAAAGTTAACCTGAGTTAAATGCAGAGTTTGTGGCGAAACTTGATGTTCTCAGGTGTTCTCTGTCCGATCTGAGGAGGCGACTCAGGAAAAACAACTTCTACAGTTTACAGTCTGCCTGACGTCTTTAAATCGGATTGTGAAAAATGAAAGCTAAGCTGTTCAGAGGGAGGCAGGAGGAGTGGAGCCATCCTCCTTGCTGCTCCTCTCCCTGCTGCTCCTCTTCTTCTTGTTCCTCTTCCTGCTGCTCCTCTCTCTGCTGCTCCTCTTCTTGCTGTTCCTCTTCCTGCTGCTCCTCTTCCTGCTGCTCCTCTCTCTGCTGCTCCTCTTCTTGCTGTTCCTCTTCCTGCTGCTCCTCTTCTTGCTGTTCATCTTCCTGCTGCTCCTCTCTCTGCTGCTCCTCTCTCTGCTGCTCCTCTTCTTGCTGTTCCTCTTCCTGCTGCTCCTCTTCCTGCTGCTCCTCTCTCTGCTGCTCCTCTTCTTGCTGTTCCTCTTCCTGCTGCTCCTCTTCTTGCTGTTCATCTTCCTGCTGCTCCTCTCTCTGCTGCTCCTCTCCCTGCTGCTCCTCTTCCTGCTGCTCCTCTTCTTGCTGTTCCTCTTCCTGCTGCTCCTCTTCCTGCTGCTCCTCTTCCTGCTGCTTCTTTCTCTGCTGCTCCTCTCCCTGCTGCTTCTCTTCCTGCTGCTCCTCTTCCTGCTGCTCCTCTCCCTGCTGCTCCTCTTCCTGCTGCTCCTCTCCCTGCTGCTCCTATTCCTGCTGTTCCTCTTCCTGCTGCTCCTCCTCTCCTTGCTGTTCCTCTCCCTGCTGCTCCTCTCTCTGCTGCTCCTCTTCCTGCTGTTCCTCTCCCTGCTGCTCCTCTTCCTGCTGCTCCTCTTCCTGCTGCTCCTCTCTCTGCTGCTCCTCTCTCTGCTGCTCCTCTTCCTGCTGTTCCTCTTCCTGCTGCTCCTCTTCCTGCTGTTCCTCTCTCTGCTGCTCCTCTTCTTGCTGTTCCTCTCTCTGCTGCTCCTCTTCCTGCTGCTCCTCTCCCTGCTGTTCCTCTCCCTGCTGCTCCTCTTCCTGCTGCTCCTCTCCCTGCGGCTCCCCTTCCTGCTGCTCCTCTCTCTGCTGCTCCTCTCTCTGCTGCTCCTGTTCTTGCTGTTCCTCTTCCTGCTGCTCCTCCCTGCTGCTCCTCTCCCTGCTGTTCCTCTCTCTGCTGCTCCTCTCTCTGCTGCTCCTCTTCCTGCTGTTCCTCTTCCTGCTGCTCCTCCCTGCTGCTCCTCTCTCTGCTGTTCCTCTCCCTGCTGCTCCTCTTCCTGCTGTTCCTCTCCCTGCTGCTCCTCTTCCTGCTGCTCCTCTCTCTGCTGTTCCTCTCCCTGCTGCTCCTCTTCCTGCTGCTCCTCTTCCTGCTGCTCCTCTCTCTGCTGCTCCTCTTCTTGTTTCCTCTCTCTGCTGCTCCTCTTCTTGCTGTTCCTCTCCCTGCTGCTCCTCTTCTTGCTGTTCCTCTCCCTGCTGCTCCTCTTCCTGCTGTTCCTCTCCCTGCTGCTCCTCTTCCTGCTGCTCCTCTCCCTGCTGTTCCTCTTCTTGCTGGTCCTCTTCCTGCTGATCCCCTTCCTGCTGCTCCTCTCTCTGCTGCTCCTCTTCCTGCTGTTCCTCTCCCTGCTGCTCCTCTTCCTGCTGCTCCTCTCCCTGCTGCTCCTCTTCCTGCTGCTCCTCTTCTTGCTGTTCCTCTCTCTGCTGCTTCTCTTCTTGCTGTTCCTCTCTCTGCTGCTCCTGTTCTTGCTGTTCCTCTCTCTGCTGCTTCTCTTCCTGCTGCTCCTCTCCCTGCTGCTCCTCTTCCTGCTGCTCCTCTACCTGCTGCTCCTCTTCCTGCTGCTCCTCTCCCTGCTGCTCCTCTTCCTGCTGTTCCTCTCCCTGCTGCTCCTCTCCCTGCTGCTCCTCTTCTTGCTGTTCCTCTCTCTGCTGCTCCTCTTCCTGCTGCTCCTCTCCCTGCTGCTCCTCTTCTTGCTGTTCCTCTTCCTGCTGTTCCTCTCCCTGCTGCTCCTCTCCCTGCTGCTCCTCTTCTTGCTGTTCCTCTCCCTGCTGCTCCTCTTCCTGCTGCTCCTCTCCCTGCTGCTCTCTTCTTGCTGTCTCTCTCTGCTGTTCTCTCCTGCTGCTCCTCTCCTTGCTGCTCTCTTCCTGCTGCTCCTCTCCTGCTGCTCCTCTTCCTGCTGCTCCTCTCCTGCTGCTCCTCTTCTGCTGTTCCTCTCCCTGCTGCTCCTCTCCCTGCTGCTTTCTCCTGTTCCTCTCTTGCTGTCCTCATCTGCTGCTCCTCTCCGCTGCTCCTTGCTGTTCCTCTCCCTGCTGCTCCTCTTCCTGCTGTTCCTCTCCCTGCTGTTCCTCTTCTTGCTGGTCCTCTTCCTGCTGATCCCCTTCCTGCTGCTCCTCTTCCTGCTGCTCCTCTTCCTGCTGCTCCTCTTCCTGCTGCTCCTCTCCCTGCTGCTCCTGTTCTTGCTGCTCCTCTCCCTGCTGCTCCTGTTCTTGCTGTTCCTCTCTCTGCTGCTCCTGTTCTTGCTGTTCCTCTCCCTGCTGCTCCTCTCCCTGCTGCTCCTCTTCCTGCTGCTCCTCTCCCTGCTGCTCCTCTTCCTGCTGCTCCTCTTCCTGCTGCTCCTCTCTCTGCTGTTCCTCTCCCTGCTGCTCCTCTTCCTGCTGCTCCTCTTCCTGCTGCTCCTCTCTCTGCTGCTCCTCTTCTTGCTGTTCCTCTCTCTGCTGCTCCTCTTCTTGCTGTTCCTCTCTCTGCTGCTCCTCTTCCTGCTGCTCCTTCCCTGCTGCTCCTCTTCTTCTGTTCCTCCTGCTGTCTCTTCTGCTGTTCCTCTCCCTGCTGCTCCTCTTCCTGCTGCTCCTCTCCCTGCTGCTCCTCTTCCTGCTGCTCCTCTCCCTGCTGTTCCTCTTCTTGCTGGTCCTCTTCCTGCTGATCCCCTTCCTGCTGCTCCTCTCTCTGCTGCTCCTCTTCCTGCTGCTCCTCTCCCTGCTGCTCCTCTTCTTGCTGTTCCTCTCTCTGCTGCTGCTCTTCTTGCTGTTCCTCTCTCTGCTGCTTCTCTTCCTGCTGTTCCTCTTCCTGCTGCTCCTCTTCTTGCTGTTCCTCTCTCTGCTGCTCCTCTTCTTGCTGTTCCTCTCCCTGCTGCTCCTCTCCCTGCTGCTCCTCTTCTTGCTGTTCCTCTCCCTGCTGTTCCTCTTCTTGCTGTTCCTCTCTCTGCTGCTTCTCTTCCTGCTGCTCCTCTCCCTGCTGCTCCTCTTCCTGCTGCTCCTCTTCTTGCTGTTCCTCTCTCTGCTGCTCCTCTTCTTGCTGTTCCTCTCCCTGCTGTTCCTCTTCCTGCTGTTCCTCTCCCTGCTGTTCCTCTTCCTGCTGCTCCTCTTCCTGCTGCTCCTCTTCCTGCTGCTCCTCTTCCTGCTGCTCCGCTTCTTGCTGTTCCTCTCCCTGCTGCTCCTCTTCCTGCTGCTCCTCTCTCTGCTGTTCCTCTCTCTGCCTCTCCTCTTCCTGCTGTTCCTCTCTCTGCTGCTCCTCTCCCTGCTGCTCCTCTTCCTGCTGCTCCTCTTCTTGCTGTTCCTCTCTCTGCTGCTCCTCTTCTTGCTGTTCCTCTCCCTGCTGTTCCTCTTCCTGCTGTTCCTCTTCCTGCTGCTCCTCTTCCTGCTGCTCCTCTCTCTGCTGTTCCTCTCTCTGCCTCTCCTCTTCCTGCTGTTCCTCTCTCTGCTGTTCCTCTCTCTGCTGCTCCTCTTC
>JAPXFQ010000017.1:252500-270000 GCA_028564705.1 Apricaphanius iberus | reverse complement strand
CTAGGAGAGGGAGGGGCAGCTGCTCAGAGAGCAAGATTCAGGAGGATTACTCAGACATGCGTGGATTAAGCCAAAAACCACTGTGGTGGGTTTTTATGAAAAAATTATCAGATGGTTGAAAACTCCAAAAACTTGATTTTGCATGATATAGGCCCTTTAAATGGTTTTTTGCATGGTTGCTACTTTTTTAAATGTAATGATATTTTCTCACATACCTCCATTTGAGAACGACTGCTCTAAACTGTAGATCAAACAGAAGGTACTGGAGCTGGTAAAACCGCTGGTGAAGCTGGTCACTCAGGATTAAAGTACCTATACGCTGTACCTGCCTGGTATTCAGCGAGGCTGGGTTCAGTAGTGGTTCTCCAATCAGCCAACTGGACCGCTTCACAATCTGGTAGACAGAGTTCCACTTCTTTAAAGCTATGTGTCGGTACCAAGCTAGCAGAGGAAAGGAGAGTAGGGATTCAGTGAAAGCATGATAAAACATTCTCAGCAGTGTTTTTTGTAAAAAAAAAAGAACAGATGTTGATGCTGCTTTTTACACCAACCGTTTCACAGTTAAAAACTCAGCTTTGAATCAATTATTGTCCCAAGGTATTCATAAAACTGCACACACTCCACTGCTTCACCTTTAATGGATTTGACTTCATGCATACGGACATTCTTTCTGAAATCAATAACCATATCCTTGCTCTGCAAGTCTGCAGGTCTACATTTAAATGAAGGTTGGACTCCCCACACCACTCCACACAGTCATTAATAACAGATCCATGACTATTCTCGTTATTCTGAAGCAAACTGACGATTAAAGTTTTGTCTGCGTACTTCAAAACGACACGATTTTTGCAGATGACTTTGGCACATATTTGTGTAAAGATTAAACAGTAGTGGAGAAAGTTACCTGTGCAGGGATTGTGTTGCTTCTTTTCACTCTTTGTGTTCTCTAAAATCCACCCGACTAGTTTATTACTCAGTTTGAACTGTTCTACAAGTCTTTTTACTGGGAGGTGGGCTTGAGTTTTGTTAAACAAAGAGGAATAATCTACAAAGAGAAGCCTTCCTCTCCAGATGGTTCTGTACACACCTCAACAAGAACAAGTATTTGATACGCTGCTGGTTTTTAACGTTTTCCCACTTACAAATAATGTAGAGGTCTGTAATATGTATCAAAGGTTCTCTCCAACTGTGACGGACAGAATCTAAAACAAAATAAAGAAAATCAAAGTGGATTATTTTCTTTTAATTACTTTAAAATGTATTGCATTACACACGTATTTGATCTCCTATCAAGCAGTCAGAATTTGTTCTCCCACAGACCTGTTAGTTCTTCTTTAAGAAGCCCTCCTGTTCTCCACTCATTACCTGGATTAACTGCACCAGTTTAAACTCGTTACCTGTATAAAACACACCTGTCCACACACTCAGACAATGACCAAGACCAGAGAGCTGTGCAAAGACATCAGGGATAAAAAGGCTGGGATGGGCTACAGGACAATAGGCAAGCAGCTTGGTGGGAAGGAAACAACTGTTGGTGCAATAATTAGAAAATGGAAGACGGTCTGGAGCGCCATGAAGGATCTCTGCTGGTGGGGCATCAATGATCATGATGAGCCCAGAACTACACAGCAGGACCTGGTCAATGACCTGGATAGAGCTGGGACCTCAGTCTGAAAGAAAACCATCAGTAACACACATTAAAATCCTGCAGCGCATGAAAGGTCCCCCTGCTCAAGCCAGCGCATGTCAAGGACTGCCTGAAGTTTGCCAATGAGGATCTGAATGATCCAGAGGAGGAATGGGAGAAGGTCATGTGGTCTGATCAAGGCAGCTAGAGATAAATGCATGGATGAGTTTTTCTAGGTCTCCTTGTGTCATCAGTCCTTTAATCCCAGAAATGTTCCTCAGCTGATAGAAAGCTGACCTTGTTATTACCCTATGTGACCCTGGAGGTTCTGGTCTGAGTCCATTATTACACCTAGATTTCTGGCCTGGTTGCTAGTTTCTAGTTGGACCAGTTTAAGCGGTTATGTAGTTGATCGTTTTTTCTGAACTGCATTGGGTCTAAGAAACACTCAGTGGTCTTTAATATTTCCAATTTCACAAATCTTTCAAACATTTCCGTCTGTCCATCCGTCATCTGCTGTCACACCTCACTTTGTTAAACTGATGGAGGCCAAAGGTGTGAAACAGAACCTGTGTCTCTGCCGCAGTGTGACGATAAAAGTTTAAATGAAACCTGAATGAGAAGGAGAGATGATGGAGGAGAATGTGGCTGCATGAAGGCTTCAGCGGGGCCAGATGATCAGTAAAGAACCAGCTGGGCATCAGGTCCATGTAGGAGGCCGATCCTGGTGGTTCAGAGACGGAAACAGGAATCAGGAGAAAAAATCCTCTGTCTCAGTCAGACGTAGCAAAGAAGATCCACAACCTGGACCTTCTGAAATACCAGCTTCAAGCTTCAGATGAACTTATCGACACCTGCAGATCTGGAATGTGTGATTTCTCATTCATCTTAGTTCTGAGATCATTATGAAGGAGAACCACGTCTGTCAGACAGAGCGCCGTCTGATCACAGCCTCAAGCCAAGTTAAGTGCAGACCGTTTTATAGATTTATGGGTCGGATATTCTAAAGAAAAGGCAGCTTGGGAAGCTGGAATACCTTGGCGCTTCCTTATGTGCTATTGGCTGATGTTCAAACGGCTTTCACTGACCTGTTTTTGTTGGACTTAGTCTCATTCCTCCCGGCCATGAACAATGAACTTCAGACAATCATGTGTATCTGGTCTGAACAAACGCAGCGTTTTTCCTCTGTCTCTGTGGGAAAGTGAAGCCCAGCAGAACGGCTCCTGACCAGCCGCCTGGCGCTCTCCTCAAACTCTCTGAACGTCTGAGGAACGCATGGCCGGACGACACGTCGTTTCTCCCTGCAGTCAGGGATCATTTATCAGAAGACAAACAGCTCTGCATCACTGTTGTTCCACCAACAGCTCCATCCCAGCTGGCATGAATGTGGCTGTTTTAGCACTCAAACACTGAATTATTGTGGTTTCACATTCGTGTCAGCAGAGGCACAACGGTTGGTGCTTCTGCTGAAGGCCGATATCTCACATTCAGTCACTATATTCTAGTGATGTCCCGATATTTGTCAGTGATCGGAGATCGGCTAAATTAGCGGACGACTCGTGACGATTTTTACGAAAGCACCTCGTGGTTCTGTTAACGATGATTTTGCAATAATTCAAACTCCCATAGTGCTGCAAACAAGGATTCCTAATTACGCAGATGAAACACAATATGGGTGAACTTCAAATATGTTTAACCGTATTTTAAAGTGTATAATAATGCAAAGAAACTCACCTTCTGGCATTTACACGCAACAATAAGACGAAATAAACAGAGAAAATCTCCTATTTATCTCCTGCAGTGGGAGAGAAAAAAGGCAGACGTTGAGCTGCATATGTGGTGCATTCAAATAGCGTCGGAAATCTATGCCTAGTTCAGGAGCACAGGATATTTCTGCTTAGAGTGAGAAAAAACCAATAATAATGCTGCAACGTAAAAACTTAAAACAATGTGAGGTTTCTAACTTTCTTATTTACCATGACAGCAGGGGGCAGCATTGAGCATGCCAGCATATTGCCTGTACTATATGCGGAACCAAATACCAAATTTTGTCTGAAATATTAAACTGTAGTTGACCTCTAATTTTCTGCAAGATTTTAATTTCATGGCATTTACATCAATAATGGTAATGCTTATTGATATTCCTATAAAAAGTTAAGTTGAGTTACTTGCTAAAAATATATTTCAGTTTTATACATTTCAACACTAAAGGTAAAATATCAGATCGGGACTTGAAGTCGGATCGGGTTTGAGGTTAAAAGATCGGATCCGGATGGGACGTCCCAGCTAAATACGTAACTCCAGAAGCTCGGCTCGACCGCACTCCGTTACGGAACATCAGGAGGGCCAGAAATAACTGAAAAATGTTCCTCCCATCGTGTTGTAGTATGAAGACGTTTAAAGGTAGCCCAGATGTTTTAGCCATAGATGATGGATGTGCAGCAGTAGCAGCTTACGTAGAGGTTAACCGCACCCAGCTTTTATTTTGATAGTCCGCTTCTTGGCATAAGAAACTGGATGTTAGCTAAATATTTAGTTGGAAGCTAATTAGCTAGCCAGTTTAGCTTGGTTTCCGTTTAGCTTGGAACTAAATATTTTACAAACAAAATAAGTGGTTTGAAACCGTGATATTTATAAATAATTAACACAGACAAAAACGTGGCTATGAAAATGAATCCCTCGATTTTGTTTTTCTCTAATGACAGAATAAAGGACATAAATTATTGCCCTTCATTTTTGACTGTGGAACTTTACAAACTTATCCTGATAAAGAAATGTGCAAACATGTCGTGTTTCTACACGTTTTTACATGAAAAATGACCGTTTCTCAATTTAAAGGGCGTGGAAATGATTAACATCACCAGCCAATCACGGATGGGTTATTTTCATCCACTTGGATAAAAAAGAACCATTCACATCTCACAAGTCAAAATGGTCTGGAAAATAGCAGAAATGAGTCAATCCAAGAGAAGCTGACTGATTTTATTTTATAGTCAAATGGAGAACTTAATATTCCCACCCTGTGATCCCTGCAGCGCTTCAGCTGCAGTTCTGATGGTTCTGTGCTGTAAATGCAGCGCTGCGTATCGTAAGCCGTTACTTCTCTATGGTTTCTCTAAAGTCTGACGGTTCATTGGCGGGGCTTTAAACACATTCATGTTGATGCTGCAGGGGGATCTGCTGGTCCCAGTCCTCCCAGTCCATGGCCGGGTTGTATGTGAAGGACTCCGCGTTGAAATATTCAGCCAGCACTCAGGTTTAGTAGTGATGGGTAACGTTTAGGTTTTATCCGATAGCGGTGCCAAACAGCTACTTTTGAAACGGTGCCTAAAGAATGTAAAACATACAAACTTTGTCAAAATACCCTGTTATTTATTTTATTGTTAGTACGGCTGTCAAACAATAAAACATTTAAATTACTAAATATGACCAAAAAAACTACCATTTTCTGTCTAAATAAAAGGACAAATCTAGATGCAGCTGCTCTTTTTAAAAATAAAATGTTGGAGAAATCAGTTAAGGATTTTTTATTTTGAACTCCACAGTCACATTAATGTATTTGTGGTCCCATATGAAAAATAATAACAAAAACAGGCGTAACTTAGCAAAATATATGAATAAACTTAACATTGGGATATCAGTAGTTTGTGTTAAATATCAGATAAATCAAATGTAATATAGATTTAGTAATCAAATCTCACAATTTATCATTTTCCAAAAGTAAACAGCAGATTCTCCAGTTCACCACAACAGGAAATGAACGCTCTTATTGTGAAGATTTACACAGCTACTTCCGCTAATATTTAGCACTAATCTGCCAACCGTTGTCCCTGTTGGTCCTGGACTGGAACCCAGCGTTTTCCCAGTTCTTCCAGGAACAATGAACACCGTCGGCTCTGTTGGCATCCTCACTAAGTGATTAAAACCCGGAATGAAGAGACGCTGCTCTGCGTCGGAGGAATCTGATGGATTTTACGCTCCAGTGAGCGTCTTCACAGCGGAGCAGAGACGTGTAGAATGATGTTTAGATGAGCCTGGATCCCACGGCGACTCCAGGTTTGATGGGATGGTGAAATCCCCCTGACGAATCAGTGCATGATGTGACAGCCTGGTGATGGGCTCCGTTTATTCAGCCATTAGTTAGAGAAGCAAATCAATGGGAATTAAGAGGCCTGATTGGGCTGGGGGGGGACCGAAAGATAAACAGACAAAGAGAAGAAAGGTCAAACGGAGGAGGAGAGAGAAGAGGAAGGACGAGTGGAGGAAGGTTAGGCCCTTCATGCCTCCCTTATCAGCTGTTTGGTCTGCCGCTGGACGCATCAGTAATCTCTCCGTCAGGATCCAACACGTCAGCGTGTTTCTTATCAGCTCAGCAGAAGGTTCTCCTCGCCTTCCTGGAAGCTACTGACCATGAGACCAATGAGAACCCAGCTGACCCGGATCCCACGCTCAGCTGATGCCCGGCCCGAGGCCGTTCCTCTGACCCAAACACCAACCGCTCGGCTGGAGGAACCGAGTCTGATTCCACCGCTTCCTCTTCCTGCAGCATCAGGAGGATCTCCGTCCTCACTGCAGGACTTTCTGGATTAAATTAGCTTCTTTTGTGTGGCCTTATGCTCATTAATAAATGCTCAGCAGTGTGCCACGCTCAGGTCACGACGTGCAGGGCTGCTTATTAACCCTGAGACAAACTGAGACAGACCTTGTTTTTATCCTGACTGAAGCCTTTTTTACCAGCTGCTTCAGGCGGTGGCTGTCCTTCAGCGTCCCAGTGATCCGTTTGCTGATCGGCTCTATAAAACAGAAGCTCCTGGACCAGATTATTCTCAGCTGATGTAGTTTACAGATGGTAAACGAACTCCCCACGTTTGCTTTCATTTTAAATCCAGATGCACCGATACCGTTCCACTGGACTCCTAAATGTATCGGTTAGTTAACGAATAGTTTAAATGTGGAAACTCTGCAATAATTTTATAAAAATTTATTTTTCCTTTGAAAAAGGAAAGGTATTTGAAATAAATCTAATTCACCATCATTTGGTGTAACTAGGGATGCCGATACCAATACTTTGTTCTGTGTTCTTGCTTTATGATCCTTCTACTGCACAAAAAATTCAATAAACTGGAAACAGGTTTTATTTTCCTCTCTGCTTGTTACCAAAAAAAAAAGATTAATTGGATAAAACAGAAAATATTAATAAAAAAAGACTCTAAAAAACTAAAAATTGAATGTGAAAAAAAATAATTTTCTGTGAAATTATTGCACAGTTTCCACATTTTAAGTATGGGTTCATCGGTTAACTTTACCCGATACAGTACATATGAACGGTAGCAGTATTGGTGCCTCCCTTTGTGGTTTCATGTGGAGATAAAACGTTCGTCAGTTTGAACCTCCCTCCTCACCCAACAGGGTCTCCTCTTCATCCAGCGTTTTTGGACCGTTGTTGGATCTTCCAGGAAGTTCTCCAACATATCGCTCCATTTAGCTTCTCGGCTATTATCCAAACATTATTCCACTTTAAATGCTGCAGGAGCTTTTCCCTCTCCCATCCTTTCAAGCTGAAGCCTCTTTTTCATTTTTAGAATTCTTGGAAGCTCTTTGAGTCGGGATAAAGCTTCCTGGAGAAACGCTGCATGTTTCCTAGAAATAATCCTAGGCTGCAGAAATGAAACACCTTCCGTCCCTAATGGAGGTAAAATCGCGTGTTTCTGTGAAACAGCAGGATCTTTCTGACAATGTCGACACTCACTAGAGGGGAATGAGAGAAATCAATAAATCGATCTGACATTTCAGTCAAACTTCACTTTTTAATCTGAATTATTAAAAGACACTCCTGTATTTAGGATTTGAAAGGAATTCCCTTGTGGAAAGCATTAAGAAGCTGCTTACTGTGCTCCTCTGGGATTGGCCGATCGTCTCATTTGTTACCTCTCCTCTGGCTGTTGGAACTCTGGGAAAGAGCGGCTCTCTTCTCATTTTACCATCAATAAAACATTTTCACACATTCCTTTAAACAACAAAACAGTCGGGGTGTTAGTTTGATCCAGACTGAATCCAGAAAGAGAAGAATCACCTTTGGTTGTGGGCTCAGAGCAATGGCCGCTGGCCGCTCTGCTTTGTGACCGCATACCATGGAGGCCGCCATTGCTCCTCCATTGCTGTAGTACCTCCATTTGGCCACTAGGCCCACATTGAACAGCATTGGACTTTAGACAAGTTAAAAACAACTTTAATGCCTGGTGCCCATTTTTTAAAAACTTTCTATAGCTACATATTCTTCCAACAAACATTGGCACCAGGCTGGTTTTCCTAAGATAATTTTTTGAAATCTTGCATAATTAATAAGGGGGCTGGACTTTGATTGACAGGCTGTTTTAATGGACTTTAACACTACATTTTAATAATTTTTTCAAGTTACTAGTTCTTACCTTTTGAGGTTTGGGAAAATAGGAGAACCGTCGGAGGAGCGAAGATACTGCAGCAGTCAGGCATGGGGCTATTAGTCTTTAGCTTAGTTAGCCAAGTTTAGCATCAGAGGTAAAGACGCGGGAGCAGAATGGGCGTGATTACGACCGAACTACACGCCCATACACGCCCCGCGATGACAGAGCCTACAGTGAAGATCCCGCCCCTATGCCCTTTTTAGGAACATGCTTCGTCAGAGCTGGGGAGGAGGAGTCTGTGAATCCACCATGAATTCCCCCATGAAAGTCATTCTGGTAAACGGGGAGGATTGAGGAGGCGCTGTCTATTCTTTTTTACAGTCTATGGCTCTGAGTGGGCGGAGCCTCAGCTTCGTTACATCACTGCTTTATTACGTTTATTTGTTTAGCGCCAGTTAATGTCGTCTCAAGAGGAAAAGTATTTTCTGTTCAATCAGCCAAAAACATTCCAAGCAGTTTTACATTATTCTGTTTATGCAGACTCCAACCACAGCAATCCCTAATACTGAGCAAGCCTGTGGCGACAGCAGAGAGGAAAACCTCCTCTTTAACAGGAAGAAACCTCCAGCAGAACCAGAACCAGAACCTGGATCAGTACAAGCGGTCATCTACAAGAAGACGGAGGAGAGAAATGATATAAGAATACTTTCTACGTTTAAGAATCTAAAAAGTTTATAACCGAACAGGGATGGATGGATGGATGGTTGGATGGATGGATGGGCGGATGGATGGATGGATGGATGGGCGGATGGATGGATGGACAAACAGATGGATGGATGGATGGATGGGCGGATGGATGGATGGATGGATGGATGGATGGGCGGATGGATGGATGGATGGATGGATGGGCGGATGGATGGATGGATGGATGGATGGATGGGCGGATGGATGGATGGATGGATGGATGGATGGGCGGATGGATGGATGAACGGATGGATGGTTTTTGGCATTTTTCAAATTAAAATAGCATTAAATGTTGCTATAACTATTATGATAATTCTAATAAAACCTTACAGAATATTAATTGGTTCCTTTAAAATATATTTGAACTTCAAAGTTGAGATGACATTTTCTTTAGTTTCGCATCCATCGGGTATCTGATCTTAGAACTTGTAAAGCTTCTTTAGTTAGAATAAAGATCTTAAAACATTTTAGATCTGCTTCTGATTTATTTATAACCAAATAAACTGATTTTATTTTTATTTTTTTGCCAAAAGCTGAAATCCATCCAGTTTCTCTTTAGTCTCCTCCTGTGTTTTGATCTTCCTCCTCCTCTCCTCACGGTCGTTCATTAGTTGACCTTCACACTCCCAGAGGTCATGACCCCCAGCTGGTGTCTGTCCATCTGGACCTTCAGATTCAGAGGAAACGGGTCAGTTAACCTCAGTTTGGTGAGACAGGCTGTATGACGTCCTCAGCAGCACAGAACCTCACTGACCAAAGATTTTAGAGGAGAGGACCACTCAGCAGAGGAAGTTCTGGTAGTCACGGTCCATGTTGGGACGTAGATTGACCAGTAAATCTCAAAAATTGAATTAAGGTGTTTGGATGTTCATGTTTGTTGAGAAAGGAAGAAGTGAATGCAGCAGTATGATTGGTTAGAGCAGAGAGCTCTTCATAAAGTGTTTCTGTTGTCCATACGGACAGACTCAGTTCCAGCTACATTTCTAAACTTCTGAACGTCCAAGAATGAATCCCAAAGTGGACAGAGAACCAGCCACAGCCAGGTTTCTCTCTGGAGCTTTTCGAGAGCTTCAGAAAGACCTGGAAATAACTGGAAAAGTATCTGCGTTTCCATTACCCAGGGAATTTCGCAAATTGAAGTTGAGAAAATAAATTCGGCTAACAGAAACGCGCCAATTTCGTCAAAACTCGCCTTTTTCGCTAACAATTTTTTGCGCTTGGATGAGGTGGTTTCTCGAGCGCATCGAAATTCATATATTTCGCGAAACAGCGATGGAAACACCTTTTTCGCATCACTACCAGATGTCACTACGAGCAAAAAAGACATCGACATTCCCATGTAAAAGGTCGCTCCAATGCCTCTACAAGCCGTCTACGTCTCCTCCTCTGATGCTGATAGTGAGCGCTAGTGCCGTGCTGCAATATGAACGTATCTTCTGTAAATGTTCACATCTGTCGCCACTTTTCTTACTCGCGTGATTTAAACGGAGTTTCTTATTTAATGGAAACACCGCAATTGCGAATTTGTGTTTTTTCGGCATTTAGACGATATTGACAAAGTTTTGTACATATTTGTAATGGAAACGCAGCTTGTGATTCTCTTCAAAGCGACAACCTCTGTGGTTGCTGCTCTGGACTCCACTGCTGAAGAAAAGGCACGTTGAAGCGTATTTCAAGTGTGATGCAGAGGATTTAGACAAAACCGACGTGTATTCTGGTCAGATTAGGTAAAAACTGAAGTCTTTGGGGGTCATTGTAGACGCCGTGTTTGTAGGTCGGGTGGTTCTGTACATCCAACAAAAAAACTCTTGGCCAAATGTAAAATTTGTTGGAAATATCGTAGTGTGGGCTTGGATGGAGAGATTTACTGAGACGTTCTGAAGAACTCAAAGATGAGAGTGAGTGCAATTACTCACGTAATTTTTACATTAGCATTCCTGTGGTTGATCATCATGCCTCTTTCTCATTCCCCCAATTTAAATATTAGACCAATCAGATCCTCCAAATATCTCAGAGCTTTCCTACTGATTCATTCGGTCTGAAAACAAAGATGTTAAGCTTTATTCTTGTGTAGAGAGACAAAGGGTTCCTCCCCTCTGTCTACAGTCAGCAGTGCTGAACATTATTCTGTTTTATTGAACTCATCGGATCATGTTAGGCCGATCATCCATACTGATCAGCTGCTTATTGGCTCCTGTAAGCAGGATGCAGCGTCTTAAACTTCATTTACCTTAAGGCTTCATTAGCTTCCATCCACTCAACACATTTCTGATGATCTTAGTTTAGATTTCCTGCCATATGAGACGCCGATCGATGTGACGATCCAGAGCAGAATAAAGATGGAGGGAAGCATTGGTTTAGGAAACGTGACAGAGATGAATGGATGCTTGTCAGATTCCCTCCCATCGTTATCCTGACACAAAGCCCGCTGCGTAACAGATGTTCTTCTGTTTAACGGGGCTTGGAGTCGGTATTCAGAGCGCTCACCGATACGTCTGATCCTCTTCAAACAGAGACACTAAACATAAATTCATGTCTGTGTAAGCTTCTGCTGTAGAGTTAATTATTTTCTGTCCGTCTGAACTTCAATGGCTGCTATAGGAATGTTGCACTTTGGAGAGGTTTATACGCAGAGCCGACGGCAGAGGAATTAACCAATCAGAGGGGAACAGTAATGTGTTCTACATTCACCCTGTAGAGGGCGCATCTTCTGGAACCCTTTTTGAACCAGTTGACCTTATGAGAGGAAAATATGGACAAAGGTTCAGGCTTTAGACAAAAACCATGTTTCAGCTCCTCATTCCATTCTAAAGCCACTTTTAACACATGTATTCAATATCATATAACTTGGTAATAAAAGCACTTTGGAGTTCATACTACACACATTCAGTTGGTGGTACTTAAATAATATCTGACTTTTATCCAACACTCTTTATACACAGAGCCTACATATTTTAGTTCAGTAATAACTATAGACACCATAAACGGTTTAGCCAAAGCATTCAGAAAGTAAAGAATCTCACTGTTCAAACCTATATATCGTTGACAGATCAAACAAAAACAATGTGTTTTCATCCATAAGCGTCCAGATGATGTGCTACGATAAAATAGCTAACCCTGAGTATTGGTGCGTTCTATTTAGCTCGGAAGTCAGAACTCGGAGTTGGGTTTGGTGTCACGCTGGAGTAAACAGCGTTCCAGTTACCGTTGTCGGATAAGTTGGGATTCAAACGTGGCGACGCGTTGTAGGCGTAGTTGTACTACCTCTTACAAACATCGTTTTAAGCTGTACTTTTCATATACAAAGCTCCTTTTGTTTAGATTAGAGTTACACGCTCTACTTGTACGACAGAGTTTAGATATATTCTTACCAGTGTCTTCTAAAATAGACATTTTTCACCACAGCTACTGTTGTTGATGTGAGAAGACGCCATAATAAAAGTAAAAGCCGAAACAAAAACAAAAAAATCTCCAACTTTCCAAGTGGAAAGTCCGACTTCCGAGGGCGTTCCAGTTGATTTTTCCCACTCAGACATCGGAAGTCTGGGTTACGAGTACAAAAAGAACGGACCATATTTCTCACAAAGTTTTCATCAGAGCTATAGCTACCGTTGGCGTGCTAATTTTAGCCTAAAAATTACACGGCGTGTTTATTGGCGGCTGGCAGAAACCAAACTGGTGCTTTACTGCCACTTACTGGTATGGAGCGTGGACCAGAACTTCACTCCCGGCTTTTTTATACATAATGTTGATCAGAAAATGTCCCTTCTGGACCAATATTATCTGTAGTCCATTCATTCTGTGTCTATCGCTGTTTTATAGAACCCTGTCATGAATAAAGCTCCTGAACTGAGGCGCTAAGCTTCCAGTCTCTGAGCTAGTACTATGATCTTCCAGGGATGACACAGAGAATGTTTGGCAACGATTGATAAAGGTGTTGGGCCTGTTTTGGGGAGGTTGAAGAGTCGGACTGTTTGGTGTGTAGTGTCAAGGTGAAGAAACACTGTAACCTCTAATTCATTGATTAGATTCTGTTTTCTTCAGAACTCCTGATGTTTGGGGTGGAGTTAAGTGTTGAGACGTCGCTGTAGTTCATCTTCATAAGCAGATGGATTTAAGTAACAGGGTTTTTGCAAAGAAGGAAACATATTTAATTAAAAACAAAGAATGGCCATTGAAGGAGCCTTGTGGAACTCCCCTGTGGTTCTGATTAGATGAAAAGGGTTTAAAACCAAGAATGTGAATAAAACAGGGGGGTGGGGGGGGATTCTCAATGTAAATACAGAGAATGGAAAGAACCCAATGAGGTGAATTAACTTAATATGTCCTCATCACAATATCCACCTATACTGTCATCATTTCCTGTATTTCTAACATAGTGCTGCCCTACAAAACAACATTGATCCTGACCAAAGCTGTAACATCTAGCAGGAGTCTGGTGGGATTAGACGGTTCCTTTCCAAAGAAACGTTTGTGTTTGAAGTACGTCTGTCTTCGTTGACTCTCTGGATGCTCACTTTCGACTGTAATCTCTTTTGACTTGAGCATATCAGATAAAATAAATGTGTTTCACCAATGGTGGCGGCTTCGCTTTTGTCTTCCAGAGAATCAGACGCTGGACGAGTGTGGACGGAGGCTGGAGAGCATCCTAGAATCTCCGAGTGTCCCTCAGGCCAGCCGCCAACTCTTGCTCCTCCTCAGCCAGCATCTCAACCTAGTCGGCCAGCAGAACCGGACCAGTCCCCGTCTCCTGGGACAGGCCTTCGCCAGCATCCTCTTCAAGCACTTCCTGAGGTACAAAACATTCATCCATTCTGTCCCTGGTTCCGAGGATTCATTACTGGCTGAGAGAAACTTATGGGAGGATGTTATTACCCCTGATCACCCCAAGGGGGAGTTTCTGAGTCCTGGAAGTTCAGTGAAGATTGCCGACATCTTCGTCCATCATGGATTTTGGGCTGTGAGATGTTAGAGGAGCCGTGGAGATGTTTGTTTTCTGCTACTCACCCTGATGGGTTTAATTGGAAAATGGCTCCTCCATCTGCTTCCGTTGTTATTGGCAGGAACCTGGTGTTGATTTGGGGCTCTGAGGATTTATATAAAACATTCAGCAGGTTTTATCTCAGATCCCAACCGGATGATATTTCCACCAACTAGCCGTTGGTTTTAAGGTTTTAGGTGGCAGTTCCAGTCCCACTGCACGATGCTACCACCACTATACTTTACAGTTGGTGCAGTGAACTTATGTTAGTCAACTTGACCGTCCCAAACTTACGTCTCGTCACTTTGGACAACAGATGAAGTCCAACTTGAAAGTGTTAACCTTAAAGGGGGAAGTTCGTTTTTTGTATTTGTTTTTTACTTGGACCTTATTTTTAGCCTTTATTACATTTATTTACTCAACCAAACGAGTTTGGAGCCACATGGAGTCCTTGGGGAGAAGTTTGTATCCAGTCACGATCAGCATATATCCATATAATGGGAGCCATTTCTGGGGGGTTTCTTTAAACAAAACAACAACATGACAGAACCATTTTGATGTGTTTCAGGGTTGCATTCACACCAGCCTTGTTTAGTTGCCTTTAATTGAACTCTACTTCCTTTGCACAGAAAAGCTGGTTTGTTGGGGGGGGGGGGGGGGCTACAAACCAGTGTTTTTGATCTTGTTTGGAGATACTAAACAAGAGCAGAAGGTCTTATTTCCCGTTTAGACTATAATCTAGTATTTTAACCTCCCAGTAAAATTGCACGTGGTAAAAATTCTCAAAATCAGATATATATTCTCTAATCAAGATTAATAATCTAACACCTTCTGCTCTTGCTTAGTACATACGTCTCAAAACAAGATGAAAAATGTCTTTCTGCTGGAAACAAGATTGTTGGACTTGGTTAGATAGACAGTGATGCAGTGAATTTCATATGCCACGCAGGCCAGCAAGCTCCAGGCGCAGGAAGTGTACTATAACCAGTGTTGCAACAGTTACTTTGACAAAGTAATCTGATTACTTACTGCTGATGTCTTCTTCCAAAATTAACTTGGTTACTTTACTAATGACTTTATTTTAAATGTAAGTAGGTTAGATTACAAGTTACTTTATTAGTTACTTTCAGTAGCTGCCAGTAGCATTTTCCACCGCCTCAACATAGAAACAATTAGCAGTTTTGCCGATACTCACTTTATTGGAAATACATTTTAACAGTAGACTAAGGCCAGAAATATAGTTGCTTCTTAATCTTACATTGACACCAGCAACTTTAAAGCAACAAGCTGCGTTTTGGGGACGTGCTTGCCTACTCACTGTGCGTACTACTGGAGAGTTCCACTAGGGGGCAGACTCAGATTACAGAACTCAGGCCAAAACAAACATTTCGACCGTAAGGGAGATAATCAGATGATTCAGACGACAGAAAAAGACGGCAGCAGTGTTGCTGAAGGTATGTAGGACCATATTTACAGCTAATGTTGCTTGTTTTCCTTCCTGCCATTTACCAAATATATATTTTTGTTTAAGGAAATTACAAAAATAGTAACGGAAGTGTCTCAACGTTGAGTGCTTCCTGGTACAGCACCACCTCAGGTGAGGAGGTACACATGCAGCTAAAAACGTTTGGTTTGTGTGAAAGCGAACCGCAGCAGTCCCCAAAGAACAGGAGTGTCAGGAGTGAAAAGGACCTTAATCTTTATCCCAGAGCTGCTGCATGGTTCCATGTCAGCATCATGGACATGATCCGTGTTGCTGAGCATTTACAACCTTCTCCACTAACGTTGAACCATGTTTGAAGACGTTAAGACATCCACTGTGATGTTTTGTTTCCAGTGACCATGGGACTCCGGAGCATCACTTCAGGATGTCAGAAGTTCTCGCTGGGATGCAGCCTGCACCAGGTAGGAGCTTTTCTCTTCCCTCTGTGCTGTTTCCCCAGAGATCCAGACGTTTCCTGACCCGTTGGGTTAAGTTGGTCCGACACCATGAGGCTGAATCTGACCTGCTGGTTCTCTCGCTGCAGCCGGACCTGTGAGTTTAAACTGGTGGTGAAGGAGCAGCTGAGCCGCTAAAGGTCACAGAGTGGGGGTCTGTGCAGTGATGGTTTAACGGTCAGCAGGTCTTGGTGGCGACAGTACTGACTGTGGTTCTACTACCTGATGGACTGATTTTCATGTCTGAATCTTTTTTCTCAGCTGGTGTTCTCTAAAGATCCACCTTTAAGCTGTTTCATATTTACTCTAACAGGGAGAAATTTTGTTCCTGGTATCATGAATAATGCTGGTATATTTTTATTTTATTTCCTCACGCTGCTCTACTGCAGCTCGTCCTGTTTTTCTTTTCTGCTTTTTACACAATAAAACTGCAGATATGAGGTTCAATCATGGAATACTGGGAGAGGATTTATTTTGCAAATAAACTGTACCCATAGAAACCTAATTTTTCCGAAACGAGAGGAAAATTCATCCAGTTTGGAGATTGAGTCCTTCCTGCAGAAGCACCAGAGTTCGCAGATCTGCAGATTTGTTTCATAACATAACAATGAAATATTCAGAAATCGTTTGATGGCCACCGTTTCTGCTCTTTGTGTCCGGTTGTTACAAATATTTGGCTCTCTGGGCATCCTGACATTACTCAGAACTTCAGAAACATGTTTCTGTATGATGGATTTTTTCAACATCAGCTTTAAACCTTTTGAAACTTAATCTTAACATTTATTAGAGATGGAGATCAATCTGTTCTCCTCGCTCTGACGGCTTTTCCCCTGCAGCACCAATAATGACTCCCAGTATTATTTGCTGCTATCAGACTACAATAAGCCAGGTGAAGCTGTCTCATTCACTGCTCTGCATGTCGGATGCTCCAGTTACTGCCTGTAAAACCTTCTCTGCTGATGAAGCTGACACTGATGGACGGATCATATGAGGTCCAAACCGGACCGTTCATTGGTGGTTCCTTCCTCTGCCATCAGGCTGGGATTAGCTACTGGAAGCTAACATGTTTCCTTCCACGTTTCTAGTAGTTTTTGTTGGATAAAAGCTAAAAAAAAATGTTTTGATCTAAATCAGGGAAACAGATTTGTATTTATGACGCTGTGTGATCTGAGGAAAATTACACTCATATAACTTAGTTGATAATGTAATATTCCGTTTTTTTGGATGTTTCTGCAGAGTCTGAGTTGAGAACATCCAGCTGAGCTCAGGTCTGTAAAAGCTACAGTTAGAGATCATCAGTCTGGTGTCTCTCGGTCAGAGCTTAGCGACACAAACACGCTGACGGCCTCAGCTCCGTCCCTTTGAGCAGCAGAGTCGATCTTTCTGAACACCAGGACGGTGGATCAGCGGACCGCGGGGTCACGGCGAGGCTCAGCATGGAAACGTCTCTTTGTCTGATGAATGTCCTCCTCCAAGGAGAGGCAGGACGAACCCAGAGGTCATGTTCATGTGTGAGCATTTTCCTCGCCCATTACCTCCCCCTCCTCCTCTACAGACAGCACCAGCAGAGGTCAGAGGTCAGCGCTGTGCCTGTTGGCTGCCTGTTAACCCGTCGGTAGAAGGCTGAGGCTGCCGACTCTCAGGAGAGCCGTCTGCCAAACGGACACTGAATATACGAGCGGTGCTCCACCTGAGAGCCGGTTTGCTCCGAAGGCGGGGCGCCAGCTGCTCCAGCAGGCTAGATGAAGCTGAATTTTATGAACTCTCCAGCAGCTTCTTTCACCGTCTGTCCTTCTCGTTCTGCTGCGGTTTGTGAGCCGTGTTCCC
>JAPXFQ010000017.1:0-247500 GCA_028564705.1 Apricaphanius iberus | reverse complement strand
GAGCGTTTAATTGACCCCACAAATGTGATGCTCCAGAAACTCAATCTGCTCAAAGGAAGGTCAGTTTTGTAGCTTCTGTACCGAGCTAAACTGTTTTCAGATGTGTGAACATGATTGCACAAGGGTTTTCTAATCATCAATTAGCCTTCTGAGCCAATGAGCAAACACATTGTACCATTAGAACACTGGAGTGATAGTTGCTGGAAATGGGCCTCTATACACCTATGTAGATATTGCACCAAAAACCAGACATTTGCAGCTAGAATAGTCATTTACCACATTAGCAATGTATTGCGTGTGTTTCTTTAAAGTTAAGACTAGTTTAAAGTTATCTTCATTGAAAAGTACAGTGCTTTTCCTTCAAAAATAAGGACATTTCAATGTGACCCCAAACTTATATATATACACTACCAAAACGGTAGTGTATGTATATATATATATATATATGTATATTATGTATCTATATATGTATGTATGTATGTATGTATGTATGTATATATGTATTTACATATATATGTATATATGTATGTATATATGTATGTACGTACATATATGTACGCATATATGTATGTATATATGCATGTACGTATATACGTATGTACGTATGTATGTATGTATGTATTTACGTATATATGTATGTATATATGTATGTATGTATGTATATATGTATGTACGTATATATGTACGCATATATGTATATATATATGTATGTACGTATATATGTATGTGTATATGTATGTACGTATATATGTATGTATGTATATATGTATGTATATATGTATTTACGTATATATGTATGTATATACGTATGTATATATGTATGTATGTATATATATGTATGTACGTATATATATATGTATGTACGTATACATGTATGTATATATGTATGTATATTATGTATCTATGTATGTATATATGTATTTATATTATGTATCTATGTATTGTGTATGTATGTATATATGTATTTACGTATATATGTGCGCATATATGTATGTATATATGTATGTACGTATGTATGTATGTATGTATGTATGTATGTATGTATGTATGTATGTATTTACGTATGTATGTATGTATGTATATATGTATGCACGTATATATGTACGCATATATGTATTTATATATGTATTAACGTATATATGTATGTGTATATGTATGTACATATATATGTATGTATGTATGTATGTATGTATGTATGTATGTATGTACGTATATATGTATGTACGTATACATGTATGTATATATGTATGTATAATATGTATCTATGTATGTATATATGTATGTATGTATGTATGTATGTATATATCTATGTATGTATGTATGTATGTATGTATATATGTACATACATATATATGTATGTATATTATGTATCTATGTATGTATGTGTGTATGTATATATGTATGTATATATGTATGTATGTATATATGTATGTACGTATATATGTATGTATATATGTATGTACGTATACATGTATGTATATATGTATGTATATTATGTATCTATGTATATATATATGTATATTATGTATCTATGTATGCATGTATGTATGTATGTATGTATGTATGTATGTATATATGTATTTACGTATATATGTATATATGTATGTACGTATATATGTATATATGTATTTACGTATATATGTATGTATGTATGTATATATATGTACGTATATGTACGCATATATTTATGTATAGATGTATTTATATTATGTATCTATGTATGTATGTATATATGTATGTATATAGGTTTTTACGTATACATGTATGTATATATGTATGTACGTATATATGTATGTACGTATACATGTATGTATATATGTATGTATATTATGTATCTATGTATGTATATATATATGTATATTATGTATCTATGTATGCATGTATGTATATATGTATTTACGTATATATGTATGTATATATGTATGTACGTATATATGTACGCATATATGTATGTATATATGTATGTACGTATATATGTATGTACGTATGTATGTATGTATATATGTATGCACGTATATATGTACGCATATATGTATTTATATATGTATGTAGGTATATATGTACGCATATATGTATGTATATATGTATGTATATATGTATTTACGTATATATGTATGTATATATGTATGTATATATGTATGTAAGTATATATGTACGCATTTATGTATATATGTATGTACGTATATATGTATGTAAGTATGTATGTATGTATGCCTGTATTTACATGTATATGTATGTATGTATATACGTATGCACGTATATATGTACGCATATATGTATTTATATATGTAAGTAGGTATATATGTATGTGTATATGTATGTACGTATATATGAATGTATGTATATATGTGTTTATATATGTATGTATAAATGTTCACATGTATGTATGTATGTATGTATGTATGTTTATATATATATGTTCATATACATGTATGTATATATGTATGTCTTTATGTCTGTATGTATGTATGTATGTATGTACGTATGTATGTATGTATTTACGTATATATGTATGTATGTATATATGTATGCACGTATATATGTACGCATATATGTATTTATATATGTATGTAGGTATATATGTATGTGTATATGTATGTACGTATATATTTATGTATGTATGTCTGTATGTCTTTATGTCTGTATGTATGTATGTATGTATGTATGTATATATATATATATATATATATATATATATATATATATATATATATATATATGAATGTATGTATGTATGTATGTCTATATATATAAATGTATGAATGTGTATATTTATAAATGTATGAATGTATGTATGTCTGTATGTATCTATGAATGTATGTATTTATGTATGTATGTGTGTAAACCTCTGGTTTTAGATGTAGCCCCTCCCCCACAAACAACCACAGGAGGAAATATCTCTAGTCTCTTCTCTGTTTGCAGCAGCAGCTCTTTTCTTCCTACTATAGATCAGGTTTAACAGATAATTCTGCCATCAGAAACAATAAACAAGTGAGTCTGTCTGCAGATCATGTCAGATTGGGTTTTAAGTAAAAAATGAACGGCAGGATTCAGCTCTGAGCAGAAGGATTAAACATCCTAGAAGTGAGCAGCTGATGAATAATTGACTCCCTTCTCTGCGGCCATCGATAAACCTTCAAACTGATGATGCAGAGTTGCGGCCATGCATAAAACAGTGTGATCAAGTCAGGATTAGAGCGCGTTTGTTCTATGTAGCAATTAAAAGCGCTTGTTTGTGCTCCGTCCAGCAGGCAAACAGTCCAGCTCTCCAAAGTGTTTGCCTCCACCTGCTGAGTTTGAGATGTTTCTTCCCTGAAGGGGAAATGTGAATATGATGGCTGAGCTGAATATCAATGTCTCCCAGCTTCCTTTGTTCCCTCTGCAGAAATCACCTGAATCGGCCCGAGGCGTATCGGAGCAGCGGTGTCGACGCGCCGTGAAGCTTTGAACTGAAGCCTTGAACACATGTTGTGTCTGCTGCTGCCCTGCTAATGGGGAGGAGAGAGGAAATCAGTCCTCTCTGATGGAGGTCAACCCACAGCTGCTCAGACAAAGCTGCCTCCTCTGTAGACCTCCGATGATACCTGGTGTCGCCGAATCAGTCCTGCTGTAGCAGAAATAAATTCAGCTCTTTTCTCTCCTCCCTCCAGGAGGAAAACAGAACCGATATTGTATATTTTGTGTTTTATTTAATTTCTTTCTCTCCTCAATGTTAGAATGTCTGCAAAGGCATTTTTATTTGAATAACACACTTATAACAGCAGGGTAATTCAAGGTGATTTACCTGATTCTGTGATAAAGAAACAAAAACTAAAGCATGAAGGGCATAAAATACAACATTAGAGAAAATTATTTTTTGCACTTTTTGGTGTTCAGATAATCTACTGGATTAAGACAGTGGTCCTGGTCTGGATGTGGACAGCTTCATCTAAGAGAGGACATCTCTCTTTATACAGTTCCAGTAGTGGACACAAACCTGCTCAAACAAATCATCACTGAGAGTGTCAAAACGGAACCATTTAGTAAAAACACCAATTAGCATTAAAATAACACATAAAACATACGATACATGAAGCATGAAACCCATGAAGTACAACATTAGAGACACAAAAAGTATTACACATAAAAACAACTAAACATCATACTCAGAGCCAGCTCTAACCAGATTAGTTTTTACTTTTGGTTTAAAGCAGCTCAGTGTTTTAGCATCCGTATATGCATATGTCATGCATTCAGTGATGCAGTGAGCACAGGTTACAGCACTTTAATAATGCTCATTTAACCAACAAATGAACGAGATATAATTCATTAAAAGCTATTTTGCCATAATTTATCAATCTATCTGCCCAGATACATTTAAATAAATGTGTGGTTTGGTCCGGCTGTTGAAGATTAACGTCCATGGAGGAGAGAGTAGAGCGCGTCCAACTGGAGCAGATGAAGGGAGCTTTTGAGCACAAACTGATGTTTTCGCTTGGAGGCCGCAAATGCAGTCATTTGATGTTTAACGGGGGACAGCTCAGGATCATTTTAGACCTGTCACCCAAAACGCTGGATATGTCGACATACGTCGGATATACAGAGGCACTTTAAAGTTTTTTGAAAATGGGAGTTCTTCCCAACCAGCAGGTCAGAACAAGAGAGAGGATCTCCTCTCCACACAGAGACCTGCCAAGAACAAAGGTTGCCCCCCATTTCTGCTCCCCTTATAGACTTTGGCTTCAGTTTATGTTGTTTCATAACTATTATATTACTGGTTAAATCAATTTTAACAGTATTTATTAAGGCTGGGTGGTATACCATAAATGTGCAGATACCGAAATTTATGACTGTTACTGACGTCATTTTGCCCATATTGGTAAATTCTTTTTTTTAGTTTAGTGGTGCTCCTACCCCTTTAAGAAATCAGCGTTGCCTTGAGTCACGTGAATACGCACAGTCGTATGACAGAGGGGGAAGCGTTGTTAACTCAGCTAACTGTGAAGCAATAGTTAGCAAGAGTTTAGATTCGTCTACCGACTGTTTGTCAGAAAAATGCCACTAGCGACAAATAAAGTGACTTTTTATGATGTTATTGGATACTTGGACTCCTATGTGGAGAATGTATGTTTGTTACTGCAGACACAGAGCTGCAGAGCGTTAGTAGTCCAACAGCTCTGCCCGCCCAGGTCCGCTCAGGCGGAGCTGATATTAACCCCACTGAGCTAGTTGCTTCTTGAAGCTGCCGCCTGTTCCCACCCGTGCTCCGATGTAAAATAAACGACTGCACACTAAAATCACCAATTTCACTCATCCCCCTGTAGCTTCCTCTCATCATCTGGTCTGTGTGATCACGTCTGAGTTTAAACTAGACTCTAAGAATTACAGAAAGGTGTGGGAATCAAACACTGGATTAAAAGGCTGTTTGAAGCCGTTCGATAGCAAGAAGCTTCACATATTTTAAAGAATATTACGAAAAATTGCCCACTACCGGACATGGAATACACAAAAAAGGATAAGATTGAAATAAAATAAAAGTACGGTTACCGTTATGGAGGTGAAATGCTCAATATACCGTGATATTAATTTTAGCTCATACCGCCCAGCCCTATTATTGATGAAAACGTATTGGAAGGCAGCATTTTTTCTTATCTTCTGGCTCTTTCCGTTAAAATCCTAAACTTCAGTCTTGTGGTTTGGTGCAACTTTTGAGTCCTCCAGAACATCTGGGCCGGAAGCCGTCGCTAAATCACGAAACAGACATTAATGTGCTCCTCCCAAAAAGCGCAAATCCCCATGACAACCGGTCACTCGCCGTCTCTTCTTCTGTGCAATAATTCATCGTCGAGTCATTGAATGATGCGTGTATTTTCAGGCAGCAACTTCATCAGCTTCCAGCATTGAACTAAAGGCCGATGTTGTTCCTCATGTCTGACTTCTGGATGGACTGGATGTACATTTGATCGGAGTAGGATGTTTACTGCTGATTAAAATGTCTCTTTCTTTGCTGGAACTGACCAGATTCAGAGTTTTAGAAATGATTCTTGTGATTTGGTTGACTTTACAGCTGCAGCGTCTTCATTTATCGCGTACCGAAAGCAACCAATACAGAAGGATCCAACACAAACGCCTCGAGCTGTTTGCAGAGAAGCTTTTTCCTTCTAACTTCTCCGGCGGTTTTGCAGGGCCTGGTACCTGAAGCTGACCCCTGCTGCGTCCTCCAGCAGGTGGACATTATGAACCTCCAGCTTTGTGTAGACCCATGTGATCCAAGCTAGACTCCATCACGTTCTGGTCGGGGGGTCTGCAGGGCGTCCAGCGTTCAGACCGACTGACTGTCAGACACTGCAGGAACTGCCTTATCAACACCATTACTGTACTTGTTGATGATCCACTCCTTCTAAGAACAGTTTTTCTCACTGACTGAGTGATTCTTTGACGGTCTGCAGGTTCCCTTATCGATACTATTTGCAGCTTTATCGCTCTTAACGCTGTGGGTCCAGGAGAAGAAAGTCCCGTTCACTGAGGTCATAGTTCTGCTTTTCTTTGTCTTCTTGTTAAGATGAAAACTCCTCATGATTCTTCTGAAACCTTAAAACAATTGAAAGTGTTGAATAAAATTAGATTTAAGAAGAGTTTATTCCTTCCGGAACTCAAAGAAGAACAGTAATTCAGCTTCTCAGCGCTCTACGCTGGGCTGCATGCTTGCGTGAGGATCTGGAGCAGAGAAGAACATCTGGCTCACTGATGCAGATTAAATATGTGGAACATGCATCACTCCCTTTGTCCTCTTGTTTTCCTGTCCCAGCTTCCTGGCTCCGTTCCTCCAGCGTTCAGCAGGGAATTGTTGTTTTTCAGCTCATATAATTCTGTTTTTAAATCCGCTGTTTCTGCCTCCTGACTCAGCTCCCTGTGAATGAGTAATGAGTCGATTTCTTTACCTCTGGGCGGCTGAACAGCTGCCCACCGAGTGGGCTGATCAGTATGCACGAAGCGCCTCATACGGACTTTGATTCAGTTGAATTCGACTTCCAAATTGGTCAGAGCGAGCAGCTCCTGGCCTTGGAAGGCTTTGTGGATTCTGCCTCCGGGGTTTCTCCGCCGGAGTCCGAGGTAGGCCTCCGCTCCGTACCAAGGTGACGGATTGTTTTCAACAGGCTGAAAGCATCCAAGGACGTCTTATTTTCTTCTTAATACTCAATTAAATGAACATGTTCTCTCAGAACACGACAAGTTTTACCACTTTTCCAGGCAGACGTGAAGAAGGCTGCTTGGCCTTGTCTCTGAACACAAGCATTGAACACCCTGCTTTGTTATCCCACTCTGAAAATCACATCAAAGGTGCATTTCCATTTTTTTTATTTGTATTTTATTGTTGAACATACTTATTTGAACACCTGATAAAATCTGTTAATATTTGCTACAGAAGCCTTTGTTTCCTGTAGATCTTGACCAGGTTTCCCACAATGCAACATAGATTTTGGTCCACTCCTTCACACAGATCTTCTCTAGATCAGAATCAGAATCAGAATCAGTTTATTGGCCAAGTATGTCACATACAAGGAATTTGACTCCGGCAAACTTTTTTCTCCAGTACAGAACTTGAATAAGTGAAATAAAAAAAGAAAAAAAGAAAAATAAGAACAAAAATAAGTAAAAATACAAATAAATATCAGATCGTAAATAATAAAGGATAATATATACACCAAGCCGGGGTTATTTTACAGTGAGTATGTACAGAAGTGCAGAGTTATAGTTTATTGTTATGTGAGTGCACTCACACACTGTGACTAGACAGAGTTCGTCAGAGCGACAGCCTGGGGGAAAAAACTGTTTTTGTGTCGGGTGGTTTTGGCGTACAACGCTCTGTAACGCCGACCTGAGGGGAGGAGCCTAAACAGATTGTGGCCAGGGTGTGAGGGGTCAGAGGTGATTTTCCTGGCCCGCTTCCTGACCCTGGCCCGGAATAGGTCCTGAATGGAGGGAAGATCGGTTCCTATGATCCTCTCTGCAGTCCTGACTGTTCTCTGCAGTCTGTCCTTGTCTTGCCTGGTGACGGATCCGAACCAGACAGAGATGGATGAGGTCAGGACAGACTGGACTATTGCTGTGTAGAAGATGATCAGCAGCTCCTGGGGCAGGTTGAACTTCCTGAGCTGACGCAGAAAGTACAGCCTTTGCTGGGCCTTTTTCCTTATTATGTTGATGTGTGAGGTCCACTTCAGGTCCCGTGTGATGGTGGATCCTAGGAACCTGAAAGACTCCACTGTGGGGACTGGCTTGTTGAGGATCATGAGAGGAGATGTTGATGGTGGTCTCTTCCTGAAGTCCACTGTCATCTCCACAGTTTTGAGCGGGTTTAGCTCCAGGTGGTTCTGACTGCACCAGAGAACCAGCTGTTCCACTTCCTTTCTGTACACAGACTCGTCGCCGTCGCGGATGAGTCCAATGACGGTGGTGTCATCTGCAAACTTCAGGAGTTTCACAGAAGGGTCCCTCGACGTGCAGTCAGTGGTGTAAAGGGAGAAGAGCAGTGGGGAGAGAACACATCCCTGGGGGGCGCCGATGCTGAGGGAACGGGAGCTGGATGTGAACTTACCCAGTTTCACCTGCTGCCTCCTGTCAGTCAGGAAACTGGTAATCCACTGACAGGTGGAGGGAGGCACGGTGAGCTGGGACAGTTTTTGGTGGAGGAGCTCTGGGACAATGGTGTTAAACGCAGAGCTGAAGTCCACAAACAGGACCCGAGCGTAGGTACCTGCAGAGTCTAGATGGTGCAGGATGTAGTGTAGAGCCATGTTGACGGCATCATCCACTGACCTGTTTGATCTGTAGGCGAACTGCAGGGGGTCTAGCAGGGGATCTGTGATGTCCTTCAGGTGGGTCAGTACCAGACGCTCAAAGGATTTCATGACCACAGATGTTAGGGCAACTGGTCTGTAGTCATTTAATCCAGTGACTGGGGACTTCTTGGGAACCGGTATGATGGTGGAGCGTTTGAGGCAGGAGGGGACCTCACACAGCTCCAGGGAGTTATTGAAGATCTGGGTGAAGATGGGAGCCAGCTGGTCAGCACAGAATTTCAGAGAGGCTGGGGACACTCCGTCTGGTCCCTGAGCCTTTTTAATTTTCTGTCTCTGAAATAGCTGGCGCACGTCCTGTTCGCAGATCGTCAAGGCAGGTACGTGGGTGGTTTGGGGTGAAGCTGGGTCTTTTGTGATGGAGATGGTGGGGGAGGTGGGAGGTGTGAAAGTCCTTTCAAACCTGGAAAAGAAGTCGTTGAGGTCCTCAGCCAGGCGGGGGCTCTCCACAGGGTGGGGGGATGGTCTCCTACAGTTAGTAATGGTCTGCAGGTAGCTCCAAACTGCAGAGGGGTCGTTAGCAGAAAAACGGTCCTTAAGCTTAGCACTGTAGTTCCTCTTTGCTGCTTTGATCCCTCTTGTCAGCTGGTTCCTGGCCTGTTTGTACAGGTCCCGATCCCCACTCCTGTAGGCCTCCTCCTTGTCCTGGCGTAGCCGTCTCAGTTCTGCAGTGAACCACGGTTTATTGTTTTTGAATGAGCAGAAGGTTTTGGTCTGCACACACATGTCCTCACAAAAGCTGATGTAGGATGTCACAGTGTCGGTCAGTTCATCCAGGGATGAAGCCGCTGCTTCAAAGACGCTCCAATCAGTGCAGTCAAAGCAGGCCTGTAGCTGCATCTTTGACTCATCAGTCCATCTCCTCACAGTTCTTACTACAGGCTTAGCAGATTTCAGCTTCTGCCTGTAAGATGGGATGAGGTGGACCAGGCAGTGGTCGGAAAGTCCCAAAGCAGCACGGGGGACGGAGCGATATGCATTTTTTATTGTGGTGTAGCAGTGGTCCAAAGTGTTCATGTCCCTGGTGGGACACGTCACATGTTGTTTATATTTAGGCAGTTCAAGTTTGAGATTAGCTCTGTTAAAATCCCCGAGAAGGATTAGCAGAGAGTCCGGGTGATTTTTCTCCACGTCTGTGATCTGATCGGCGAGGTGATGTAATGCCTCCGTCACACACGCCTGCGGTGGAATGTATACAGCGACCAGCACAAACGAGGCGAACTCCCGCGGTGAATATCTGTCAGGTTTCAGAAGAATTTCAGCTCCCTTCAAATGTTCTCTTCTGGATTGAGGTCTGGAGACTGGCTAGGCCCCTCCAGAACCTTGATCCTCTTCCTATGGAGCCACTTCTTTGTTCTGCTGGCTAGGCCCGTCCAGAACCTCGATCCTCTTCCTATGGAGCCACTTCTTTGTTCTGCTGGCTTGGCCCGTCCAGAACCTCGATCCTCTTCCTATGGAGCCACCTCTTTGTTCTGCTGGCTGTTGGCTAGACCCGTCCAGAACCTTGATCCTCTTCCTATGGAGCCACTTCTTTGTTCTGCTGGCTGCTGGCTAGGCCCGTCCAGAACCTCGATCCTCTTCCTATGGAGCTACCTCTTTGTTCTGCTGGCTGTTGGCTAGGCCCGTCCAGAACCTCGATCCTCTTCCTATGGAGCCCCTTCTTTGTTCTGCTGGCTAGGCCCGTCCAGAACCTTGATCCTCTTCCTATGGAGCCACTTCTTTGTTCTGCTGGCTATTGGCTAGGCCCGTCCAGAACCTTGATCCTCTTCCTATGGAGCCACTTCTTTGTTCTGCTGGCTGCTGGCTAGGCCCGTCCAGAACCTTGATCCTCTTCCTATGGAGCCGCTTCTTTGTTCTGCTGGCTAGGCCCGTCCAGAACCGTGATCCTCTTCCTATGGAGCCCCTTCTTTGTTCTGCTGGCTAGGCCCGTCCAGAACCATGATCCTCTTCCTATGGAGCCACTTCTTTGTTCTGCTGGCTGCTGATTAGGCACGTCCAGAACCTCGATCCTCTTCCTATGGAGCCCCTTCATTGTTCTGCTGGCTGCTGGCTTGGCCTGTCCAGAACCTCGATCCCCTTCCTATGGAGCCCCTTCTTTGTTCTGCTGGCTAGGCCCGTCCAGAACCTCGATCCCTTTCCTATGGAGCCCCTTCTTTGTTCTGCCGGCTAGGCCTGTCCAGAACCTTGATCCTCTTCCTATGGAGCCACTTCTTTGTTCGGCTGGCTGCTGGCTAGGCCCGTCCAGAACCTCGATCCTCTTCCTATGGAGCCCCTTCTTTGTTCTGCTGGCTAGGCCCGTCCAGAACCTTGATCCTCTTCCTATGGAGCCCCTTCTTTGTCTGCTGGCTAGGCCCGTCCAGAACCTTGATCCTCTTCCTATGGAGCCCCTTCTTTGTTCTGCTGGCTAGGCCCGTCCAGAACCTCGATCCTCTTCCTATGGAGCCACTTCTTTGTTCTGCTGGCTGCTGGCTAGGCCCGTCCAGAACCTCGATCCTCTTCCTATGGAGCCCCTTCATTGTTCTGCTGGCTGCTGGCTAGGCCCGTCCAGAACCTCGATCCTCTTCCTACGGAGCCACTTCTTTGTTCTGCTGGCTGCTGGCTAGGCCCGTCCAGAACCTCGATCCTCTTCCTATGGAGCCCCTTCATTGTTCTGCTGGCTGCTGGCTTGGCCCATCCAGAACCTCGATCCTCTTCCTATGGAGCCCTTCATTGTTCTGCTGGCTGCTGGCTAGGCCCGTCCAGAACCTCGATCCTCTTCCTATGGAGCCCCTTCATTGTTCTGCTGGCTGTTGGCTAGGCCCGTCCAGAACCTCGATCCCTTTCCTATGGAGCCCCTTCTTTGTTCTGCTGGCTGCTGGCTTGGCCTGTCCAGAACCTCGATCCTCTTCCTATGGAGCCCCTTCATTGTTCTGCTGGCTACTGGCTAGGCCCGTCCAGAACCTCGATCCCTTTCCTATGGAGCCCCTTCTTTGTTCTGCTGGCTGCTGGCTTGGCCTGTCCAGAACCTCGATCCTCTTCCTATGGAGCCCTTCATTGTTCTGCTGGCTGCTGGCTAGGCCCGTCCAGAACCTCGATCCTCTTCCTATGGAGCCCCTTCATTGTTCTGCTGGTTGCTGGCTAGGCCCGTCCAGAACCTCGATCCCTTTCCTATGGAGCCCCTTCTTTGTTCTGCTGGCTGCTGGCTAGGCCCGTCCAGAACCTCGATCCTCTTCCTATGGAGCCCCTTCATTGTTCTGCTGGCTGCTGGCTAGGCCCGTCCAGAACCTCGATCCCTTTCCTATGGAGCCCCTTCTTTGTTCTGCTGGCTGCTGGCTAGGCCCGTCCAGAACCTTGATCCTCTTCCTATGGAGCCCCTTCTTTGTTCTGCTGGCTAGGCCCGTCCAGAACCATGATCCTCTTCCTATGGAGCCACTTCTTTGTTCTGCTGGCTGCTGGCTAGCCCTGTCCAGAACCTTGATCCTCTTCCTATGGAGCCACTTCTTTGTTCTGCTGGCTGCTGGCTAGGCCCGTCCAGAACCTCGATCCTCTTCCTATGGAGCCCCTTCTTTGTTCTGCTGGCTAGGCCCGTCCAGAACCTCGATTCCATTCCTATGGAGCCCCTTCTTTGTTCTGCCGGCTAGGCCCGTCCAGATCCTTGATCCTCTTCCTATGGAGCCACTTCTTTGTTCGGCTGGCTGCTGGCTAGGCCCGTCCAGAACCTCGATCCTCTTCCTATGGAGCCCCTTCTTTGTCTGCTGGCTAGGCCCGTCCAGAACCTTGATCCTCTTCCTATGGAGCCCCTTCTTTGTTCTGCTGGCTGCTGGCTAGGCCCGTCCAGAACCATGATCCTCTTCCTATGGAGCCCCTTCATTGTTCTGCTGGCTGCTGGCTAGGCCCGTCCAGAACCTCGATCCCTGTCCTATGGAGCCCCTTCTTTGTTCTGCTGGCTGCTGGCTAGGCCCGTCCAGAACCATGATCCTCTTCCTATGGAGCCCCTTCATTGTTCTGCTGGCTGCTGGCTAGGCCCGTCCAGAACCTCGATCCCTGTCCTATGGAGCCCCTTCTTTGTTCTGCTGGCTGCTGGCTAGGCCCGTCCAGAACCATGATCCTCTTCCTATGGAGCCCCTTCATTGTTCTGCTGGCTGCTGGCTAGGCCCGTCCAGAACCTCGATCCCTGTCCTATGGAGCCCCTTCTTTGTTCTGCTGGCTGCTGGCTAGGCCCGTCCAGAACCATGATCCTCTTCCTATGGAGCCCCTTCATTGTTCTGCTGGCTGCTGGCTAGGCCCGTCCAGAACCTCGATCCCTGTCCTATGGAGCCCCTTCTTTGTTCTGCTGGCTGCTGGCTAGGCCCGTCCAGAACCATGATCCTCTTCCTATGGAGCCCCTTCATTGTTCTGCTGGCTGCTGGCTAGGCCCGTCCAGAACCTCGATCCCTGTCCTATGGAGCCCCTTCTTTGTTCTGCTGGCTGCTGGCTAGGCCCGTCCAGAACCATGATCCTCTTCCTATGGAGCCCCTTCATTGTTCTGCTGGCTGCTGGCTAGGCCCGTCCAGAACCTCGATCCTCTTCCTATGGAGCCCCTTCTTTGTTCTGCTGGCTGCTGGCTAGGCCCGTCCAGAACCTCGATCCCTTTCCTCTGGAGCCCCTTCTTTGTTCTGCTGGCTGCTGGCTTGGCCCGTCCAGAACCTCGATCCTCTTCCTATGGAGCCCCTTCTTTATTCTGCTGGCTGTGTGATTCGGCTCACCGTCATGGTGGAAAACTCAGCCACAACCCAACTCCAAAGTGGCCCCATTCATTCTCTCCTGAATACAATGCAGTTGTCCTGTTGCCATGGCAGAAAAGCATCCCCAAAGCATGATGCTTCCGCCTCCATGCTTCACAGTAGGGACGGTGTTCTTGGGATGCAACTAAGCATTCTTTTTCCTCCAAACGTAGTAAGTGAAATTTAGACCAAAAAGTTCTATGTTGGTCTCATCTATCTCCTGTGCCTCCTCTGGATCATCCAGATGGTCATGGGCAAACTTCAGATGGACCTGCACATGTGATGACTTAAGCAGGGGGACCTTTCGAGCGCTGCATGGTTTTATAATATGACGGCTTGGTGTTCTACTGACAGTAACCTTTGAACCTGTGGTCCCAGCTCCCTTCATGTCATTGACCAGGCTCCTCCCATGTAGTTCTGGGCTGATTCCTTTCTTTTCTGATCATCAGTGAATCCCCACCAGGTGAGATCTTAATGGAGCCCCAGTCCGAACTTCTCTGGTGTCTTTTTACAGCCCTTTGGTAAGGCAAGGCAAGGCAAGTTTATTTGTATAGCACATTTCATGTACAAGACAATTCAAAGTGCTTTACATAAAACATTAAAAGCATTACAGCAGGGTACAGAAAAATCATTAAAAAGTACATTGAAAAAAAACTTTAAAAAGAAATAAAGTAGTTAAATTGAGAAAGAAAAATAAGATAAAGTACAAGGACTAAAAGTTCCCAAGCTAGAAATTATCCTGTTTTTGGGGGTGGAAAAAGGGTGGGAAAGGGGGGGGGGGGTATTCCTCCAGAAATCCAGTTTCAAGTCCAGTTTGTAAAGACAATAAAGTCTTTAAGAATCCTACTGTTATTTCCTTATTTTTTTTAATCCTGTCCCTTAGAGTAGAGATGAACCTACAACATGAATCTCAGACGTCTGCATCGTTTCTCATTGGGGGAATTTTCTAAATAACTGGGTGTTCATATTCTTATGTTCCTCTCTGTATCGTTGATCTTGTTTCGTCACTTTTTTTCAACCCTGACTGACTCGCTGGAGTACAACCTGTTATCTCTGTTACTCTGTGTTCCTGCTGAGGTCCGCAGAGACCCCGCTGGCCTTGTTTTCAGGGCTGGTCAATGCTTCCATCTGATTGGCTGCATTGCACACCCATCTAAATGGGGAGCCTAAGCCCCTCCGCTTCCTGTCGGCCCATAAGGTCCCCAAACCAAAAAATAATGGAGCGATGGAGCGATAAAAGTTATTTTCTGGTCCGCTTTGTCTTACGTCCTGAATCACACATGTGTTGTACTTCGGTCTAAATAATAACTAATGATGTACATTTCTACTGTGTTTATCCAGTGATTTGGGATTTATTCGATTATAAAAATTTGCATTTAAAATGCCTACAAATCAGACGTCATTTTGCTAACAGGAGCTAGCACTAGCTATAACACGTAAAACCTTCACCTAGAGCTTGTAGAGCTTCTCCTCCATGCTGGCTCTCACTCCACCGACTGCTTTATCCCCGTCATAGCTGCTACTTTCCACACGGTCAGATTTATGGAGGTTTTCTCCGTGTTTAATGCTCCTTTCTTCATCTTGGAGGCTACGGCCCTCGCTCTCCTTCTTCTTCTGCAGTTGTATTCCGCTAAACGTTTTTACACAAAATCGAAAGTAACTTTTACCTCCGGTAGAAAATCTGCGTTTTCTCTGCATCAAAATTAGTTTTTAAAATTAACAAACATCATATGTTGAATGCATGACGCATTTCAAACTGGATCAGAAAGTAACTTTTATCGCTCCATTGACTCTCATTCATTTTTTTGGGCATTTGGGGAAACATGGACAGGAAGTAGAAGGGCGGGGCTTAGGCTCCCCTTAGAGTCCCACCCCTTCCTGCATGGCGCCCAATGAGTGCAGTCGGATCAGTGTGGAAGACGCGGACGCTGTTTCTTTTATCTGCTTTGATTTGAGCCAATAAATATAAACAAATGACTCAATAACTTCTAGAACAGCGCCACTCGTGGTGGAAGGATGTCAGTGCAGCTCTGATTTGTTATTATTGCCTCTGGTTCTGGATGCTGAGGAGATGGAATGATCTTTCTATCTTTTACACTTGCTGACAGTTGTTCTCATGTGTAACCATGGCAACCTGAAATGTTTTTTACTTCCAGACTGCAGCGATTAGCATCCCTGACCTTTAACCCTCAAATCCCATTGGACTTGAACAGGAGGCTCCATAAATGCAGAGAAGGACCAGAGCAGAGAGAGAGATGGAGGAAGTTCGAACCATCTCTTCCATCCATCATAACGAGCAATATGAGATCATTGGCTAACAGGATAGATGAACTCTGATTATGTTTTTCACTGAAACATGGCTGCAGCATCATTTCCCTGACTCCTCCATCTCTGTACGCGGCTTTCTGATCATAAAGGCCAGATGGAGATTCAAAGAGGAGCATCTTAAGCAAATGATGTCGATTAGCTGTTAACATGTCATGATAGTCATGGTGCTGTCGTACAGCAACAGTCTTCAGTCAGAGGCAGCTTCATATTGGTTACAACACAGACTGCTACTGGAGATCCTTTTTGCCCAGAGCATCACCATCCACAATAGATACTTATTTACTTAGTTAGTTAATATTTAGTTACACATTTGTGATCAAGTATTTTTGAAATGAACTGAAAAAGAAGGAAATTATTAATAATAATATTTTTAAAATCATAATTTTTTATGTTAAATCAGGATTCTGTGTCTGAAATCTTGTTAACGACAACAGAGAAGTGTAATATTTCCACAGTGGAGGATTTCCCCTCAGAGTCACCGTGGGAGAATTAAACCATGTTTGCCTTTTTTCTAATCAAATCAATAACCAGTTAATGAGTATCACAATTAAAAGAAGATGAAATAATAATTATTTTCCTGCTGGAGTCGGTCCATCAGTTAAACAAACCTTGCTTTGTGTTTTCTGGGAGCAGGTTGGGCTTTTTGCTGCTGCTCATTAATCCGTCCAGCAGGAGGAACCGCGCACTGAAATGGGAAAGAATGCATAAAATGCATCATTAATGGTGAGCTTTAGGAGCGAGGTAAATTACACGTCTGATGGTTTCAGGCCCTGGTGGGGATGATGATGAGACGTCAAATAAAACCTGGAAATATTGGATGTAAATGTTGATGATCTCAGTGTAGAATGAGCGAATGGGCCTGATGGCAGACGGCTTTGACCTCATCGCTGGCGTCCGCTCAGATAACCTGCAGATAACCACAGATGTCCTCCTCTTCCTCCTTCTCATTGTCCTCACCTCACATTTCTCCATCCACTTACATTCCCAAATCCCTCACCTTCAGAATACAGCATACTAAAAAGACAAAAATGGATAAAAGAAAAAAGGAAAAAGGAAAAAAAAGAGTGAACTGAAAAATAGAGGAAAAAAACTAAAAAAATTTGAAAAAGAGAAAAAACAAAAATGTCAAAACTGGAAAAAAAAAAACGAAATAAAATAGAAAAATCACGTGACATAGAATGGGAAAAAATTCAGGGATAAAAGAGAAAAAATTTATGAAATAAAAAAACGGAAAAGAAAACGAAACAAACAAGAAAGAAACTGAAAATAACGGCTATAGATCTGTGTCTTTGTCTTTGCTGGATTGAAATCTTTATTTTCTCGGTCATGTTTTTAATGTTATTTATAGTTGTATTTTATTTTTGTTCTAATGTGTTTTCCATCCCCAGCTGATGTTTCCTGTATTCTTCCTGCTAACAGAGCAGCTGGAGAGACTTGAAATATAAAACTGGTCCGGCAGCAGCGTTTGATTGCTAAACTTCTGTGTTATGAAGATTTTGTTCAGAGTAAAACTAAACGTCCTGAACCTAAACAAAGATTGTTTCAGCCGAGTTTCGTGGCTCGGTTTGGACTCCCAGCATCAACCTGCAGACAGCATCAATGTTTCATGCAGAAAGGAGCTGGAACTCATTCTGCTGCTGTATTCATCTATAATTCAGGACGAGCAGTCGAGAAAATGAAAACAGAAAGTTTGGCTCTCCTCTGGACAGGAACATTGTTCTCTTTGTTTACTTCATCATCAATACCTCCTATTGAGGCGCGTTTGAGGAAAAAGTTGAGGAACTTTTTCATGGATTGGTGCTGAAGGGTGACTGCGTCCACTCCGAGGTAATCGTTTCATCTCACAAATCCAGAGCAAAGCTCTTTAATAAGAGATGATGCACCCTGCTTCCTCCTCATAGATAGAATCCATATTTGATATTATTTTCACACGCAGACGCTTACACCACCTTAAAAGCTGCAGTGGCGCAGACGGCAAGCTGATCTGTGCGGCAGTAAGTCCACGAAGCATCAGAAACATCTGGAGCTGGTTTCATCCCAGCAGCAGGTTCAGACACGGTTTCTCTTAAAGCTGAATCAAACCTGCACAGGTGAAGTCCAGAGTGTCAGCATCGAGTCAGAGAAACTACATTTAATTCAATTCGTTTATGCGCTGCAAATCCACATACAGGTATATAGGAACCAGGCTGGTCCAATTTAATCAAAGCTGACCAAATGTATCCAATGCCGCCCCATAATGTAGAAATAGTCTGTGTGTGAACATGAATTATTAACCATATATATGTTTAGATCACACACACGCTCACCTAATGCATGTTCTGGGATGCAGTCAACCCTGACAAACTCCTGACCCGGATCCTCGATGCTCTGCACTCACGTTCAGTCTGGAAATGGACCACAGCACCAGCCAATCACACGCGGATCTGTTTCATCCAATCACAGCGTTCCTTAGAAATACTGCAGAATCAGAACCTGCTTCATTCGCCACCTTTGTTCATACGGACAAGGAATCTGACGTTGGTTCTGCTTTGCTGTCAATAAGATGAAGGAAAAAATCACATTTTCACTCTTAGTCTTCCCGTCCAAGTTTTACAGATTGTTTTTATTTTTGACTTTACAATCAGGTCAACTCCAAGAAGGAATGATTTGAAATAAATAAAAAGTTTTTAAAATATTTTCTTTGATTGTAATTTCTTTTTAAAAATAGACAAAAACATTTATTTGGCAAGCAAAAATCAAACATTTCATCTTTAATCCATATCCCCCAGCACTAACCTTCCATAATATGTATGAGCAGTTTTATGATGTCTCAACAACTTTTGAAAATAAATCTTTAAATCAAAAATAACCTAATCTTCAAATAGTACCATGGAATATTCAAATATTAAACAAAAATATTCAAAGGTTTTATATCATTATATACATATAATTATTTGCATATCAATATTAACTTATATGAAAGTAATTATTGTGATTAAAAAATATATTTCCATATCGCCAAGCCCCAGCTCTCAATATAGACATTTAAAGGTTAGATATGTAACATGAACACGATAGCGACATCTAGTTTACTGAATCTGTAGTTACAATAATAAAAACATGATTCCAGCTGTTGGGTTGCCAGGTTTGCTGTCGATTCGCCCAGTGAGCAACCTGAACTGTGTCCAATGAGGAATGTAGAGGAGTTCAGCTAACAGCTAACATTAGCCATTAGATAACATTAACAGGAGCAAAGTCTCTGCTTCTGCGTGTTTTTGATGGTGTAGAAATGTTTTACATGGGTCCATATAGTGTAGCCTTAACCTAAAACTACTCTAGTTTTTTTTAGCTAGCTAGTTAAGTTAGCTAGTGAGTCAGCTTACCGATCCAGGAGGAAAGTCGCAGTTTCCGCGGGTATTTGATGCTGTAGAAATGTTTCATGTTGTTCCATCTAGAGTAGGCTTCACCTAAAACTACTCTAGTTTCTGTTAGCTAGGTAGTTAAGTTACCTAGTGCGTTAGCTTACCGATCCAGGAGGAAAGTCGCAGTTTCTGCGTGTATTTGATGCTGTAGAAATGTTTCATGTTGTTCCATCTAGTGTAGGCTTCACCTAAAACTACTCTAGTTTCTGTTAGCTAGGTAGTTAAGTTACCTAGTGAGTTAGCTTACCGATCCAGGAGGAAAGTCTCTGCTTCCACGTGTGTTTGATAGCGTAGAAATGTTTTACATGGGTCCTTATAGTGTAGCCTTAACCTAAAACTACTCTAGTTTCTGTTAGCTAGGTAGTTAAGTTAGCTAGTTAGTCAGCTTACCGATCCAGGAGGAAAGTCGCAGTTTCCGCGTGTTTTTGATGCTGTAGAAATGTTTCATGTTGTTCCATCTAGTGTAGGCTTCACCTAAAACTACTCTAGTTTCTGTTAGCTAGGTAGTTAAGTTAGCTAGTGAGTTAGCTTACGATCCAAGAGGAAAGTCTCTGCTTCCGTGTGTGTTTGATAGCGTAGAAATGTTTTACATGGGTCCATGGCTCTAGTTTCTATTAGCTAGCTAGTTAAGTTAGCTAGGGAGTTAGCTTACCGATCCAGGAGGAAAGTCTCCATTTCTGCGTGTGTTTGATGGCGTAGAAATGTTTTATGTGGGTCCATCTAGTCTAGGCTTCACCTAAAGCTACTCTATTTTCTGTTAGCTAGCTAGTTAGCTTACTGATCCAGGAGGAAAGTCTCTGGTTCCGCGTGTGTTTGATGGCGTAGAAATGTTTTACATGGGTCCAAATAGTGTAGCCTTAACCTAAAACTACTCTAGTTTCTGTTAACTAGCTAGTTAGTTAGCTTACCGATCCAGGAGGAAAGTCTCAATTTCTGCGTGTGTATGAGGGCGTAGAAATGTTTTATATGGGTCCATCTAGTGTAGGCTTCACCTAAAACTACTCTAATTTCTGTTAGCTAGCTAGTTAAGTTAGCTAGGGAGTTAGCTTACCGATCCAGGAGGAAAGTCTCCATTTCTGCGTGTGTTTGATGGCATAGAAATGTTTTATGTGGGTCCATATAGCGTAGGCTTCACCTAAAACTACTCTAGTTTCTGCTCTTCTGCGGTCACTCCCGCTTTCAACCCGCAATGGCGGCTGCTACTGGCTGGTAGATGAAAACACGTCATTGCTGTGCTCATTTTAAATGTAGATTTGATTATATTTCAATTCACATATAATTTTTTACGAAAATGTACTTTCATTCTGCACCCTTATCAATGACCATGGAGGTTTGATAATTTTTTTTGAAAATATAGCTTTTTATGAAAATGTTTCATATTCAACCTTTAAATGTGAATATCTAAAAGATCCAATCTTTTTTTTTTGTATAATGTAAATCTCGTCTCTTTTTACAAAAAGAAGAAGACAAGGTTGGATGAAAACCAGCACATGAAAATATGAAGTAATTGGTAGAAAATATATCTAAAAAAAAAAAATTTAATGATGGGATTAAAGAGAAACATAAAATACTGGAGGCCTAACTTTGCTTTGTTTGTTTTGGGTCATGTTTCTATATGAAGAATATTTCACAGAAGATATGAACGTAGGAAGGTTCTACGTCTCCCTTACAAAGAACGTAGGAAAAGTAGAAAATCATCTCATTTTCTGAAGAATGCTTCATGTTCCTCTTGCTAAAGAAGTCCTACCAGCTTTGGTGAAACACGAACTACGGACAGCCTCTACAAACATCTACGAACTTTAGATTTAATACAAACCCATCGTTGGTAAGAACCTTTGTGATCATAGCTTAGGGAGACGTTTAAGTTCCCACAGAAAGGTGGCGCTAAAGAATAATCGAGACCTTTTTGGAAGAGGATGATGATGAAGATGATGATGGATCTTAATGCTCTAAACTGATGATGAAACAGATGCAGACTGGTGTTAGTGCTGGTTTTATCGGCGTTCTGGATAATAAAGACCTCCTTAATGATGAGGATGCTGATCACAGAGATAATAAAGAAGAAGAAGAGTTCTAGATGAAGGAGCGGCAGGAGGTCTTAATGTGTCCAAACTGGCACCAGATCCGTTTCGTCAGGTGATTAATTACTCTGAGGGGCGATTAGAGGTCTTTAATTACTCAGTGATAACAGGAGGACAGAGTCCTGATTAAAAGGCTTAATTATCCTGACCCGTCTGTATACTGCTGTTTGTAGGGGGGGGGGGGGGGGGGGGGGGGGAGGGGAATTCCCTCTGTCTGAATGTCAGATGTCCAATGAGGCCTGATCCCAGTGAAACCAGCACTACCTGTTAATAGGAGCCTGTCTTCGCTGCAGCATTACACTGATGTGGGAGGCTGTTCCACTCAAGAGAACAAGATTTTACCTCATTTTGGGTCAAATAACTCATTAAAATCTCTTAAATTGTTTTAAATGATCTAACATCCAGCTGGATTTATTTTATTCATACAAATAAAATAATAACCTAGCTATGTTTTTTACTGTGAATCCCCATGAAATGAAAAATAACGAGTTTTAAAGAATCTCTCCTGATCAAAAGCAGCTGAAGTCTCCTAAATAAAAGTGAAATGTTCCTTTAGCTGAGCACCAGAGGTGGCGCTACATATTTTATTATCTAAATTTTGATCAAAAGAGTCAAAAAAAATCTGGTCATACTCTTTATTCTTACTGGTTCATTTTTTAAATAATAACATATCAATACAATAACTTGTTTACTTGTTTTTGTCTTATTTTATTAATATTCAGTCCGAAGAAACTGACCGGAGAACTAAATATGAACAAAGAAATGAAACGGTTGCAGTTAAACTAGAACAGTTCACCTGCTGTGGCCTGAACTCACAGTGTCTGTCCTTCCTCCTGCTCCACATGGAACGGAAATGATCACCCAGCAGTAGGATTACTGCACAGCTAAAAGTCAGGAGCTTTAGCTTCAGACTGGTGACTTCTCATGGGGGTTTAGATGTTGCTCACGAGGCTGAATCTGCGCTCCGCTGCCACACTGGAGACTGGAATTAATCCGTAGGCGCCACAGTTTTGTCAATAGAATATTACATTTGCTTGAATTTGGTTAGCCTCTTAAGCCGACCGCCCCCAAAAATGGGGTTACGCCTCCTAGATCATAAATCGACCAATTTCTGATTTATGTACATATTTATTACCAAACTGTCAAGCTCGAACTGCTCTACAAATGAGTCCACTTCTATGTTTTATCAACCAGACACAGCCAAAAAAAAAAAAAAAAAAACATATAACTATATCTGTCGCCAAAATTTGTTTCTGCTTTTTTACTCCCATAATAAAAAAAGCCAGCGCCGAAACATTAACATCACAAGAAAGCTAACAGCTAGCTGAATACATCCATGTAAAATTTAGTTTCAAATCACCAAAATTTTCAGTCAGGCGCTCAACAAAACCTCCTAAAAATACTGTCGAAACAAAAACGAGCAAGTAAAATCTGTCTTACCTTTGCCGTTATTTTCATAAAAAGTTAATTCCAAATTAAACGGTGTATTTTATGTACTACTGGAACACATAGGAACACATAGAAGCCATTTTGTGTTTAGAGCAGCAACCAATCAGAGCGTAGGAAAGCCCATCTGTGCATCACAGCCTGAGTCCCTCTGTACTCTCCTTTATCATTGGTCAGGGATTCTGGCCAGCTAAGAACGGGTGTTATCATTGGTTTCTATGGACTCTTTACTTTTCAATGAGCTACGGCATGTCAGACGGGACAAAGTTAGCGAAGCTGATTCAGAATGTGCAAAGTCCACTGAGGGACAGAGAGTAGAGGAGATTCTTCTCTAGTTTATGTTGTCCTATTTTACTTGAAAAGTTAAATTGTTCAAAACAAAGTTTTAGTGATTTGTTTTTACTGCATTTTAATTACCAAATATAAAATAGGATGACAAATTCTCAATTTAATTGAGATATTGTATATTTGACTTTTTATGCAAAACTCCGCATAGACTTTTTTTCAATCACCTCAATAGCCTTCAATTATTTGTTATTACAGACACCAACCCTCAAAAAGACGGAGTAGTTACTGTTTATGATTTTCATTCGCTTCTTTACAATAAAAAAATAAATCTGCTTTCAGGGGAAATTCATAGTTTCATATTCATAGCCTCGGGCTTAAGATGAAGTCTCCTGTAAATGAGAAAAAAATCCTCATTGTTAACCAAGGTTCTATGATAGGAGCAAATTCACTCATCTAATTTGCATATTGTGATGTCATCGGGTGGTGGCCATATTGGATTGCAAAGGTTTTACAGATAAGTCATACTTCTTCCTACTCCTTTTCAAGTTTGTATAAGATTAGCATTAATTTAGTCAACATAACGTTTGGAGCAAAAAATGCAGATGCTATTTTTTTTTTCTCTATATATTTAAAGGTTGACATTTTTTGACATTTTATGTGGAGCATATATGAATTAGTTTTAAACTTGAAATAAAATTATTTCAATTTAATCCAGATAAATTTCCCCTCAGAGCCAAATTCTGGGCTGAATGTCAACCCCAGCCCGCCTGCTGACGTATTATTAGTTAAAGGATTTTACTCTGTCATTACAGTCATTGATGAGACGGTGGTGGAGACGTATCGCGTTGGTAAGACGTATCGCGTCATTTCCTGTTTTGTGACTAACTCGTTTGTAGCAAGTCGGTGTTTCTCTCTCTCTTGAACTGATCTAACTTTCTCTGTCAATAAGTTTTTTCTGAGTTGCTTAACACACAAACACATTAAAACGTTAAGTTTCTTCACGGTTTAGGACTCTTTAAGCGTTTTACTGGGTTAATTACTTTGTTTTTAGGTAAGGTAAGGTACCGCTTGGTTAGCTTAGCTTTACGGCTAGCATGGCTTCGGCAGCTTTCTCTCTTGTCCCTCCATCTCTCTCTACACCTCCTCCTCTTTCCTGCTCTCTCTGTCAGATGTTTAGTTACTCCTCCGCCTCATTTAGTGAAGTTGGTAGGTGTAATAAGTGCAGCATTTTTGTAGCTTTGGAGGCGAGGGTTTCTGAGCTAGAGGCCCGGCTCCGCGCTGTAGAACAGCCAGGCCCAGCAGTAGCTAGCGCGGAGTCAACTAGGACAGGACCTAGCCGTCCTCCAACAGCTCCCGTGCAGCCGGGACCTCAGGCGAGCTGGGTGACTGTTCGTAGGAAGATTAGCGCCAGACCCCAGTCCGCGGCCAACCTCCAGCCCCTTTCTCTGAACAATAGGTTCGCCCCGCTCAGCGACGCACCCGCCGAGCAGGAGAGGCCGATTCTTGTAATTGGCAGCTCCATAGTTAGGAATGTGGCTCCAGAGACACGAAAGACCACCGTCAAATGCCTTCCAGGGGCCAGGGCTGCGGACATTAGGTCCCATCTGAAGCTTTTGGCCAAGGACAAACGGCGGTATAGCAGGATCGTTATCCATGCTGGTGGCAACGACACCCGGCGACGGCAGTCGGAGGTCACTAAAATTAGCGTAGCTTCGGTGTGTAGGGCTGCCAAAAAGATGTCTGACTCTGTAATTTTTTCTGGTCCCCTGCCTGATCGTACTAGCGATGACATGTACAGCCGTATGCTTTCGTTCCACCTTTGGTTGTCAAGGTGGTGTCCAGAAAACGATGTGGGCTACATTGATAACTGGGGGGCCTTCTGGGGAAAACCTGGACTGTTACGTAGAGACGGCATCCATCCCACCGAGGACGGAGCTTCGCTTCTTTCCAGGAACATTGATAGGGTTATCTCTAGTTCCCCAAAGCCGTGACAACCCAGAGTCCAGCTCAGGGAACCCAGAGTCCAGGTCAAGGAACAGGGACTGCCACCCACCCACTACCCTATAGAGATAGTTTCCCGTCCACTACCCAAAACTAATGAATTAAAAGTTAATGCTACTAGAGCAAAGTATAAAAATCTCATAAAGATAAATAAAACTCGGACTGAACATAAAAACAAATCAATTAAATGTGGTTTACTAAACATAAGATCTCTCCCCTCAAAAACACTCTTGGTAAATGACTTAATTTGTGAAAATAATATTGATTTGTTTTGTCTTGCAGAGACATGGTTGCAGGAAGAGGACCATGTCACAATAAATGAGTCAACTCCCCCTAGCTACTTAAACTTTAGTGTCCCTCGAAGTACTGGTCGAGGAGGTGGAGTAGCAACTATCTTTCATTCCGATTTACTAATTAATCTCCAAAAAAATAATAGTTACAGTTCCTTTGAGCATCTAGTTTTTAGCTTTCCTCATACACATAACAAAGCAGTAAAGCCACTTTTGTTTGTGGTCTTATATCGTCCACCAGGACCTTATTCTCAATTTTTAGATCAGATTTCAGATTTTCTATCTGACTTAGTTTTAAACACTGATAAAGTCATTATAGTCGGAGACTTCAATATTCATGTTGATAATGAAAGTGATAGTCTAAATACAGCTTTTAACACTATCCTAGACTCAATAGGCTTTACTCAAAATGTGCAGGGACCAACACATTCTTGTCACCACACTTTAGATCTTGTGCTGACTTATGGCATTGACTGTGAAGAAATAACAGTCTTTCCACATAACCCTATCCTGTCTGATCATTTCCTTATCACTTTTAAACTTACTCTAATGGATCATATCAAACCTGAAAGAAAACTTCATTATACCAGAACGTTATCAGACAACGCTGTAGCAAATTTTAAAGAAGCTCTTCCAACTTTAATTTCCTCAGTTTATAAATGCAGAACAGAAAACAGTGATTTAACTCGTGACCCCTCACAACTTGACATTTTAGTTCATAGCGTTAATTCCTCCCTGCGTCGGGCAATAGACAAAGTTGCCCCCTTGAAAAGGAAGGTGGCTAGCCATAGAAGATTAACTCCCTGGTTTAATTTAGAGCTACGTACCCTAAAGCAGAATGTTAGAAAACTAGAGAGAAAATGGCGCTCCACGCATTTACATGATTCCTTTTTAATATGGAAAAATAGTTTATTGCTATATAAAAAGAGCCTTCACACAGCTAGAACAGCATATTATTCATCTTTAATCGAGGAGAATAAAAATAATCCTAGGTTTCTTTTTAATACAGTTGCCAAACTCACACAGGATCATAGCTCTATCGAGCCAACCATTCCCCAAGCTCTAAGCAGTGACGACTTCATGCAATTCTTTATAAATAAAATAGACTCCATAAAGAATAAGATAATTGGGAACCTTCCCAATATGCTTGCTTCCTCCTTAGTTAATGAGGCAGCCTCAAAAATGGTGGAACCTAATATATGCTTAAACTGCTTTAATGCAGCCGAACTTTGTGATGTACTAAAATTATTAGCTTCATCTAAACCTTCAACTTGCGTTTTAGACCCAATCCCAACTAAACTCTTAAAAGAAGTTTTCCCTCTGATCGCTGCTCCAATTTTAAATATAATGAATCTATCCTTAGTCAATGGATATGTACCACAGGAGTTTAAGATTGCTGTAATTAAACCTCTACTTAAGAAACCCTCTCTTGATCAAAACGACTTAATTAACTATAGACCGATATCTAATCTTCCCTTCTTATCTAAAATTCTTGAGAAAATAGTTGCACACCAGATATGTGAGCATTTAAACAATAATGAGCTGTTTGAGAAGTTTCAGTCAGGCTTTAGAGCTCATCACAGCACTGAAACAGCTCTGGTGAAGGTTACTAATGATATTCTCATAGCCTCAGACAATGGACTGGTGACCATTCTGGTCCTGTTAGATCTCAGTGCTGCCTTTGACACTGTTGACCACAATATTCTCATAGAAAGGCTTCAAAGTGTCGGTATAATAGGAACAGCACTAGGTTGGTTTAAATCTTATTTGTCTAACAGATTTCAGTTTGTTCAGGTAAACAATAGATCTTCCTCAACCTCAATAGTTACTTGCGGAGTACCACAGGGTTCAGTGCTTGGGCCGATTCTCTTTACTATATATATGCTTCCTATTGGTAAAATAATTAGGCAGCATGGGATAAAATTCCATAGTTACGCAGATGATACACAGCTATATCTATCCATAAATCCTGATGAATCCAATCAGTTAGGTAGACTACAGGCATGTCTGGAAGACATAAAAACTTGGATGACTCTAAACTTCTTGCTTCTAAATTCTGATAAAACAGAAGTTGTCGTCTTTGGACCAGAAGCTCTGAAAAAGAAACTACTTAGTCAGCCCCTTCACCTGGACGGCATTAAATTAGCCTCCAGTAATAAAGCAAAAAACCTCGGTGTCATTTTTGACCAAGATATGTCATTTAGAACTTACATTAAAGAAGTCTGTAGGATTTCCTTTTTTCACCTTAGGAATATTGCAAAAATTAGAACCATCCTGTCCAGGAATGATGCTGAAAAACTAGTCCATGCCTTTGTTACTTCAAGGCTGGATTACTGTAACTGTCTATTATCAGGTAGTCCACAGAATACAATTAAAAGTCTTCAGTTAGTTCAAAATGCTGCTGCTAGGATTCTGATGAATATTAAAAGAAGAGATCACATTTCCCCTGTTTTAGCTTCTCTTCACTGGCTCCCAGTAAAATCTAGAATAGAATTCAAGATCCTCCTTCTGACATATAAAGCCCTTAATAATCTAGCTCCATCATACATAAGAGACCTGATTGTTCCATATGTTCCTAACAGAGACCTTCGCTCTCAGACTGCAGGTTTACTGGTAGTTCCTAGGATTTCTAAAAGTAGAATGGGTGGCAGATCTTTCAGCTATCAGGCTCCCCTCCTATGGAACCGGCTCCCAGGGTTGGTTCGTGAAGCAGACAATTTGTCTATCTTTAAAACTAGGCTAAAAACTTTCCTCTTTGACAAAGCTTACAGTTAGAGATATGTTTATAGGTAGTTAGAGTCAGGTCAGACAGGTAGATAGGAAGAGACAGGTTAATGTTAGTAGTCAGGCAGAGTGTCAAAAGTTAGGAAGAGATAGGAAGAGGTAGAGTAGCTAGGTAGAGATAGATTAATGTAAGCCAGGTAAAGATCCGGAGCCGGTCGCGGCTTACCGCCGCGGAAGAAATGCGCCCCACAGGGGCCAGCCAGCGCCGGAGAGAGGTCCCTCAAGGGGATCCTCCCGCACAGTGCGGCCGCCCATTACCTGCCGGGTTGAATCCCCCGGGCAGACTGTGCGGACCCCACCCGTTTATCTCTTAAACGTTTCTCGCCCTCTTCAACTCTGTCCTCTCAGTTCTGTCTATTTTTCCTTAAGATAGTTGTCGACTATCGGTCTCGTGCCGGTATTTAGCCTTAGATGGAGTTTACCACCCACTTTGGGCTGCATTCTCAAACAACCCGACTCCGAGAAGACCCCGGCATGACGGGGGCCGTTACCGGCCCTACACCGTCCACGGGTCAGGAGGACTCAGACAGAGTGTTGGTAGCCAGGTCTCCTAGTAGCTAGGAGACAGGTTAATGTTAGTAGCTATGCTGCTTTAGGCTAGGCTGTTGGAGGACATTATTAGGGTCTGTTCCTACTTTCTCTCCTACTTCTCCCCAACTGCATGATGTGCTGTCAATTCAAGCACTAACCTGTTTTCTATTATAGTAGGTGCTCCGGATTAGCCCTGCTTGACGACCCTGACTAAGATGGCATTGCAGTGACGGAAAATTCTCCACGTCCTGCAACAAACTTGTGCATCGGTTCTGTTGCTCTTTCTGTGTCTCTGTTGTGTATTCTCCAAGCCACAGACGGTCGCGGCAGATAACCGCTTGTGCTGAGCCTGGTTCTGCCGGAGGTTTCTTCCTGTTAAAAGGGAGTTTTTCCTTCCCACTGTCGCTGCATGCTTGCTCAGTATGAGGGATTGCTGAGAATTCCACGACGCAATCTTCTGTGGTTCTGTAATTTGTACACTAAACATTGTATTGTAATAACTCTTTTTGTAAAGTGCCTTGAGATGACATCTGTTGTGAAATGGCGCTATATAAATAAACTGAATTGAATTGAATTGAATTGATGTTCAGTTTTAATATTTAATCTTAGTCTGTTCACATGTGTGGATTGGGATTTGAACCGTCCTCTACCTCAGCCAGCTCAGCTCCAGTCCTGATTGGTCTTCCAACCACTCAATGAATATAAAGCAAACACAGTATTTGAATTGCTTAAACTGAAACACTAAAACACCTGAACATGCGGACACAGCTGAATCCCAACTACAAACTGTAAATACAATGGACTAACCCTTGGGTTTCTGAAGAGCAGAAAATGAAACCAACTGGGCAGTTCCCAACGCCGCCATCTTGTCTGCGTCACTCGCCTCGTCACGCTCAGGAAATCAAAAAAATCGGATCTAGCCGACTCACGCTCTCTGACACTGCGGCTTCTCGGTCCTGCCGACTTTGCTGCTTTGCCGCCACCCGACCGGTCGCCTGCTCCAACCCGCGTGTGGAAGGGGATAATAGCTCTGATGCTCCATTCCTCTGGGCGACCTGACAGAAATGATCACACTGCTGGCGAAGCTTCAGCCCGTATAAAGCCTCCCTCCAAAGCAGAGACTTCTTGGACGGTCTGTTACTGTAATAAAAACCACAGCAAGCCGTCTTTGTCCAATAAGTGCAGATTAACATCCAAAACTGCAGAGGCAACTGATAGTGGAGATAGTCACAGTCCCAGACTGTGAAGGCCTTCCCTGAGCAAGGGGGGGGGGGGGAAGCAGAATGTTGTAAAAGCTATTAGCTACCATTAGCCACTATTAGCCACCAGAGTTTTGCTGCATTCCAGTTAACCTGTCCGAGTGGGAGAGTCGGAAATCTCGCAGTTTTCTCGCGTCATTTCACAGAGACACGCCCCCATTAGGTTGGAAATTTTGAGCTCCAACTCGGATCTCTGATAGTAGACCGAGTAGAGCGGGCAGCTCGGAAATAAAGATGGCTGCGCCTGTAGTTCAGATGTATTTTCATTTTATTTGTACTATGTTAGTAATTTCAATGTCATTTTTAAATGCTCTTCCACACTTGACTACATTTCTGTTTTAATCCGGTCACCAATTTATACATTTCACTGCCTTCCTGTGCGTGCGGTACAATGTGCATCTTTGTTTTTCATGCTGGTCTGCTGAAGATGCTACATCGCTAACAATATCAATGACTAGCCTGCTGCTGCCCTCAAAGCATCCATTTTTTTCCCACTCGGAGTGTAGCGAGACAAACTGGAACGCTTTAAGTGGGGAATGACGTCACGTTCTCGTGTACAGCAACTCGGACGCCAGAGTATCCGAGAGAAATGCGTTAGCCTAGACTGACCTGTCACGCCCCTAAGTATTCATAATTTTAAGATTAAATTACAAATAAAATCCCCCCCCCCCCCCCCCCAGAGTTGTCATGATGGTAAACGTGAACTATTTACCCTAAAAGACTTTTTTGAACCAGGCTGTACACATGTTTATTTTTGGTGTAAAGTTGGCCTTTTTAACATGGGAGTCAATGGGAAGTTGCTCCTTTTTGGAGCCAGCCCCCAGTGGATGAGGGAGGAACTGCAATTGTTGCCACTTCCTGGTTGGCTTCACATTCTGCGGGCGGAGTTTGCCCCTTGGTACAACCTTAGTTTTTTACATTATAAATTGCAGTGAATCAGAGTTTTTAATTTGCAGCACTTTTGTCATTTTATTTCGTTACCATTGACTGATTACTAACAAAATCAAATGAGAAAAAGATGATAAAAATTGCAGGAACAAAAAAATTCCCTCCACGCCTTTTCGCTGAGCTGCAGATCCACTCAGGTGTCAGCAAACATTTTTCAAAGCACCGTACCTTTAAAGTGCCCAGCCGCGCTTTGGTGTCTCGTTGCTGCATAGGTGAACCAAGTTGGCAAACCCAGTGTGACTTCAAACACCATATCGGTCAGTTGCAAGCGACAGGGGTTCCGTACGGTATAATATGCAGAGCTTCTCTGAAACCGTTAGCCACGGGTAAAGTTCACAATTGTTTGTCAGAAAATCATTTCCTCTACTGTTACAGCTCAGCCAGTAGCTTAGGGGTCGGACCAAATCTTCTCTCAAGATCCTGTTTTTCAGAAGTCTGTCGTGCAACCAAATCTATCTTCTCCTTCAGCCGCTGTGGATTACGAAATACACCGCTAGCTGTCGCTAGCCAACAAATCTCCGGGTTCAGGTCAGATTGTTTGTAAAATACAGGCTTTCATAATGTCACTGCCATTCAGAGCGTCCAGGCGTCAAATCACTCAAACGGACGAAGGTTGATGCTTTAAAATGAAAAAACCCAGCTGCTTGCACACTTTGTATTCCGCGTCGGCGCGTAATGTCAGTTCATCAGCGGTCGGACGGGGATTTCTCTGTAATTTCTGCACTTTCCCTCCCTCCGATCTTCATTGTCTCATTCTCCTTTCTCCTCTGCCTGACATATGTGTTCATCAACGCATTTTTGTAGATTTCATCTAAATATACAATAGGAAACTTGTAGTGCGTATTTAGTACCGTAGTTGCCCTAGCATTAGCTAACATAACAAGAAAGTAACCAGAATATGTTTAACTGCTTACCTGGCACTCCAATGTCCTGCGATAGGTTCCTCCAAACAAGGTGTGAAGTACAAAGAGTTGCTGATTGGTTGACGCCCCACGTTTTCTGCTCCAGAGTTGTTTTCCCAACTTCACCGAATGTGTCATAAAGCCTTCTAGCTGAAGAGCGTCACAGACTCGAGAGCTGATTGGCTTTTGTAACTGATTTGGTCAGACGGACTCTGCCATCAATCCCATGTAGGATAATACGCTATGGGTGGAATCCATCTTGGTTCCCACTAGGATGCATCAGGAGTTCTTCATGGATCGTTTCATTCCTTATCAGAACTTGTGAAGGAATAAAACCAGACCCTCTGCAAATTTCCATGTTTCCATGCCTGAGGACAAGAAGACGATTAACCTTGGACTTTAAACCTCCAACTTTGCTCGTTGTTTCGTATCAAACCTTGATCTTAGATCTTAGAAGGTGACATCAGCCTGTTTCTGCTGTTGATGTGAATATCTCTGAGTAGCTTTTGAGATCTTCCCTCCATCAGTTCCTGCTAATGCATGTCTCATCTGACAATAGCTGAGCAGGATGCATTTTTTCAGTTGCTTTGTCCACTGAGAGCTTGTTAAAGCTAACAAGGACAGAACGACTGAGGCTGTTTACAGCAGGAGGCACAAAGACTTAATGAGCAGCGATTTTTCCTTCTGCTCAGAGTTTTTTATCCTGAGATTGAAACGGCTGAAGCCGATGCAGAGACGTCTGTATAAAGGCGGTCTGAAGGAAAAGGCAAAGCAGAATGAAAAGATGTCTTTGTTTGGTTTTAATGAAAATCCCATCTGCTTTGTTCAGATCGGTTTTCTTCCTTTTTCTTCTCACTTATAGGGAGACTCAGAAGTTTGTATTAAAATGGATTCTCATATAGGAACCAACCAAGAAAGCATGTGAGCTCAGGGCCCTTTTTCAACCAAGCTGGCTCCAGCTGATTTATTTCTCTAAACCGACTGCCTCTCTGAGAGACACAATGAACACCTCACAACCTGAGGAGTCACACACTCTTCTGTTAAAACTCCATAAGAAGATTTACACCATTATAACCTGCATTCAAATTATATACTTTTGGTCTATTTACACACATATGATCATACTTGTTCCTTTTGTTTTCTGTTTGGTATCTACACTGAACAAAAATATAAGCGCAAAACACACACAATAACCATTTCTCTCAAATATTGTCCACAAATCTGTCCAAATCTGTGATAGTGTACACTTTTCCTTTTTGTTCTTGCCTTCGTGTGAATAGGAAGTCATACCAGAATAGGTTTCCTTTGCCACAAACAGAAAGTGACATTAAAACAACCACAGTGACCCCAAAACTGAGAATGTGTACTGGAGAAAAGATACCAAGGTAGCTAATACCGCTAATTAGCTAACGTAGCTAAGGTACCTAATACAGCTCCTTTAGTTTATACTGCTAATCTAGCTAATGAGGATAGGGTAGATAATATAACTCATGTAGCTAACATAACTGATGTAGCTAATATAGCTCATGTAGCTAATACTGATAATCTAGCTAATGTAGCTAGGGTAGGTAATATAGCTCATGTAGCTACCATGGCTAATTTAGTTAACGTAGGTAGGGCAGCTGATATAGCTCCTGTAGTTAATCCTGCTAATCTAGCTAATGAGGCTAGGGTAGCTAATATAACTCATGTAGCTAACATAGCTAATTTAGTTAACATAGCTAAGGCAGCTAATATAGCTCATGTAACTAATACTGCTAATCTGGCTAATGAGGTTAGGGTAGCTAACATAGCTAATATAGCTAACATAGCTGATGTAGCTAATATATATCATGTAGCTAAAACTGGTAATCTAGCTATTGCACTTAGGTTAGGTAAGTAGCTAATACTGTGAATCTAGCTAATGAGACTATTGTAGCTAATATAGCTCCTTTAGCTAACATTGCTAATCTAGCTAATGAGGCTAGGGTAGCTAACTTAGCTAATGAAACTAACATAGCTGATGTAGCTAATATAAATCATGTAGCTAGGCTAGCTAATAAATGTCATGTAGCTAATATGGCTAATCTAGCTAATGTAGCTAGGGTAGTTAATATAGGTCATATGGCCAATGTAGCTAATTTAGCTAACATAACTGAGGTAGGTGATATAGCTCATGTAGCTAACTTAGCTAATGTAGCTATTGTAGCTAGGCTAGCTAATATAGCTGATATGGTCAACATAGCTAATTTACCTAACATAGCTGAGGTTGGTGATGTAGCTAATACCGCTAATCTATTAAATGAGACTATGGTAGCTAATATAGCTCATGCAGCTAACTTAGCTAATGTAGCTATTACCAGCAATATAGCGCCGATGTTGCTCTATGGTAGAGTTATGGACTATGACCCAGAAATCATGGGTTTGATTCCTGCTTCTGCCTGCTACATGCCGTCCTTGGGCACCTGTCTCACCTGGTGGTGGTCAGAGTGTCCGATGACGCAAGTGTTCGACAGCCTCGCTTCTGTCATTGTGGCCCAGGGAAGCTGTCGCTTCAATGTAGCTTGCGATTACCAATGTTTGAAATACCGAATGTAGCGTGAAGTGTTTTGAGGTCCTCTGGACTTGATAAAACTCTATGCAAGTACAACCAATTTACCATTTCACCATAACTAGTTATTTAGACATATCTAATATAGCTAAACTAGCTAATAAAGTTCATGTAGCTAACATATTTAATGTGGCTGATGTAGCTAACAAAGCTAATAATTGATCCCTAAGGCTACTGGTGTCCACATCCTGAAGACTGGACACTGTCAGAGACAGGAAATCTTTAAGTAAACTTGTTGTCCATAATAAATAATGCATCCCAGCCGCTACACCACATACTGTCTGTCTGTTTTTGTTTGTTCTGCTTGATTTGGATTATAATACCAAGTACTAGGGCCAAACTAAGGACTGGAAGCATTTAATTGGAAAAGTAACCCGGTATCTTTATTTAAATCACTTACTGAGCTGGTTCTGCACCGTAACTCTAGTGTGAGAGGCGTGAACCCAACTACAGCTGCTTCTCTTCTGTGCATCAATAATGCCTCAGCTTTGCTTTAATTGTTTTATTTTTGTTTATTTCAGTTTTTAAGTTAAACTGAGAGAATTTCACTGGAAACAGGCCTACAGGTAAAGACTTGGATTTGTTTCTCAACACATATAGAACTCTGGATGTCTCTGAAATCAGCTGTTTGACAGCTGAATAAAGTATAAAAAAAAGATAAATGTAAGAAGGACCTTAAATATTGCAGCTTTGCCCATGTTTTTGACAGTAATGAGTGCAGACCAGGCAGTGGGTCTGTGAGTCAGCGCACAGAGCTCCTCTTCTTACTCGCTGTGCATCTATGGTCTCGTCCAGCTCATTTCTCCCTTCCTGCCGGGTCAGCCGGGCCGCTAATGATGCTGTCAAACAGTAATATGGAGCAAAAATATCTTTCTGCTTCTTTGCACGCACATGAACACACAAAACCACTGCGGACAAAACGCACAGAGCAGTTTGTTGCTCGCAGTATGAGGACTTAATAAGAGACAGGTGCTGCACATGAAGCAAGTTTCTGTCAAACCTGATCAGATAAGGTTTAAACACCTATGAAAACTTATTTTAGTTGCAGTTAGTTTTTATTCTGAAAAACTAAAACCTTCTATGAAAGAAACCCAAACGAACTTCCCCTTTATTAACATTTCTAGCAGGAGTTACTCGCTGTAGGATGACAGCGATGACTGTATTGAAAATCTTTGTGCTCTGTCAGTCGTGCAGTTTGGGTCAGAACCAGAACCAGTTGTTGAGTCAGTCTGCTTCTTTCCCTAAATCCAGCAGTCAGAGAATTTCTTCCACATGTTTGCAAGTTTCTGCTAGACTTTTAGGATTCTGAAAACAAAACTTTTTCCTTAATATTGTTTGATAAACGTCACATTTCACAAAACAATCTTTGCCTGACAAGTTCTTCCACCTCAGCAGACCGTCTGACTGCTTCTCTCACCAATCTTCTCTCCGTCCAACCTGTGAGTCCAGGTGGACATCCATATCTCCGTAGGTCTCCAGATGGTCCATCTTCTGTCCATGTCCAGATGTTGGGTTGAACAGAGCTCTGGGATGTTGTTTTAGAACGTGACCCTGCTTTGAACGGAACCAGAACCTCCTTTCTGACCTGTCTTCTGGGTTCCTCTGTCATCATGATGCTGGATGTTCTCTGATGAAACCTCTGAGGCCAGAACCAGAACATTAATAAACCTGTCTCCTTAAAATAGGACATTTTGGACAGATTGTCGTCCATTTCACTGAGGGATGAAGGTTGTGGACTGTACCACCCAACAACCAGCAGCATCCAATCTGTTTCTCTGTCTCTCTGCGCTCACGTGTTTGCTCCGCTGCCCCGTTGCGTGACAAATCCTGACATGTTTCAGGTCTGAAAGCAGTTCACTCGTTCCAGGAAAGCGGTGAATAAAGCACGTCTGTGTTTGTTTCACATCATAGAGTCCGAGTTTCCTGAAGAGAAATAGTGGTTTTCTCTCTTTTCCTCTGCTTTTTATCCCCTGTTTGCTCCCCCTCTCGCTGCTGGCCTTCTGTCACCATCTCCCTCCATCTGACATGCCGTACTCTGGGGACCCGGTGGTGGTGGTCCTGACAGCTCTGAGATCTCCTGTCAGCCTGCTGGAGTCTCACAGGAGTCTGTTTCCGTGTGTGGAAAGCTGGGATCCGATTGGCTGAAGGGCTTTCAGAGCCCTTCAGAAGGTGTCTGAACCCCAGCAGAGCCTCGCCGAGCGTGATATAGCGTGTTTCTGGGAGCGCTGAGGGGAGGGGGTTGCGTGTCCTCTCCGTCTTCCTCTCACGCTACCTCTCACTCTCATCCTTTTCCATGTCAGGCGGAGGAAGCAGCGGCCGCAGAAATTGCTCTTGACATCTCTGTTTGCGTGTCAGGGCATGCAGATTTATGGGCTGTGTCCGCACGGCCGCGTAAACACGAAGAAAACATCGAGGCACGAGGTCAGGGGTCGGCCATTTCAGCCTCGGCGCTCTGAAAATGTCAAAACTCCAGGAATTAAAAGCTAAGATAGTTTCTGTGAGTGCAGGGGGGGGGGGGTTGAGTCCGTTTTTAACAACACGGAAATATGAAATGTTGGGATGTAAGCGTGATTGTAAGGAGAGACCCGACCGTGAAGATTTATTTAAAACAGAAAGCAGCCGTCAAGTCAGTTATTCCCAAGAGAGCAGCTCAGAAAGTTGCCAACCTTCCCAACAGATTCAGCCAAAGTTCAGCGCAAGGGCCGAGTATCGATTCAAATTTCAAGAATTTATTGGATTTCAATTCTTAAGAGTTAGAATCGATTATTACGATATGATCTGATCCAAATTCTATTCAGTCTTTTCCAGTTCGACATTGATATGGGTCTGTGCCGTTAGAAAGGTTGTTTATTTAGCTGTTGCCTTAATTATGTGGCTATATTTCAATGACTTACGCTGTGTCCAACCAAACATGATAGGAGCGACTAGCGCTTCAGGTTTACATGTAAAATCAATGGAGGAGCGCGATGAAGCGCGACTTGGGGTCCCGCGACACTTCAGCAGCAGATTTGCGTCGCGAAAAAGCTTTTCTGCCTGATTTGTGCGAACAACTCGCGCTACAGATGCGATGTAAAAATTCGCGCTGCATTTTATGTGGTGCATTTTGTGCATTCGCGCTCATGGCGTCTATCGCTCAAGTTGGAAAAATCTGAACTCCAGCGTCAAATAGCGCCGCGATAACCAATCAGGGGACAGAGTTTCAGTGATTCTGTGACTGTCATGGAGTCACAGCCTCAGCAGGACATGGAGGAAATACTGATAAACACCGTGGCTAATCACCCCGAGCTACATGACACAAGCTGTTTGCTATACAGAGACAGAAATAAAAAAATAAACTATTTAGACAGGAATGCTCTTAAGAGGTTTGTGGGTGGTTCTTAAAAGAGCCGTTGTTGCTGTAAAAGCACGTCTCAGCCTAGAAGTGAGCCTTGAAACGGCCTCCTCACCTGGTTTCCTGGTAGCAGCTCCCGCACCACGTCCCACGCTGCTCATATATTATAAACTTTTATGAACCGCAGACAGATGGACAGCTGCTCAGAAATGTAGTTGGTGTTTCGGCAGGCGAAGCTTGGACCTTCACGGCACAAACTGGGCGAGCAGGTCACGTTCTCCAGGCGGCGAGGAGCCGGTGTTTATGAGAGGCTCCCTGCTGTTTATGGATCCCTCCGCCGTAGCTAGACTGTATCTGTAGCTCACCAAACCCCCAGTACAGCGGTCCCAGCTCTACCGGAGGCCGAACACGTAATCCACTCTGTCCTCCGGCAGATGCACTCTGGCTCCGCTGAAGGCCAGGTCGAGCGTGAAAATGCCATATTTGAAGCGCGACCAGTTCGCGTTGTACACGCTTCAAGGTGCGAATGTTCACGCGAACAGCTAGGTGCGTGTCGCGCTTTATAGTCGCTCCTATCGCGTTCAGTGTGGACACAGCGTTAACGCTGGATGAGTAACAGTTCACCGGATGGAATGTATTAACCTTAAAACGACCGTCTGGACGTTTCCTTCCGATTTTAGCTGTAAAATAAGGGTTAGGGTTAGTCCATTTTTGGGCTTGCAAATCGATTCAGTTCGGTTTTTATAAGAACCGATTCAGAACTAGTCAGTGTTGTGAGAAATGACCAAAAAAAAGCTCCATCTGAGACTCTAGCGGCCTCAGCTAGCAGGTTAAAGGTCACAGCCCTGAACACAGCTGCAGATCCACGACACAAGGGCTGGAAAATAACAATATCAGGGTGTTGTAATGGCCTAGTCAAAGTCCAGAGCTCAGCCAGACTGAAATGAAGATGAAGAAGAAACAGTGGAGGGCATGGAGAGTCCGATGGAACCGATGGAACCGGTTCTGCTGGGTTTTTAGACCAGATGAAGTCGTATTCAGACCTACAGACGCAGTTTCTGTGTTTTTCTGCCTCTTTTTAATGAAAGATGAAATATATTCCTGCCTGTTTGATGAGATACAACCCAAACTACACGGTGAAATTCCTCGTGTCACCCTGTGTCTGAGGAGGCGTTCCCAGCTCAGCGTTCCCTCTCTCGGGAATTCAGCCTCAGCGGGAATTTTCCACTGTGAGAAGTTACACTTTTCACCTCTCCCTCCACCTGATCTCAGCAGTCCTTTCTGCAGCTTTAAAGCACCGACACACACACACGCGTATTGTAAATCATCCCTTTCTTTGCTCTCTGCACTCTGTTTCATGAGTTTTTATTTGCTCAGAGGATTCAGTTTGTCTGCAGGCTTTCAGCCACGGCAGCAGGTGGATGTTTGCTCCCTCTCTAGACGTGAGGGAGGATGGCAGCGGATGGAGGCGGAGATCACTCTGGGTCAGTGGGTCTGGCTCGCCGTTGCTGCAGGGAATGCCTTGCTAAGCTGATTAAATGTTCTCAGAGCCAGATTCCTGAGCTCCCTGTTAGCCAGCGGAGCAGGACGGACGGCATCACGCCGCCACTCCACATCATTCTGGAACAATCTGCAGCTTTCGCCTCCATGCAAACTCCTCCTGGACTCAGACTCAAGTGTTAAAACCTCAAAGCAGAAAAAGAGTGGAAGGTAAAAAAATTCATATCAAACTGAAAACATCACTTTGTTAAATTATCTTTGACCTGTATTATATTGAAAACAACATTATTTATGTATTTATTTATTCAAAAAATAAACACATATTCCAGTTTTGATGGTCCATCCCAGATGTTTCCACTGAGCAGCGCCGCTCAGTTCAGGCTGGCACCCTTGTCTTTTACCCAATAACATTCCTCCAGATTTCCTTCAATCTTTTAATGATTTTATCCATATTTCTTCCTATCTTTCTTTGAGTCAACAATAATGTCAACAATTCGATACGGTTTAATATCGTGATGCATCACGAATATTTCATTCATGTTTGTATTCATGAATCGAAATATGTCCGATGTTTTCTTTTTATTTATTCATTTATTCATTTGAAACTTTTGTCTGGCCATAACGTGGCACACCCAACCAAGCTCTCTGATAAAAACGTTCTTTGGGACAATGCAAAACTGCAAAATATTTCATATATTAGTTTGCATTTGAAAGGAATGAAGAACATGAGAAAACTTTCCTCATACAAACGTCAGTCACATCTCAGGCTGGAGATGCTAACAGAATCTTTAATATTGGAACATGATGATGGTGATCAGCTAACACTCGGAAAGTTAAAAGAACACCAGTTGATCTACCTGCTCTGGTTTAATGCTTCACTAAGACAGGGAATAATTCATTAAATCTTAATTACATAGAATAATTCCCTAACAGCCTTCTCCCTCTTTCTGCTAACCTGAGCTAAGTTACTGGACCTCTTCATAATAACCTCTGAATGTGAAGTACTTACAGTACACGGCAGGTTAGTCCGTCCTTTAGGCGGTTTTTGGACAGACCACCAACCACTGCTTGTCTTTATTAATCACAGGCTTTTTAAGCACTGACACCCATTCTAATCTATTTGTGTAACATTAGCTTAATGTCTCATCTAAATGGCTGCAGCTCCATTTAGACGCTGGATCCTTGGCGGCACTAACTGAGGCGCAAACGTTTCCTCGCACAGCGTTTTTTATAAATAAACAGGTTAAGGTCCCTCCTACTCTCAGATTGATGCAGAAATGACACTCTCAGCTTGTATGGAATGAGTTCATCACAGCCTGTAAGGCAGCAAAATACTTTCTGTCTAAAATCATTGTAAATAACTTTTAACATGTTGCTTCCAGACTGAACATAAATCTCTCACTACATTTATTCCAGTCAGAAATGTCTTTTGGCTAACGACGTAGCCATGGTAACTCCACCAATAAAGGAATAGCACCTTGATTCTGAGGCGCACTTTTATTGATATGTACATAATACTGCAGGGATGCACGCTATGATCCGAACAGAAGAAAAATATAGAAGACATAAAGATATATATAACCCCATACAATACCACGTGCAATAATTTCTTGTATCCACGCCACTTATCTGTCACTTTATCAACCTGCACTAGACTGAAACGGCACTGCTAATACCACACTATGGTATGTCATTTATCGACCCTCCACTGTGTACATTTCTGCCCCTTCAGTTCCTATTCCGTCAGTTTTTCTTCAATTTTTTATGATTATTTTTTTATATTTCCTTTTTGTTTGGTATTGTATATAAGATCCCCTATTGATAGTCAATGTATATAAGAAACCTCCATATATTTATTGTATTTAAGATTTTTAATTCCTGTTTGCTCATTTCCTGCGTATTCTGAGCGCTTATTGTAACTTGTGAATTTATCCATTGTGAGATTCATTAATAAAGACTTATCTTAAGATTTCAATTTAGGGATGTAGAATAATAGTTGCTAGAAAAGTTCCAGCTCTTCCACGATAGCTCTGATTGGCTCTTTTTCAAGACATTTTACTCTGGAATATTGTCCCAAAAGACAAGAAAGGCAGAAGGAGGAGGTTCAAACCATCAATGTGAGATTGTTGGCTAACAAGATGGATGAACTCAGAGGTGTTACAGGGTCTCGGCTAAAGGGTCAGGATTGCAGTACGATGTGTTTTACCGAGACATGGCTGCAGCATCATTTCCCCGACTCCGTCTTCTCTCCGCCTGGCTTTCTGACCATACGGCCAGACTGAGATTTAAAGAGGAGTGGAAAAAGCAAATGAGGTGGATTAGTAGATCTTGCTAGTAACCGATGGTGTCATCCAGGACATGTTAGAGTGGAATATTGTCTCTGCCGCCTGGATATCGAGCTGTTAGTGTGTCAGGATGGTCATGAAACTGTCATGCAGCAACAGTCTTCAGTCAGAGGCGTCTTCTGATTAGTTGCAACACTGACTGCTACTGGAGATCCTTCCTGCCCAGAGCATCACCATCCACAACGTCTGTGTTACGACAACATTTAGTTTTCCTTTGGGATAAATTAAAGCGTATCTGAGGATGGCTCTGAGACATTTAGCTCTGCGGTGGGAAGTACAACCTGGATGACTTACTGTTCATACACAGTAAATTCAGCAGTGTTGATTTAACACTTAAAGAGTAAACTTTAACACTGGGTCGGATAACATATGGTCCCTATCTACACAGAGTTAAATTAACACTTACACTGGTGTTGACTTTTCAGAGTTACTTTAACTCTGGTAAGAGTTAATATTTAACACTATGCCAAAATATTTAACACTGAAAATTGTTAACACATTTTTACACTAAGACGGAAACAACACCCATAGTGTTATTTACTTTTTACACTAACAGTTTTTAAGTGTCAATCAGAATTAACTATTCAACTGTGTTTATTAAGCATTTACTCCAGACACAGTGTTAGTACTAGTGTTAAAAGCTGTTTACTCTTCACTTATTGTGTAGTGTTATTCTTACCTAACTCCTGGACTAAAGTCAATTTAGTCTTTTGCAATTTTCTACTTCACTGTCTTGCAGACACAAGTAAAACACAAAATTTTTGTAGAGGAAAATAAAATAGACTTATATCCATGTCTTAACAATTATTTATTCAACATGAATATAAAAACAGACATGGTAATGATCATACAGCGTAATTGTTAACAACAGCGAGGATGTTAACCATCTGTCGCCGTGAGGAATCAGTTAGGCCTTTCATCCGGTTGTATTCCCTAGTAATACGGTCTCCACCTGGTTTCTTGGTCAATGCTTTTTCAACCACCTGTGAAAGGACAGAATAAAAGAAAGCCATTATTCACTGAAATTAAATAATCTTGAATAATTGACAGTTAATACATCTAAAAATAACAACAAAAAAAATGCAATGCACAAATTGAAGCTGGCACAAAATATGTTTCACATCAATTTACTTGTTTGGCATCTTCATTTGCCTTCTGCCGTTTTCTGGAAGGACTGCAGTCCTCATCCAGGATGACTGTATCATCAGAGCTGGTTGATGCTGAATTGGTTTGGACTGGTGGACTGGCAGATGAAGCGTTCCCCTGCAAACCTAAGTGAGAAGAAGGGAGGACAGAGAAAGAAACACAAACCATTGGTCAGTTTTTCACGACCGTGTAACTCAGTCTTAAGTCCATGCATTTTGCTGAAAGAAATTGAGAGAAGTTTACCATTGTCAAACTGAATAGTAAATACACCAGCATTGGGCAGCTGTGCCACTTCAGCAAAGACATCTGCATCCACCTCAGTTCCTGTTTCATCATAGACTCTGATGCCTTCACTGACGGGTGGGATGGAGAACTTCAGGAAAGCTTGGGGGATAAAATGCAATATAAACACGCATTAGGTAAAAAAATATTCACAAGGCATCCCACACCCAAAAAAAGTAAAACAAAGTACGAAAAATTCCATTTCTCTGTATGCACAAAATAACACTGAACAACAAAAAGCATTTGTAAAAGTGAATTACTTTTTTTTTTTTTTGAGTGGCGTGTGACTGATGGCTTACCGGAATTCAACAATTCATCCAGAATTGGTTCACTGATCTTGACATATTTCTGTTCATTATTGATTTTTGTTTTTATCAACATGATGGAATCTGTGAATACAGCAAAACTTAATGAACATTATGATCTACAACCCAAACCTACCCTGACATCAGTGTCTTTAAACATAATATTTCAAATAGGGAAATCTAACTGATCAATTTCAGCCTGAAAAAAACAAAACACTATCATTATTTGTCTCTAAATTTAGACCCTTTTAACTGTGCAGTTAGTTTAAACAAAAACTGTAAATATTAACATGTATGAAATATCACCTACCATCTGTGGACCACAGCACAAAATGGACAAATCTGAAGAAAAAAAAATCCAAACACTATGCATCACCATCACTTCACAGCAATTTGACAGTCAACTTGTTCAACAGTTTGTAATTTAGACTTTTATCCAAAGGAGACATCAATAAATTCACTATCCAACCATTCCTAGTAAGATGCTAACTCACAGCAGGAATTTACTGATCCAAATATTCTTATGTGGGCTCCACAGGAAGAAATTAGTGTTTTTATTAGCTTTGCCCTACTGTCTCTAATGCTCCATGTCTGAAACGACACCAATGTGTGCCCCTGCTGCACGTGCGTGCGTGTGTGAGTGAGAGAGAGCAGCATTGAGGAGTAGAGATTAAAAAAACGATAATGCCTGTATAATGGTAACGAGCCAAAATTAAACCGAATATACGCAGTGAAAAATTCACTAATAGGACAACACAACATTAACAGTTTTTATTTACGGTTGACTTTAATCCATGCAGAATTGCCCGCTCAAACACGTGTCACGTTAGCCACACACACCTAGTCACCAACGTTAGCTAGTAAAGTCAACTCTCGGCACGTGTTCAATCTTCACTATTTTACTTAAATCTATGAACATATAAAAAGGAACACCTTAACAAAGTTTATCCCAACATTGTATAGTTTGACATTAAATACTGTCGTTATTTAGCCTAGAATTGCTTGCACATTTAAGCTAGCTTTCCACTAGGTCATGTGGGATTCTGTATTTTAAGGCACAAACCAGCTAGGGTGTTAAGTGAACAGTAATTTAAAGTTATTATTAAATACACTCTCAGCTGAAATGCGAGAATGGGTTATTATGTACTAGGGAGCAAAAACTTACCGGAGATTTTTAAATGGCGTCTGGTCGTCTTCTGCTCAGCTTGAGTCGAAGTGGAGGGGGCGGGGCTTCCCGCGTGACGTCACTGGCACTAACGGACGTTTTACTCTCATAGGTGTTTCAATAACTCTAGATGAGTAGTTGTACTTTGACACTGCACACCAGTGGTGAACACAGAGTTGTTTATACAATGTGTATTTTAACTCTGAAAATTGACACCAACACTGGGCTAAATGTGGCAGCTTCTTACACTTTCTTGTGTTGTAATAACTCTGAAAGAGTCCATAAACTTTCACACAGCATATTTGACACTGGAGAATTTGCTGTGTAATGTTCTGCCAAGCAGAGAGGCAGACTGCGTAAGTCACAGGTGTGACTGTGAGGCGAGAAGCTTCAGCTTTTACACGGATTAAAGTTTATTGATGGCTTTTCATCACAGCCCATCGATCCGTTTTCCAATATCCTCGTTTCACCGCCACCAGCTTCCTCTGAGTGTCTTAGCATCTCAGGTGTCCCACTTCAGCTTAATATTTCCTCCGTTATTACAGGAAGCGTGTCGCAGTGGGCGGACTCTGTCCTAGAGATGCTGATTTAACGACGTGTTCTGAAACCTCGTCAATCAGCGGGTGGATTTCTAACAAACTGAATCCCTGGGGTTGATCCTGGACCCTCAAATGCTCATCAGATCACCTGACAAATTCATTCACTGTAAGGAAAGGAATGCATTCTATAGATTCTAAGATAAACAGAATGTTCCTCCTGAGTTTAAGCCATTTATCTTTATGCAGGATTATTATTTTAGTCTTCAAAACTGCAAATAAAAAAAATCTTCATTTCTGCTCCTGCCGTCAAGACTTCATCTTTTGCGCTTTTCTTCATGACTGTTGCAGAACTCGCTCTGTCCTAAGGTGCTCTCTATCCGTAAACTTCATTTCTCCTCTCATCCATCTATCATATCATCTTCTTACCCAAGATCTAGTCTTGAGGACAACAGGCTTAGACAGCCCAGGAACTGTCCTGCTCCTCGTCAATCAATCAAACTTTATTGATAAAGCACCTTTCACACACAGTCTGCAAGTCAAAGTGCTTTAGAGATTAAAAATGACCCCACCCTCCCTCCCAGATTTAAAAGCATGATCACATTTATACCTCCCAACCCCTATAGACCCATAAAAACAACCTTAAATGGACATTGGGGCATGTTGGATCCCCGTGGATCTCCTGGTTCCTCCAGAAAATTCTGCGTCTCTCCTCTTTATTTCAGAGGAATTCACCAAATCTCTACGATTCGAAGGAAATCTTTCGTCCTCTTGGGGCCGTTGAACAGATTTTCTGTTGAGTTTAGTTCTGATCTTTGGACCAGATGTTCTGAAGCTGGTATTTTCTTCAGGTAACTGGTTCTGATGGGTGTTTGGGTTTTACGAAACGTTTTTAGATGAATCTGGGAGGTTTTGGGTCCAAATCTACTGGCAAAAAAAACAAACATTTGAAACGACCTCTGTGAGAAGCTAACCCCAGAGCATAACGCTGCCACCACCGTGTTTCACATGAACGGTACTGCTTCTGTGTTGAATGCTGCTGGTGAAAAGTTTGACCCCAACGTTTGGTTACCTTGAGACTCAGATTCTGGGAAGTTTTGGCCCAGCCTGGGTGGCTTCTTTGGAGGAAAAAAGACGCTGAACCTTTCTGCTTTGTTCACGTTGTGCAAACAGGAGACTCTTGGCATTTGTAACCACTATAGCTCAATAATTCTTCCATTCATTGATGACACTCGTCACTGTAGATCAGACTTTGTCTCCCTTCTAAACGAGACATTTGTACAGTCAGATGATTCTGATACCATGAAAGCTCTCTTCAAACTGTGACTTTAGCTAAATTATGCAAACAAGCTCATCTAAGGAAAATCTGTAAAAAAAATGATTGCGATCCTTACGGCCCACTATTACCGATAACAGATAAAATCTCTAGAGGACTCTGCACTCTTATGCAAACTGCTTATTGCACATTTATTGAGAATTCTCCTTCTTAACAGATTTGCACTGATTCTTAGTTGTTTTTTTTCATGTTAACTGTGACGAAGGTGTTAAAAACTCACTCCATCAGCTTTTGAGCTATCGTGAAGCCTGTGCAGTTTTCTAGGACGTAGTTTATACAGCAGTAGCTCATTAGCAAATCATCTCTGTGTTGTGGACGGACCCCCTCCCCTCCCCTCCCTGTTGTTGATACCGTTCTGTTTAAACTACCTATCCCGCCAGCTTACAACTCCTTACACCCCCAACCTAGCATTACCTGTGCAATAAAAGCGGTGATAGGGGTTAGAGCTGTCCAGCTGTACAGTTTTGAGCCAGACACCAGTTCAGACAAGGAACACGAAGACGTACATAGATCTTGTTGTCTACAAGTGGATGCATCTGATTTTTATTGTGACGTCTTTGGAAACACAGCGACAGGATGCAGAAAGATGAGAACTACATATTTCAGAGGTTTACTTTCGCTCTTTATTAGCTTTTTATGCCCTTCATTATTGTTTTGTTTTATTGGGGGAGTTTTATCGGACTCTTATGGATATAAAAAACTATTTTAGAATGAGATGGATTGGTTTGTCATGATTATTGGACTATGAAGAGGTAAGATGCACATTTTATCTCCTTTGGAGGTGTGTGTGTGTGTGTATGTGTGTGTCATATAAACGTATAAATTAATCAAAGTTAAGAGTCAGAATATCGGTGGATTTTAACGTGGAAGTGGGTTGGACCCGGTTACGGGCCATCATGATGCTAACAGCCTGCTGCAGCACATAGGCATTAATAGTGTAACACAAACATAATCTACTCTAATCGGACCCTGAGTAGGCGGGTGGCCCAGACCAGGAGCATTTAGCCCACCTAGTGGAGTTGCTACCTCACAAATCCAGTTTGTTTTAGGCGCCGTTTTTGTGTCTCCTACTGATTCACAACGACTTGAATGCAGAAATACTCAGGAAATGCAATTCTGACCTTAATTGGAGCATCAGCAAAACGGCACAAGAACAAGTTACCAACATGAAAAAAAGACGACTTTCATCGCACTATTTGTCTAATTTCCCCAGGTGTTAACGCTGCGTTACTCTGTCAGGTCTTCATCCCTGGATTCACTTTAAAGAATCCCTGTTTGTGATTCAATCTGAAGATGCGTCTTCTGAATGTCTCCAAATCTCCTGATCCTTCTCTGCTATTTTGAACAACTCACTGAATACGTCATGATGTTTTGGTTTGGAAGCAGAAACTTTTTGGTGAACATCTAAAGATAAGACAACCTGCAGAGAATGGGACTAAAGGGCTGAGGTTTCCTCTAGAGGTAGATTTTCTTGTTTCGAGCTTACCTTCATTGTTCCTTCTCTGCCCCCCCCCCAAACCGCTTCTTTGTGTCTGTGTGGGTTATTTAAATAATTGCTGACCTTCATACGAGCCACCAGCTGAGGAGATTATAATCAGGATGCAGATCCAGATCTTTGCAGCGTTCATCTCGTTGAGATTCCCTCCTCCCTTTCATCCGTTTACCAGATAATTGACTCTTTGCGTGCAGAACCAGACAGACGGCTAATGACTCTCTCTAATAGGGCTTAGTTCAGCTTTCTGCATTACACCGTCTGGCCCTCGTCTAATCTGAGCCGGGCCGCCTTCCTCTGGCCAACATGGAGTTAACCCAGGAGGAGAAAGTGGTGAGGAAGTGGAGGGTAGGTTTGACAGAGAGAATGATGGCAGAAAGACTAGGAAAGACATGACTGTCATCTGGGAAGAGGGACGGAAGGACAACTTCATGTGCGCGATGATTGATCCGGATGAAGAGCTCCATTTAATAACCATTCAGAGCTGACCCTGAGCAGAGGTAATGGTGCTGAGGAGGCAAGGGCGAGCCGGAGAACGGAGCGATGAAACGAATGTGAGGGAACAGGAAGCAAGAGTGTGGCGACAGGCTGAACTTCAACCCTGCAGCCATTACAAAGCTGCTTGTTGAGAAAATGATGTGAAAAAAAGCATCAAAGATGAAGAACAAAAAGAGGAAGTCAAGATCATTTAAAAACATCAGAAGAGGGAAGGTTAAAGGTGGAAGGTGAGGAAATAATGAAGAGGTGTGGCTGAGAAGGGAAGGATCCGGAACAAGGAGACGAGCTGTTGTGGAAATGAAGGAGAAAGTGATCGATTCTCTCCCAGTTTTCCAGAGACAGCCGGAGGTGAACATGTTGACCTTTCTGCTACATCCCTGAACGAGGACGTTCCCTGAAATTGGGGAAATAATCTGTGTTTGCTGCGATAATGACACTGAGGTGTAACCTCTGCAGCGGTAGCCACGCCTCCAGGTACTCGGCTGGTAGATTAGCGACGGAGGTAATGAGGTAGTGTGGAGAACATGCGTGCCAAGCGGACCTGAACCGATAGGTTGTTAGGTCGCCGGAAGATTCAGAGCCTCAAATCTACCAAAACCGTTCCTGTTAGGGTTCTAGATCAGATTCAGCCTGAACTTCTGGGTACCAGGAACCATCATCCTGGTTTCCTTTGGTTGTAGTCTTTTTAACTGAATGGATGAATGACATTTTTGACCGAACAAAGTTAAGCAGGTTATGGTTCTGTACCCTGTTCTGCTGCAGCAGAACACTGTGAATTTCACCCTTAATTCCAGTATTCAGAGCAGGAGCACATACATGGAGACATAACAGGAGCTGAATCCTCTTTATTTCCTCTCAGTTTTCAATACAACTGCACACCCGACCAGACAGAAAACGATGTGACAGCTCACGTTGAGTGATGGGGAAAAGGATCTACAGATCAGGAGGCTTCAGAAGTCATTACGGCTTTTTGCAGATGATCAGATAAAGGCATTTAGTCTATTTGCTTGCAGCTGAACACACTGACATCCTGGAGTTTAAGGCCGTTCTCCATGAAAACAGCCGCATATCCACATGCAGGCTGGAGTTCCTGGAAATGATTTACATGGCACCCTATTAGTAACAAGGTGCTTTACGTGGTTGGAAGAAGAAAGCAACAATAACACAACAACAGAGACAGAAAACACGTTTTTAGCCTTGATTTAAAGTGTTTCAGCAGCTTTGAAGTTGTCAGGAAGTTCGTTCCGGATACGGAGGGTTTCCTCACGGTTCTCCAGAACATCAGCTGAGATTTATTTCATTTCCTAATAATTGCTTCCAACAGTCTGCTTGCCTATTGTAGATTAGCTCATCGCAGGCTTGTGCAGGTGTACAATCATGTTTTCTTGGTAAGGTCTTTAGTCCCGACCATGGCGGAGGCTTGAAGGTGTGGAAAGGAATTTCAATACAGACAACAAGTTCAGACAGGAGCCATTAATACAGGAAAAGAGTGTAGGGTAGAGGAACAGGTCTGTGAGGACCAGAATTGTTGGTAAATACTAAATACTTATATTCTGCAACATTATGCAAATAAATTCTTCAAAAATCATACGGGATTTTTTTGCATTTTGTCATTCACAGTTGAAGTGTAGCTTTGATGAAAATTACAAACCTCTCTCATGTTTTTTTTTTTATGGAGACAACTCGCAAAATCGTTGGTTTCTTCCATCTAACCAGGTTTCAGTTAAGAACAAAATTTCTATGTTGGACTCAGTGATGAAGTCATTAATTACAATCAACTTCTCTGATAAAGATCTAATGTTTAATACAGCTAGTTTAAGTGGTTTTGATTGTGGATTACTGGTGATCAAATTGAGGTTTGTTTTTATACGTCACTGTTTAGTTTTAATTTTACTTCTGCTCATAAATCCTGGGATCTTACTGTCCATAAGGGGTAAGATGCATTCTGGGAGACGATGGGTTTAGAATTGGAGTCCGGTCCCTTTCCACATCGAATGTTATGAATTCATGTCTTCATTTGTAAAAGTTTGTTTACTTTGGTCTAATTTTGATGATGAGTTCAACTTCTAATTTTTCGTGTTGGTTTTGTTTCTTTTCATAAAGGGAAAAAACGGAGCGAACTAGAAACGGTCAGTTTAAACAAACTGAGAATGTTCAGTCTGTTTATGGGTCGGATGCGTCTGGGGTGGGAAAACAAAACGTGATCACACAAAGCAGATGTTCTATGATCTCCAACTTCAATTAGTCTGTCTGTTGGTTCTACTTTAGGTAGAATGATGTGAGGAGACGGCTTCAAAGCTGTATGCTTAAAGAAAAAGACGGGGGGTCGTTTGTCACTTCATTTACTCTACTGCATCCCTAATGCAACATAAATCCGTATGAGGGAAGATGTTTGGGTCGAGCTTGCAGCAAACAGCCGGTAGCTGTCAGAACATTCGTCAAGAACCGTCTACCAACTACCAACAGCATGTACTGTTGGTGTGGTCTGCACCCCACCGTGCTCTCTGTGGATTGGTAGGGCTCAACCAGAGACCAGTAAGTGGATTAAACTGAACCACTCAGCTGTGAAGAGTTGCTGGAGGTTGGACAGGTGATATGCGCCCAGGTGAGGTGGTTTGGGATGTTTCCTAGTGGGAAGAGGCTGCAGAGCAGATCAAGGATTGTCCCACAACAGACCAGAAAACACCTTGGAGTATCTGAAGAAAGCTGTGTCCTCCCAGTCTCTAATAAAGTGAAGAGGATGGATGAACTCTGATGCGCCACTCTATGGCCTGATGTGTGACAACATGTTTAGTCAGCGTTCAGATCTGCAGCATGTTGAGCTGTGGTTATGTACCACTTCCTCCTGTTTGGTTCTAATGCCAGTGTAAGGTTGATGATACAAGGATGTTCTTCCTTCTGTCATCAGCAAAGATATTAACAAGGTTATTAAAATAAGTCTGAAGGACATGTACATGAATTAGATAACAAATCTCCGTACCAGAAGGACTAAAGTTGGCATGAACACGTCAAACAATCACACGTCTTGCTCCTGCACTCCTGGTTTTTATCCTCTCTCACTCTGAACAGGCCTCATGCTGTGCTCAGGTCTCTTTGCGTGCGCTGCCAGAGGCGCTGCTGACGGTCAGGCTCACCAAAACTTTTCAAGGACAAAGGAGCTGTGCTGATGGAGGGGAGGTTACTTTACTCTACGGTTTATACAACCAACTTTATGTTTGGTGTCTAGTTTTAGAGTCTAGCTGCTGAGCAGTTTCAGCTGTAACCGCGGCTCCTTAATAACTCATGACATCAATGTCGGTCTGAACACAGAGCCATGGCTCTTAGCATAAACAGGCGCCCATAAAGAAATGAAATAATAAACTTACAACCCATCAATCGGGCAGCTGTTTGTGCAACCATTGATGTGTAAGAAGGCAGAGATAGCTAAGAGTTAGCCCACAGAGCTAGCTTCCTGACCAGTTTCAAATAGCTAACAAGCTAGGGGTAGAAACTCCTCAGATATGACTGCCACCACTTCAGTTTACAGATATCTAAAATGATTTATATCATCATGCCTCAACTTTACACAGCAGAAGAAAACAATGCAAGCAGATATATTAACATCAACATACCTGGAGTGAGGGAAATATTCTGTCATGAAACTGGATCCCAGGATCTGGATGCATCATCCACTCTAACTCAACCATAGACTGCAGCGTATTGGTCAGCTGGAAACCTATGAAATATTATTACGGTCCTTTTTTCTTGTATTTGTTGAACCTAAATCGTTGTACATGTTAAACGTGCTGAAAGATTCTTTCTTAACCGCCATGTAGTGCAATATTTTTAAAAACCGTCAGCTAACATCAACGGTAGTCAGCACGGGTGATCCGTCTCTTGACCCCCCCAGACGGAGGCTGGAGGCCGGGAGCTTGGGTGTGTAAATGGTAAATGGACTGTGGCTCAGGAGTTGGGTGTTTGCCTTGTAATCGGAAGGTTGCCGGTTCAAGCCCCGGCTCTGATGGTCTCAGTCGTTGTGTCCTTGGGCAAGACACTTCACCCGTTGCCTACTGGTGGTTATTGTCCGGCAGCCTCGCCTCTGTCAGTGCGCCCCAGGGCAGCTGTGGCTACAACGTAGCTTCCCATCATCAGTGCGTGAATGGGTGGATGACTGAATGTAGTGTAAAGCGCTTTGGGGTCTGTAGGGACTGAGTAAAGCGCTATGCAAATGCAGGGCATTATGGTGCGTTCAGACCACAGGCTCGTAAGCGTCAGCAGCGTCTAGATTACATAAGTCTACGGTTGAGGCCGTTGGAGGAATATTGCAGTCTCTGCGGCGCTTTGTGAGCTTTGGCTCCGTCAAGCTTCACAACGCAGAAGTTCAGCTAGCTGAACTTTTGACTCTCTTAACGTTCTTGATGCAGAACGGCAACCAATCAGAGCGTCTCACTGTAGTGACGCTGCCTAGCCAACCAGGATCCGCGAGTGTTTAAAACATCCTGCTGAGAAAGGCTCGCCTACGTGCTTTGCAAACTTCAGCTTATAAATGTATCTTCTGTGTTTATGCGTTGAACTGGTCGCTTTATGAGCGTTGCCTGGCGCTGACAAAGCCTGCGGTCTGAACTTTAGTATTGTATTTTTTTCATTCAGAGGACCACAATGCGCTTTACACTACATTCAGTCTTTCACTCATTACTGTATTCACTCACACACTGACAGAAGCGAGGCACCACCGGGAACTTTTGACCACAACCGGCAGAAAAGCTGGGGGGAAGTGTCTTACCCAAACCCACAACAACTGTTACGCCAGAAGTGGGGGTTCGAACTGGCAACCAACGGTTTGCAGGGAGAACTCCTACCACCTGAGCCACGATTGCCCAGAGTTGTGACAACTTTGACGTTGGTGTGAAGGCAGAAATTAAATGTGAAATAAAGGTGAATCTCGCGAAGAGCAAACATAAAATAGAGGAGGTTGTTTTGACAGAAAAAGACACACCGGGAGTTTTTTTCGATGGTGACCCAGCTACTGATCGATGACCAAAACTGAAATACTGCTGCAAATGTTACGGTCAAAGTAAAAATGTGTCATTATGACAGGCTATTATCATTAAAAGGAGGCAGAAAAGCAACTAAACAGAGAGAAGGAGAGCGGAGAAGAATCAGGCAGAGAAAGAGAAGTGTCTCTATCTACAACAAGTATAGCGAAGATAGAGGCATTTTAGAGGCATATTTTTTATTGTATATGGTGTTTCTTACAACTTAAATTTTTATTAGTGGTGAGTTAGTCTCTTCCCAGGCTTAGGTAGCTTTGCCCAGACACAAATATTAAAGTAATGGACTTTATTATAGCTCTAAAGACTGTTAAATGCATTCCACTCTTCAGATCTAACGGCTGAATGTTGGGACCCATAAACTTTTTTTTCCCCATTCTTCTTCAAATGAACTCCTGAACTAAAGGAGGATGTTGGGACTCGTTTTCCACAAATGAGTAAGGAGAGAAGATTCTTGTCTGACTTTGGTGCATGAGACTATCTTAAACTACAATCTTCGGTATCATACACTTTTGGTATTTGTAAAACCACACCCTAGAACAGAATTAGGTTAAAAAGCGTTTAAATATCAGGCACTAAACCCTTGGCAGGAGGCCAGTGATAGTTGAACCTGTGTATGACGCTGCCGTTGACACATTTCTTGAAATTCGTGCTTCATCATGTCATTATAAAAACAAAGAACTGTCAATGTTTACTGCTCAGCTGTAACTCACCGTAATTCATTTTGGTCGCATCAGCAGTAGAAAAACTAATTGCTGATTGGGTATATTGGGTATATATTGGGTACAATGAAGTGAATGTTTTATCATTGTTGTTTTTTATTGTAGATACTTGTAAGAGTCTGGTACCCTATGGTTTTAAATGATGCATTTTGAAACGGGTCCGGTATTATGGATACCTGATTTGTGGATTTATTGTATTCATGCGCGGCACAAATATTTCGGCACCTCTTGGGTAAGTCACCCTTGTAAAAGAGGGTTTTTAATCTCTATGGGTTTTTATCTGGTTAAATAAAGGTGATGATGAAATGAACAGACTGGATTTCCCAGCATTCCTAGCTGTGCCCACAACACATTCTCATTGGTCCATAGCCAACGAAGGTTAGAATGGACCCTAAAAGTAGGGTCAGACTTGTTTACTCGTGTGTCTGGGCAGAGATGTAGGTCAGAAACCGTTCATTGTCGCTTTGATGCGTTTTTGGACGCAGAAACCGCGCTGCTCACTAGCGAATACATGTGACTGTGAGCTGTTTTATTTGCTGTGTGTTTGACACTGTTGCTTTCACTTTCTCTCTACCTCTTCTTTCATCTCACACACACTTTTTGGACATTATATAGTCGCACAGCTTTCTGGGTTGTGTCCAGCCACCCTCATCAGCTGGGCCACACGGTTTCCGTTTTTATCCCAAGCTCCATTGTTCTTGGTTTCCCACATGCCTTCCTCTTTGTTTGAGCCCCCTGAAGCGAGGGGTTAGCCCACCCCCAGTAGCTCCCCCTTTGGCATACATATTTACAGATGCATTAGTTTCTACCCACATAGAGAAGCTGACGCACACACACACCCTGTTACTCAGCTCCAGCTTGTTAGCCCAAAGTTAAGTCCATTATTTCCCCCCTTTTTAATGATAAAACTGTGACTTGAATGGATTCCCTGATGCTCATTGTTTGTTCCATTTACATGTTATTCGCTTTTTAAGATCATTTAGTACTTCAGTGTTCAGTACAATAGATTAGATTTATTGACAACATGCTTTGGCTGTAAGGTTGATCTATTTTCTTAATAAAACCTCCCATCTTACAGAGAAGCTTTCTGTGCTTTTTACAGTGTGTGAATGAAGTTATTGTTCCATGACCTTTGAACAGACATTTTACAGAAGAGTGTTTAACTTCTGGTGCCCCAAACTCTTATTTAACTAATTAAAACTTAAAATTTCATCAATAATTAGATTAATAAGCTTTACTTTTACCTTCTTTATGTCTCTTAGTATGAAAGAACATCGGAACCTAAATCCCTCATTGAACCTTGAAGCTTCGCCTCTCCCAATAAATCTGTTATTGGTTCCCGATTAAACGGAAATGTTTCTGCTGCTAAAATGGAAACTTCATATGACTTTCCTCCCAGTCCTTTGCCTCTCTCCATCCTGTTTGTCCTTTAATCGGATTTCTATCCCTCAGATCTTTTATCCCGACCTCCATGCTAAGGAGTGGGGATGAGCTGAAGGCTATTGATGCAGGGAGGTGATAGGGAATCAATAGGCCTATAAAATGAACAATCAGGCTGAGAGGCCTGCTGAGAGCCCAGGGGAGGAATATTACCTCCGTCTGTCTGACTCCAGAGTCTCTAATGAAAACGTACATCCTGCCTCCTCCTCTTTACTTCAGATTACACTGGGAAGCGCTAGCTCAGAGCTCAGATCCACACGAAGCGGCAGGTTTGTCAGAAAACTCAGCAGGGGCAACTTTAAAACTCAGCGAGAAGCACATTAAAAGGCTCGTTGAATCATTTATTGAGTTTCACACAAAGATTGATGTCAAAATACTTAAAAAAATTATCTTTTAATGAATCTGTTTGAAAAGTGAGGATGAAATATGTTAAAAAAGGGAAATGGTAATAGCTGGAAATCTCTCTTATCTGATTTAAATTATGAATTATTAAATCCCAATAATAAAGATGATCAACTGATGATGACAGAATAAAACCTGCCTCTGAAGTCCAAATCATCGAATATTAAAAACAACAAAGCACAACTTCAATCAGCAAATAAAACACGATTTTTACAAAATGCATTACATTATATGTCATAAACATGATAGCAACACTTTTTATGCTTATTTGTTTGAAATTATTCCTCTCAAAGTCAAAAACAGCTTTGATGGATAAAAAAAAGGTTTTTAATAAAATTTAACAGAATATTTGATGTCTAAAATCCCATATATTTGTTTAAAAATAAATCTCATTTTATAAAAAACATTTTCACAAAAAAGCAGAATTTTAGATTTAAATGTACTCTAGGTTTTGTTTTTTTCATTTGACGGTTTAGAATCTTAAACAGCGCATACCAGAATATTCGCAAAACTTACTGTTTGCTTTTCAGAACTAATATAATTTTCCATAATTCTTCTAGATTGTTATCTTTTCCTTGGACATGATACTTTTCCATAACCAGCAGGTTACAATGCAACAACACCTACTGTGCTCAACTTTTTACAGTTTGTTATTTTTAAGGTTGCTTCTTTTGCTACTTTTGCTACTTTTTTAACGCATGCACAGAACAGCGCCCTGTTTATATTTCAGCCTGTAACACATCAGCTCTCCTTCCTGACCAGCCAAACTGCAGATTGTTGTGCAGCAGCATGTGTTTGTGGTCCTAAATGACATGTGAGTATATTATTATTATTAATGGCGCATTGGCTTTGTGGTGATATGATAAGTTCATAAGATGTCTGTGGGACTTTTCCATCCATTTCATAATTTAAACGCTCCGTATTTATGTTGGTTTATGCCTGTTGGTTCTTTGTATAGCTTCAGTACATTTCATAGTGAGATACCGCTGCGTTAGAAATGTTAAATTATTCAAATAAGGTGGTTTTCTGACTGAAACTAGTGCTAAATATTAGCGGAAGTAGCTGTGTAAATCTTCACAATAAGAGCGTTCGTTTCCTGTTGTGGTGAACTGGAGAATCTGCTGTTTACTTTTGGAAAATGATTGTGACATTTATTTACTAAGTCTATATTACATTTGATGTGTGTGATATTTAACACAGACTACTGATATCCCAATGCTAAGTTTATTCATATATTTTGCTTAATTCTGCCTCTATTCGTTATTATTTTTCATATGGGACCACAAATACATTAACGTGGCTGTGCAGTTCAAAACAAATTCAAAATAATTCACAGCTACCCTGTGATTATTTAGATAAAATTATTTTATTGTTTGACAGCCCTACTAAAAAGAAAAAAAAAATAAGAGGGTGTTTGGACCAAGTTTGTATGCTTTACATTCTTTAGGTACCGTTTAAGCCCCGGCAGCGTTTCAAAAGTACCGGTTTGGAACCGGTATTGGATACAACCTAAACGATACCCATCCCTGGTTCTAAGTTGATGTTAGTTTCAGTTTTCTTCTTTGGATTGGAATAAACAAAACAGAAAACAAGTTTAGTTCACTTCATTCTCAGCTGATTGAAACAAGAACAACATTTGTTCTGCAGAACAGTGGAGGAGAAACCAGAACATCCAGATACGTTAATACAAATATTAAAGCTAAACTATTGGAGCCCAGAGAAGTTTAGGTTTTCACGTGGAAACACCAGAACCACAAACCCAGATCAACAATCAGAGATGAGACAGGACATCTACTCTGGTTTATAGAACTCTGCAGAACCAACAACAGAAACTCCAGCATGTAGCGGCTGAGTAAATCTGGTCTGGACTGTGTGGAGGAGAGTTATGGTTTTAGAGACGCTGTAGAAGGACAGAATACCTGCACTGTGATCCAGGTACACTCCTACTCTGGAGGAAACTGGACCTGAGATGGAGGTACTGATGTTGTTGTGATAAAAACTTGAATCTGAACAATCCAATGCCCAAGATTTGTCATTATATCCAAATCCACATTCCACCCCACTTCCTGCTCTGCTGATATCCTTGTATGCTACTGCTACAGAAACCCCTGTCCCTCTCCTCTCCACCTCCCAGTAACAACGTCCAGTCAGACTCTCTCTACTCAGAACCTGAGGCCAACCAGTGAATCTGTCTGGATGATCAGAATAAGACTGAGGAAGAATCTTCCATGTCACACTGGTGTTCCCCTTTGATAATAGCAGATGTCTATGTGCTGTGTTTGGATCCAGTTTGATTTTGCATGAATATCTTAAGAACTCAGCTCTGCTCTCTGGTTCTGACAATAGAACCTTCACCTCAGAGACCATCTGTGAGACGTTTGTCCATGTGTCTCTCAGGATGTCCTCTAGCATATCTCTGAGCTCTGACACAGCTGCTGTCACGTCCTCAAAGCGTCTCAGAGGACGGATGTTGATGCTGGATGAGTGTGTAGACTCACTGAGTGCTGACAGTGAGGGGTAGCTGTGGAGAAACTGGTTGTGATCCTCTGTGTCTGAGAGCTGCTTCAGATCAGCGTCTTTCCTCTTCAGCTCAGTGATCTCCTGCTCCAGCTTCTCCTGAAGCTCTTTGACTCGACTCACTTCAGTTTCCTGCTGGGATCTGATCTGCTGCTTCACATCAGAGCTTCTTTTCTGGAGGAGACGGATCAGCTGAGTGAAGATCTTCTCACTGTCCTCCACTGTTTTATCAGCAGACTGATTGATGGCCTCCACCTCCTGCTGAAGCAGCTTCACATCTTCCTCTCTGTCCTGGATTCTCTGATCGATTTCTCCTCGTCTCTCCTCCAGCTCTCTCTGCCTCTCAGTCCTTTCTGCTGCAGCTGACACTGTGTCATGGCCTCTATGTTCCTCCATTAAACACATAATACAGATAGACTTCTGATCAGTGCGGCAGAACATCTTCATCACCTCATCATGACGAGAGCAGATGTTCTCCTGGAGGTTCTTGGAGGGCTCCACCAGCTTGTGTTTCTTCAGAACAGAGACATCATGGTGAGGTTGGAGGTGATTCTTACAGTAGGAAACCAGACAGACTAAACAGGACTTGGTGGCTTTCAGCTTCTTCCCAGTGCAGACATCACAGGCCACATCTTCAGGTCCAGAATAGCAGTGATCAGCAGGAGCAGCTTGGAGTCCAGTCTTCTTCAGCTGCTCCACTAAAGCTGCTAACATGGTGTTCTTCTGCAGGACAGGCCTCGGTATGAAAATGTTCCTGCACTGAGGGCAGCTGTGGATTCCTCTCTGATCCTCTCCATCCCAGTGGCTTTTAATACAGTTCATACAGTAGCTGTGTCCGCAGGTAGTAGTCACCGGATCCTTCAGTAGATCCAGACAGATGGAACAGGAGAAGGTTTCTGTGTCCAGCTGCTCCATTTCTCCTCTCAGTCACAGTGACTGTTTCATTTCCTAGAACAAAAACAGGTCTGAGCTCTGATATACCAATAATGTGTCAGTAAAGAGAGGCTGCGGCGAATCAGATTCTACCTTAGTAAGTGTTGGCTCTACCCAGCTTCAAGGAGAGGGAGGAACATCAGGCTCTGATTCCAGTAAAAGGAGGCCTCTTAGTCATAAGATTTTAAAGTTTAACCATCTCCTCAACTGTTTTTCTCTTCAAAACAACTGACTGACTCTCAAAAACTCAGATCTCTACCATCTGTTCTATCTACAGTATTATATCAGGAAATAAAAGAATCATTGCTGCTGCAAAAACTCAATGTTTGGTGTTTCAGAGAAATCTGATGCCTGTTTCCTAACTACACTATAATGGCGACAGTACAATGAAAGGCAAAGGTTGCATCATATTCTTATCAGTTCACTTTACTGTTGCTAATCATGCATTTTTATAAAACTGTAAAAGTTTTCCAAAACTCCACCTGTCTGCAGAGGTCAGAGTCCTGGAGATCTTTAGGTTAGGATTAAAACTCTGCTTCAACAACAGAAGATTTAATACTGAAGCTTGTACTTTACGTTTTACCTTCAAATGCATACTTTATCTTCTAGTGGAGAAATGCTCCAGTAGTAATAAGTGAAGGAAGAGACGGTTGGGGAACACAGAGTGTGATCAGTGGCTGGTTTAAATGATCATCAATAATTATCAATATTTTGAATAAGTTTGAGTTATTAATTACATAATTGGGGCACCACTTTTGTCTGTAGAAGAGAAACTTTATATTTCCAGACGCTTAAGACTCGTTTATAAATTCAAACGTTGTTGACAGTAATTTAATCATAAAGGCAGTAATAACACACAACTTCACACTTTTGCTAGATTTATTCACAAAATATGTCAACTTCCAGCCAAAACCCTTTGTCAATAAATCCCATATGCTCTACATGCTTGTACTAAACTTCTAACCGATACTAGAAAATTTGATAAAATATAAAAAATAACCAATAATTAACACAAAAAAAGATCAGGAACAAACAGACGGCTATCAATAAAGCAAGGAAGGGCAGGTGTGTGAGGATCATAAAACATGTTTCTGGGCCAATATAGAGGACAGCACTTTGGGCCAAATATTTAGAACCATAGCTTATCCTGGCTCCGCATGGCAAGGCCGCAGCTTTAATCAAGACGACAGAAAAGTGGAATTAGCCTTTCAGACCAGCTAATGCAGACCCTTGGCTCTGCAGACCATGTACTCAGAGTTATAGAGTGAGTAGAACAAGGAAGAGGGAGAGAATCAAAAAACATAATCATAAAAACCAATAATCATTGTCAAAACAGCAAATAATAAAACAGTTTACAACTCATGCATTCTGCGATGAGTGAGCACAGGTCACAGTGCTCTAACAAGGCACCATCAACCAACAAGTCGTCCCTGTTTGTTTCATCCCCATCTGTCTGTGTTCAGTCAATCAGTCATAGTTGTTTCACCTGTTGTACTATTAGTCCTCCCTGTGTTTTCCTGCCCTGCTCCCAGGTGTTCTCCATTCCTTGATTTACTCTTCCCATAGGATTTATACCTACCTGTGTTTGTCTGTCGTTGCTGGATCCTCGTCATACCTTCCCTCGTGTGGCTCCTCGTTCTGCGTCTCTAGACATATAGTATTGGATTTAAATAAAAGATGGGTAATACCCTCTCAAAACCTGCCTCTGCGCCTAAGTCCAACCACCACAACCTGACAGTCTCAGGAAAACATTTGTCAAACCAAACGGCCTCAGACCAAAAAGCATCAGGAAAAAGACCTCATAGTGGAATTGATGGATATATAGCAGTAATCCTTAAACTTTTATGTGCCCAGGCACACGTTAAAATTAATGTGTAGTTTGGTTCTACAGCTGAAGTGAAGTGCAGTTCAGAAGAAGAGAGGAGTCAAACCATGAGGAAAAAGGTGACGAGGAGGCAGGTAACGAGGAAACAGGTGTCAAGGAGGCAGGTAACGAGGAAACAGGTGTCGAGGAGGCAGGTAACGAGGAAACAGGTGTCGAGGAGGCAGGTAATGAGGGAAAAGGTTGCAAGGAAGCAGGTGTAAAGGAAGCAGGTGTCGAGGAGGTAGGTAACGAGGAAACAGGTGTCAAGGAGGTAGGTAACGAGGAAACAGGTCTCGAGGAGGTAGGTAACGAGGAAACAGGTGTCGAGGAGGCAGGTAACGAGGAAACAGGTGTCGAGGAGGCAGGTAATGAGGGAAAAGGTTGCAAGGAAGCAAGTGTCAAGGAAACAGGTGTCGAGGAGGTAGGTAACGAGGAAACAGGTTTCAAGGAGGTAGGTTACGATGAAACAGGTGTCTAGGAGGTAGGTAACGAGGAAACAGGTCTCGAGGAGGTAGGCAACAAGGAAACAGGTGTCGAGGAGGTAGGTTACGAGGAAACAGGTGTCGAGGAAGTAGGTAACAAGGAAACAGGTGTCGAGGAGGTAGGCAACAAGGAAACAGGTGTCAAGGAGGGTGACAACAAGGAAAAAGGTGTCAAGGAGGCAGGTAACAAGGAAACAGGTGTTGAGAAGAAAAGCAATGAGGAAAGAGGTGACAAGAAGGCTGGCATCTGAGCAGCTGATGGAAAGGACACCGACAACGAGGAAACAGGTGTTGAGGAGGCAGGCAACAAGGAAATAGCTGGCAAGGAGGCCAGAACCTGAGGAACTGATGACAAGGAGGCTAGGGACCAGGAAACAAGTGAGGAAGGAGGCCGGGGACCAGGAAACAGGTGATAGGGAGGCCGGCATCTGAGGAGTTAATGACAAAGAGGCAAGGAAACAGGTGTCGAAAAATCAGGCGATGAGGAAATAGGTAAAGACGAGGCATGCTTCTGAGGAACCGAAGACAACTGGAGGCTGTTGACAAGGAAACACTTGTTGAGGAGACAGGTGATTAGGAAAAAGGTAACGAGGAGGCCAGTGCCTGAGAACCTGATGATGAGGAGGCCGGTGATGAAGAAACAGGTGTCATGGAGGCAGATGAAGAGGGAACTAGTGCTAAGGAGGCAGGGTACCAGGAAAAAGGTGATGAGGAGTTTGGCGTCTGAGGAACTGATGATGGGGGGGGGGGGGGGGGGGGGGCGGTGACGAAGAAACGTGTGTCGAGGAGGCAGGAGTCTGAGGAACTGATGACAAGAAGGCAGGCACCGATAAAACAGGTGTAAAGGAAGCAGGTGAAGAGGAAACAGAAGATGTAGTGGGGGCAGGAGGAGGGGGGAACTGGTGTCGAGGTGGCCGGCGACTAGGAAACAATTCAATTCACTTTTATTTATATAGCGCTAATTTACAACAAAAGTCATCTCAATACAATTATACAAACATTCCAATCAGTTAAAAGTTTTCTATGTAAGGAATCCCAGCAGATTGCGATGAGTCAAAAAACGAGTGACGAGAAAGGCCAATGTCTGAGGAACTGATGTTGAGGAGGCCAGTGACCAGGAAACAAGTAACGAGGTTGGGTACGAGGAAACAGGTCTCGTGTGGGTAGGCGACAAGGAAATGGGTGTTGAGGAGGCAGACAAGAGGAGTCATTGGGGAAGGCGGAGGGGGGAACTGGAGTCGAGGAGGCCGGCGACCAGTGAACAAGTAACGAGGATGCTGGCGGTGAGGAAACTAGTGATGAGAAGGTTGGCAACATGGAAACAGGTGAAGTGGAGGCCTGCGATGAGAAAACAGATGACATGGAGGCTGGTCCTGAGGAACTGATGACTGGCTGATGAGAATGGTGATGTGCAAACTGTTGTCGAGGAGGATGGCAACGAGGAAGTAGGTGTCATTTGGGCAGGCAACAAAGTAACCCGTGTCGGTACCGATTCATAAGGCGTCTGCAGTTATGCGGCCGCTGTACCAGTGTTACGTGTTGAAGAGAGAGCTGAGCCGAAAGGCAAAGCTGCGATATACGTTCCTACCCTCAGCCATGGTCACAAACTCCGGGTGGTGCCAAAAGAACTAGATCACAGATACAAGCAGCTGCTGTACGGACCCACAACACAGTTGACCGTTTCTTCTCCTCACCGTGGAACCCTCCCCTCCCCAGATGTGTATTTCTCTATGTTTCATAAATGGGAGCGCCGCTCGGTGGCTGCATGCCCAACAGTGACCTGGATCTGTTTGTTGTTGTTGTTGTTTGTAATGATCTTGGACAGGTTGTACTGTATCTGTAAATTCCTTGTATGCGTCATACTTGTATGTGTCATACTTGGCCATTAAAGCTGGTTCTGATTCTGATTCTGAAATGAGTTTCCTCCGAAGGGTCTCTGGTCTCTCCCTTACAGATAGGGTGAGAAGCTCGGTCATCCGGTGGGGGGCTCAGAGTAGAGCCGCTGCTCCTCCACATTGCGAGGAGCCAGTTGAGATGGTTCGGGCATCTGGTCAGGATGGACGCCTCCCTGGTGAGGTGTTCCAGGCACGTCCCACCGGGAGGAGACCCAGAGGCAGAACCAGGTGCCTTGATGCCTTGGTCCCGCCCCGGTTGCCTAGAAGATACGTCATCAGGGACCGCCAAGGCGTGTTCCAATGTTCATGTTCTACGGAGGAATCTGTCCTCCGTTTGTTAGCTAAGGATCAGACGTGCCTTCATGCCTTCTGTCGGTCAAAAATTTCCCAGAATACAGCGCGGTAGGAGCCAGCAGCAGCTACTTCGCGGGAAAATTTCTATTTTAAACGTAAGACAACTAATTTAAACCAACGGGCTTATATGTAAAATGTTTGTTTTATTGTTTTTATTATGATTTATTAGATCCAAAGCAGTTATTTATGGTTGGTTAGTTGCTTAGTAGTTGCAGCTTCGGTGGCTACCAGGTACTAATTCGTTTGCACATTTGATTCAACTGACATATAAAAAAAAAGTAAAGCTTGTTATACATGTACAGTTCCATGGATGAAGTAATATTACTACGCTACAATGCTACTACGATGGCCGTGACGTAAACAGAGCACGTAAGGCGGCAGCCGTGGTCACGTAAGACTAGTCTGTTCCAAACTGTTTTTTTGACCAAGGAAGGACATTGTCCTCGTAACCAAGGCGCCTTGACATTGAGAAACACCCTACGTCTCTCTGCTGGCCTGGGAACGCCTCGGCATTCCTCCTGGAGGAGCTGGACAAACTGGCTGGCGAGAGGGAAGTCTGGGTCTCCCTGCTTAAACTGCTGCTGTGACCCGACCCCGGATGAAGCTGAAGAAAATTGATAGATTGAAATATCGTTTTTCTTTTTCCTTAAATTAAGTAACAGCATGAGCAAAGTTGAATTGGAAAATTAAATCGCATTTTGGATGATTTTTTCTTTGTTTTATTTACGAGTCAAAAATAGCAGCTAGATTTTAAAAATGAAAAAGTATTTCTGCTGATCCATTTGATCTTGTTTTGTTTTACTTATGTGCTTCCGTAGTCTTTGTTTATTAGTGAAGTCTCATGGTTTAACACAGAGGCCTGACGGTAAAATAACGTCCTCTATGTTTTTGAACAGGAACCCACCTTTACGGTCACCGTTCTGTGATTTACAGCTCGCCTTGATGAACTTTAGATTTTTCCCCAACATTTATTCCTCACATGTAGACCTGGCAACCGAGAAGCAGAGGTTCATCTGAAACGTCTTCCTCTGCCACATGTAGATGCTTTCATCTGATCTGATCAGTGATCCCTCAGAAAGCTACACGCTTTAACATACAGAACATTTCTCAATATTTTCTCAGCAGGAAATCATATATTTAATGAAAAATATAAGACCTTCCTTTTTTTTATCCCTTTTAAGAAGTCCGCTTGATGAGAAAGTAAAAAATTGATTCTGGAGCGATAAGAGCCGAAGATCTCCACCTTCTATCCAGGAGACGATGAATATTCCACACCACTCCTCTCACATCTCCCCACAGACTGCCTGGAGCATGGAAATCTTTACAGCCCGGCCGCCTCGTAACGCACTGCTGAATAAATTTGCTTGAGACAGTAGCAGTGTCTGCTGCAATTTATTTCTCATTTACCAACACTGAGCGATGGGAACTAACAAGAGAGAGACCACAGCCACACGGGTTGATGGGAAGTTTCTCAGAATGCTGATTCTCAGACTTCATTGACATTCACCTCCTCAGAAATGACGGTTAAGTATCTTTACTGCTTCTTCATCTCATCTGAAGTTATGGTGCAAACTTTAATGGTTTTGATCTGCCTGTTGGACCAGATTTCTACCGTCACACTGCTGCTAAAAGGTCCTAGATTCTCCTGGGTTTGCTTTGAGTCTTCACTTCGCTATTTGCAGATGATGTTGGTGTCACCAAGGACTGAAGCATGCAGCAGCCAAGAGTGAATAAGTTAGGATGAAAACCAGGCTAATTGAAACCACCAGGCCCCCTCTAATGTCCTCCAGAACCAGAGGCCTGTATGTTGAGTCGTTAGTGATATTTACCCTCTGATTAGAGGTCTGCTGATGGTGTTTCTGCCTCTGCTTGTCTGTGGGTGCTAACCTCAGTCAGAGGGTGGTGCCAAACACACAGAATGGAGAAATCAATAATCAGAGGATTAGAAGAAGAAAAATAAGGAGAGATTGGCTGTTTTTCCCGTGTGAGTAATGGAGAATTGCTCTGATTTTCTTGTGAAGAATCCCTTTCATTAAACACAGGAAGGTTTAAAGCCCTTAAGGCCGTGTTCACACTGCACACTTTGTCGGCATCAAAAAACACGCACAAACTTATTAGTTTGAACCTCATACATTTTGAAGGCTGAAGCTTGCAAAGCACGTAGGTGGGGCTTTCTTTGCCAGATGTTTTAAACAATGGCGGATCGATGTTGGGTAGACAACGGTGATGACAGTAGCAATATCGTCATTACAGTTAGTCGCTCTGATTGGTTGACGCGCAGGAGATGGCAACTTCTGCGTTGCTGCCTTTTGTCGCTTTGGAGCTCGGAAAGCAGCGAAAGTGTCAAAAATCAACAACGCACAGCACTGCTGAGACTCTGATGGCCTCAACCATAAATGTAATCATGCCATTTTGGGCGTTGACGTTTTGGGTGGGGTGAACGCACCATAACTCTGAGATAATGGTTCATATCCAGAAAGGAGGAGGTATCCTTCCTCATATTTAATTGGCGCGATCCCACTAATGGAACTTGAGGGTAATATGACCGGACCATCCCAACACCTGCGTGTTTTCACTTCTTGTGTGTCTTTTTTGCACCATTAAGTGACGCTACTGGCTGCTGAAACATTCATAATCTGCAGATGTCCTTAGGTGATTCCTTGCAGGGTTTGTAGAGATACGCTGGCGGAAAGGATCAGGCCGACAGATTACACCGTCAGAAAAAGATCTTGTTAAATTACCCTGAAGTTCACATTGTGGAAAGGCGCCTAAAGGCAAGTATCCTAATGTTTAATTGGTCAAGTCTTTGGGCAGTGTTGCCAACTCCTCAGTAAGGAAAGTAGCTATTGGCTGTCCCAAAAGTCGCTAGAAGTCGCTAAATGACGTCATCGTCTAATTTGCATAATTGACAATTTGCAAATAACTGTAACGGACGCTGTAGGAGAGAGGAATAACGTCGTGGGAGAGACAAAAGTGAGTAAAAAACACCCTAAATATGTTTAGAACTACAAATGTACAAAAATAATTTCAACATTAACAACATTTAATGATTTTAATGCTTTGTCTAGATCCACATTACACACATCAGTTTTGTCCTGTATTGTTAAATGTTATAACAGCAAATTTAATCAAAAGATTGTTCTGTAGGGTGAAATTGCTAGCTCTACAACCAACCCTCCTCCTTTATCCGGGCTTGGGACCGGCAAAGTGACCCAAAAGACACACTCTGGCAGAGTTACTTAGGTTTTGTTTTTTTTAAGTTGTGCTGAGCTAGCTAGCAAGATCTTATGTCACAGAGAGGTAGGCTACACACACAGTGGACGAGGTGAATAAGTGACTGAGCTGCTGAGGTTGTATGAGTCAAATGCAGTGATTTATTCGTGTGACAGCGTCACAGCGAAGAAACGTTTACATTTAAATCCCGCTCTGCAAGCCAGCGGGGGCTTTCTTTTGCGCAAGCGCATTTCATTTGCAGTCCGGACGCCGAGTGGTGAGGGTCTCCTCTCTCTCTCTCTCTGCTCCGCCCATAGACTGTAGATGGGACTGCTGCGCAAGGCTACTGTGAGACTGGCCGCCTGTAAGTGCTTTGGGACGGGGGAGGGGCTCACGTTGAGGACAGTAACTGCAGAACAATACGTGCTTCACGCCAGAGTCTCCAAAACACCAGATAAGTCTCCAATAACACCAGAAAAAGTCGCTAGATTTGTCGCTAGTCGCTTTTTTGAAATAAAGTCGCTATAGGGGTCTGAAAAGTCGCTAAATCTAGCGACAAAGTCGCTAAGTTGGCAACACTGTCTTTGGGTGTCTGGTTCTTATGTAGCATTATGGAGGAATGGTTTCCAGCTTTGTCTGCACCGATGACTGAAAGAGAAACCCTGATATCGTTCTCATTAATTCAATTCAATTCACTTTTATTTATATAGCACCATTTCACAACAAATGTCACCTCAAGGCACTTTACAACAAAAATCATTTCAATATAATTATCCAAACATTTCAATCAGATAAAAGTTTTCTATGTAAGGAATCCCAGCAGATTGTGCTGAGTCATTGATGTGAGGTTGTACCCGGATCATGCAGACTCCAACCACAGCAATTCCTCAGCAATCCCTCATACTGAGCAAGCATGTAGCGACAGTGGACAGGAGAAACTCCCCTTTAACAGGAAGAAACCTCCAGCAGAACCAGAACCAGAACCTGGATCAGTACAAGCGGTCATCTTCTACGACCGTCTGCGGGTCTGAGAAGAGACAGCATGAAGGATGCTCGGTGACTTTGAGCATCATCTGGACCGATGTCTCCCATCCAGCAGGGGGCGTTGTAGCTGAGCAGGATAACAAATGCATGGACTAGTTTCTCTGCATCACTCCTGGACAGGATGTTTCTAATTTTAGCAATATTACGGAGGTGAAAGAAAGAAATATTAGAAACCTGTTTAAAACGGGATTTAAATGTCATGTCTTGGTCAAAAATTACACAGAGGTTCTTTACATTATTACCAGAGGCCAAATTAATGCCATCCAGATGAAGTGATGGATTTAACAGTTTCCTTTTTAACGGTTCTGGTCCAAAGACAACAACTTCTGTCTGAATTTAAAAGTAGAAAATTCATTACTGGAAAAGCTGAAGGTTTTCTGAGACCATGAAGGAGAAATTATCCCTCGGGTAAATTCTTAGTCTGCATGGGGATCTCCTTCGACTGTGATGTATTCAGAAATCCTCCAAATGGAAGCATCCAGGAGATATCCTGACTGATGATGTATCATCATCCCCATCTTTTGATGTGGATCATGGTGAGGTGAAGGCTGGAACCCTGATGAAGCAGAACGTCCTCTCGACCATGTTAGGCCCGACCAACATCTAAGGTGCAGCAGATAAAGCTTGGACACGTATATTTCCTGATCCATCCTGGTGACGGGGGGCAAAGACACAAACTGAGACAGATTGCTCTACCTCTTGTATCTTTTGTAGCAGTAAATCTGCTCACAATGACTCGTGACCTTCTAAAGGAATTAATCAGCGCATTGTTGCCTCTTCATCATCCGTTGGTGTCTTATTGGAAACTGGAGATCTTATCGGAAGGTTTGACACCAGACTGAAGCATCGAGGTCAGAGCTGTAATTGAAATACCACAAACTGATCCTTCAATTAATTTAAACAAGGACTGTCTGGTTGCCCTGCATCCCCAGTTCCAACTCCATATGCGATCTCCATGCTCCCCCCCTCCCAGTCCAGCCTTTTGTTACCCACCTAATCGCCCCTGATGGAGACCTGCGGACGCTTCCCATGAACATGGAGGCCACAAGGTCAAGACGGAGCGGACGTAAATCTGTGACCTCACCCTCCTCCCCGGTGTATCTACACCACACACTTTCTCTCTCTGCAGCCAACAATAGGCTCGCCTTGTCTGGGTGTAAATAATGCTGAGACTGTGTTGGTGAATGGTATCCTGTGTCCAGGCGATAACACCAATATAGTTATAGCAACGCGAGGGGGGTGGAGGAGGACGCGTTATCCTCGATCTGTGTCACGGCTCACCACCGACACGTGTGTGTGTCACACTCTGGGTTATTAATGCGCGGGCTGTCAGCGTATTTCCTCCCCCCTTCCCGAGCTGACGCCTCACCTCGCTCGCTGATATCGCTTTTGTTCTCTCCTCCGTCGCTTGGCTCTGGACCTATCCGCAGATTCCCATTGTTCTCCAGCGTCTCCTCCTGGGTTGGCGCTCCGTCTTTGTCATTAATTATCCCCGAACGTGACCACGACGGGCCGCACGGATTCATTTGCATGTTGCTATTCATAAAGTTGACAAGCAATTAATGAGCTGATGATAAAACCAGAGCCAAACGGAACCAAATGCTGAACAGTAACAGTTGGATTTGTTGGTTTAACTAAAGCTGCCTTTGTCATCAACTCTCCTACCTCTCCTTTATTAGCAGTGCTCATTATTTTCTTCTTGCATTTTAAAGCGTTTTTTAGAATATGTCGCTAATATTAACAGGTTAACACGTTCGCTGACAAACCATAGCACTCTTTGGTGCACAAAAAGGTAAAAGATGTGGAGCAGCAGAAAACAGGAAGGGAGTTACATGTCCAGTTTCAGGCCCAAGACTATGTCGAGCACCTGTAAAGGCAGGATAGATACGGACTGCTTTTATATGCCCCACAAAGTTCTATTGGGAAGGAATACTGAACAAATACTTCATTTCCTACTGAAACCTGTAAACTTAAATCAAGAAAAAAAAGCCAACGTATTCCTTGATACAAATGGATAAACTTCGAATCGAGCGCTTTGAGCAAACACATCCATTCCCTCTGGGATCAGTAAAGATTAGTGAACTGCATTTAATGAAGGGATACCTCGGCGTGCCTTTCTATAAAATTATACACTCTCTTACACACTTCATTATCACTAATGAAGGTTTATACACAGGGGAGAGGGGAGGCTGATGCCTTGCAGACTTCACTCATGAAGAATCTTCTGAAACTGTATAATAAGATGCGAAAACTCAACCAGTGACCAATGTGGATGCAGGATGATGCATGACTCGGGTCAATAGCTGTATGGATACAGGCGCTGCACTGTTCCTCAAAGACTCGCCACAACTCTGAACGGTTAAAAACCCTCTCTTTCCACTGCTGCAGATGTCGTATCGTTTAATTAGGCTAAAGCCATTGTTTAAGGGTTTTTTCTGCTCCATTTGTTAGCCATGTGCCTCCGGTGTCTACCGTAGTTTTTTTTAAAGGGCCATTAGGTGTCACCAAGTGGCCCGTAACTGTAGAAAAGTGCATTCGTCAGCCATGATGTTGGAATGGGGCTGAGGACATCTCCATGTCATGCATTCAGAACCAGGTAGTTGGCTCTCTGTAAATAAACCCCCTCAGGGATTTTGTCACCGTTTGACAGCTTCATCTTCTGACATCCCTCACTTCCTCCCATTATGCCACAGCAGGGATATGTAGCTGGCATCTGTCCGGTTTCAGAGAGTAACACCAGCCGTCCAACACGAGGCAGATTTCTGCCGACTGTAGAAACCCCAGATTTCGTAGAATGAACAGTTTAACAGTTGTGTTAACAGCAACAACCTTTCAAATCTGAAATACTGCGCAATCATTTGGATCCTCACCAGGAGTGACGTAAGGAACAGCGACTGCACTGCAACAGAGTAACAGAAGGAAAAATGCGGTGTAAGGTCTTCAAATATCTCATTTTCAGTGCAACACGAAACAATAACAGCACAAATCGACTTTTATTCAATCCCACAAGCAACAATATAAACGGATAACCTAGAAATGTGTGGTTTTGTAAAGAGAAGAGCTCAAGTCAGAGACGACACAGCTGTTTTGAGGTTTCTGTTACAGCTTACACCAGACTAAGTCAATCATGTTGTATGAAAATGAGACAGAATATGATACTAGGTCCATGTCCTCATTATTTAGGCTAAGCTTGACTTCAACGCATTTCTTTGCAGCTGCTCATAGAGGTAGCTCCTTGTAGTGTCCTCAATCTGAGCATGGGTAAGTCCTGCGAAGTCTCAACTACATCGCCTACAGGCCTATTGGGTCATTGGGTCATTTCTGGATGCAGTCGCCCATCAAGGTTGATGCCCATTAAGGGGAAAGTTCGGTAGGGGTTTCAAGATAGACTTTATTTTTAGCCAATCTTACATTCATTTACTCAGCCAGAAAAGTTTAGAACCATTGGGCAGAAGTTTATATCCAGTCTGACCAGTGTATATGCATATAATGGGAGTCAATCAGGACAGGAGATTTCCCACCTGTAATAAGGAATTATCGGCCCCAAAACTCCTTCATTTAATCATGTTTTGTTAAGCGTTCATTAAATGTTAGCAATACTTCCCTCTGAGTTTAGAACGTCTCAGAAGTGGGGGGGGGTTTCTGTTCCGGGGTGATTTAGAAGTAATAAACCAACTACAATTACCCATGATTACAATGACATCACTGCTGTGCTCCATCCCAGCTGTAGTCTGATCAGGACTTTGTCTCTGTTCTCTACTGCGGTCGGTTGGACAGAGCTACTGCAGACATCATCATGGTTCATGTTTAAGTTTTTCCAAATTGCAGTAACCAAATTACCATTTGGACTAGTGTTCAGCTTCTACAAGCTCCCTTTCTACAACCTACGCAGACTAAAGCTGGAATGGAGGACGGCTGAGACGTCATTGAAATCTAAGGTTAGTGTAAGTTGGAATCGGTTACATTAAAAGCCTGTAAAGGCTACAGAAGCTAATACCTATCCACCAAATGCTTTATGTCAAAAGGAGAATTTAATTTATGTTGGTGATTTTGAACACCATGAGGTGTAGAGAACAACAAAACAGACTACTGGGTTTGTTTACATGCATTTTTAAAATATTCTATGAAAATACACTTCTAGTAAAAAAAAAACTTTCCAGCTCAATCAAAACGTGCACTCTGTCGTTCATTGCTCCTTGAGGGGGATTGCATTCACAAGCCGAGGTAAATAAACTCTAGTTAACAAGAAACGACACTGCAATGGTAGGCAGACCTGGCAGAAAAGGTCAGCACCCCCTTCTGTCCTGGTGAGAAATTGCTTTGAAACACTGACACACCAACGGAGAAGCATAAAAGGAAATACCTGCGTGTGTGGGTGCAAATTTGCTGATGTAGAAATATAAACCAGACTTTATGACTGGAAAGTTGAGATCAATTTATCTGTTGCTTGGGTCCCGGTAATCCCAACGCCTGCTTTAGCTTCCGTAGCTAACCTAACCTAGCTTGTTTACAGTCAGAGCTGAAACGACTCTTAAAGAGGCTTTTAGAGCCAACAAAAGTTACAATCTTTAACAGGAAGGTCGGCATTATGACACAAAGAGTTTTAACTGGAATCATGTGAACACAAACTGAAATCAGAGGCGCAGATCTCCAGGTCTCAAAGCAAGATGGAAAAAGCCTCATATGGTATCAATCGTCTTTGACCAGAGAGACTTGTTTGAAGATCAGCATTGTTCATGAACACCAGTGCAATGTGTTCGGTTAGCATAACAATAGCATGCTAGGAGGCTCCATTAAAGCTCATTACGGCTGGCTTGATGTGATTGATATTAACATACATCAGAATCAGAATCAGAATCAGTTTATTGGCCAAGTATGTCACATACAAGGAATTTGACTCCGGCAAACTTTTTCCTCCAGTACAGAACTTGAATAAGTGAAATAAAAAAAGAAAAAAAGAAAAATAAGAACAAAAATAAGTAAAAATACAAATAAATATCAGATCGTAAATAATAAAGGATAATATATACACCAAGCCGGGGTTATTTTACAGTGAGTATGTACAGAAGTGCAGAGTTATAGTTTATTGTTATGTGAGTGCACTCACACACTGTGACTAGACAGAGTTCGTCAGAGCGACAGCCTGGGGGAAAAAACTGTTTTTGTGTCGGGTGGTTTTGGCGTACAACGCTCTGTAACGCCGACCTGAGGGGAGGAGCCTAAACAGATTGTGGCCAGGGTGTGAGGGGTCAGTGGTGATTTTCCTGGCCCGCTTCCTGACCCTGGCCCGGAATAGGTCCTGAATGGAGGGAAGATCGGTTCCTATGATCCTCTCTGCAGTCCTGACTGTTCTCTGCAGTCTGTCCTTGTCTTGCCTGGTGGCGGATCCGAACCAGACAGAGATGGATGAGGTCAGGACAGACTGGACTATTGCTGTGTAGAAGATGATCAGCAGCTCCTGGGGCAGGTTGAACTTCCTGAGCTGACGCAGAAAGTACAGCCTTTGCTGGGCCTTTTTCCTTATTATGTTGATGTGTGAGGTCCACTTCAGGTCCCGTGTGATGGTGGATCCTAGGAACCTGAAAGACTCCACTGTGGGGACTGGCTTGTTGAGGATCATGAGAGGAGATGTTGATGGTGGTCTCTTCCTGAAGTCCACTGTCATCTCCACAGTTTTGAGCGGGTTTAGCTCCAGGTGGTTCTGACTGCACCAGAGAACCAGCTGTTCCACTTCCTTTCTGTACACAGACTCGTCGCCGTCGCGGATGAGTCCAATGACGGTGGTGTCATCTGCAAACTTCAGGAGTTTCACAGAAGGGTCCCTCGACGTGCAGTCAGTGGTGTAAAGGGAGAAGAGCAGTGGGGAGAGAACACATCCCTGGGGGGCGCCGATGCTGAGGGAACGGGAGCTGGATGTGAACTTACCCAGTTTCACCTGCTGCCTCCTGTCAGTCAGGAAACTGGTAATCCACTGACAGGTGGAGGGAGGCACGGTGAGCTGGGACAGTTTTTGGTGGAGGAGCTCTGGGACAATGGTGTTAAACGCAGAGCTGAAGTCCACAAACAGGACCCGAGCGTAGGTACCTGCAGAGTCTAGATGGTGCAGGATGTAGTGTAGAGCCATGTTGACGGCATCATCCACTGACCTGTTTGATCTGTAGGCGAACTGCAGGGGGTCTAGCAGGGGATCTGTGATGTCCTTCAGGTGGGTCAGTACCAGACGCTCAAAGGATTTCATGACCACAGATGTTAGGGCAACTGGTCTGTAGTCATTTAATCCAGTGACTGGGGACTTCTTGGGAACCGGTATGATGGTGGAGCGTTTGAGGCAGGAGGGGACCTCACACAGCTCCAGGGAGTTATTGAAGATCTGGGTGAAGATGGGAGCCAGCTGGTCAGCACAGAATTTCAGAGAGGCTGGGGACACTCCGTCTGGTCCCTGAGCCTTTTTAATTTTCTGTCTCTGAAATAGCTGGCGCACGTCCTGTTCGCAGATCGTCAAGGCAGGTACGTGGGTGGTTTGGGGTGAAGCTGGGTCTTTTGTGATGGAGATGGTGGGGGAGGTGGGAGGTGTGAAAGTCCTTTCAAACCTGGAAAAGAAGTCGTTGAGGTCCTCAGCCAGGCGGGGGCTCTCCACAGGGTGGGGGGATGGTCTCCTACAGTTAGTAATGGTCTGCAGGTAGCTCCAAACTGCAGAGGGGTCGTTAGCAGAAAAACGGTCCTTAAGCTTAGCACTGTAGTTCCTCTTTGCTGCTTTGATCCCTCTTGTCAGCTGGTTCCTGGCCTGTTTGTACAGGTCCCGATCCCCACTCCTGTAGGCCTCCTCCTTGTCCTGGCGTAGCCGTCTCAGTTCTGCAGTGAACCACGGTTTATTGTTTTTGAATGAGCAGAAGGTTTTGGTCTGCACACACATGACCTGACTGATACGATTATACCCACCATTGTTTCATCATGAATGCATACAAAGGTACAGTCTTGTTTATAGCTGCCATGCTAGTTGGCTGTGCACTCCGCCACGCTGCTTTTGTCTCAGGAGGAGACATTTGTACTTTTTTTGGTTTTGTCTTGGGAAAATGAATCAACTCTGTTGCTTATCCTGTTGGGATACAGCGCATCACTTTCCCTTGTTCCCCAGTCCCTTTTATTTGAGATGTAGATGAATTCCTGAGTCTTGGCCAGATGATTCTGGTTCTCCTGTGTTGGGTCGATCTTTTGTCCAGCTGCCATTTTGAGGTTTGAACATTCCTCTCTCCACTGGGCTGCATGGATGACACCACTAAGCTTGTGCTCCAGTGTTTTATCGATAACTATAACCACTCTTTTATCTAGGTTTAAAATGATCGATGCACAGGCAGATGGGACGTGTAAAACCTGAACCGATCTGATTCAGAGTTTTGATCTGATTCTCATTTAATGTCCCACTAGAAAAGTATCAGATTCTGGGTAGCGTTTTTGTAATTTCTGGAAAAATCAGGTATGTGCTTCAGAGTTAGGCGCTTCACAGCAGGGGGAACCAATAAATCATCCACAGAGCTAAAATATTTATGCTTTAATCTCTAAAATATTCAACCATGATGGAGGCATAATCACCCGGTGGGAAAACTTTGCTGCTGATTATTTTTAGCTGTTAGATCAGCAACAAAACGTGAAGTTTTATTTTTAATCTGAGGAACCTAAATCGGGGTGTTTAAAAGCCCTGTGGGATTTTTTTAAGGGTATACTCAGAAATGAGCTCCAACAAATGCAAGATTTGGTTGGTTTAGCAGATCTGATCCATATTTGGGGCAGAAACAGAAGGAAAATGCAGCAGGGGGGGGCAGATGGCAGCTTATTCTGATGTACATTTAAATCTAAGTTCTGGGAAATATAATGTTATATTAATGTGTCACAGAAAGGCTCTTAAATCTGCTCTTTAGATGAGAAGTTTATTTCAAGGTGGCACAGATGTTGGTTCATCTCAGGATTCGGTTTAGATTTCCAATGAAGAGGAGCTGCATGTTCAGGTTGTTTAATCTTATTTCCAGGTAAAGCCTCTTTGTATTTATGTTCATCAAATGTTAACTATGAGTTTCACCAAACTTCATTAAACAAACAAATAAACAGTGCAAAATCACATGAGAGCAGATTTAATAAACAGGAACAGGGGCAATGAGTTCCAGGGCTTCGGAAAAGCTTGCTTGCCAACGGTTAAGTTCTACTAGCAGAGTTGCCAATGCTTAGGTTCTACTAGCATAATTGCCAACGGTTAGCTTCTACTAGCCTAGCATAGTTGCTAATGGTTAGCTTCTACTAGCAGAGTTGCCAAGGGTTAGGTTCTACTAGTGGAGTTGCAAATGCTTGGCTTCTACCAGTAGAGTTACCAAAAGTTAGCTTCTATTAGCAGATTTGCTAATGTTTATCTTCTAAACAAATTGCCAACGGTTAGCTTGTAATAACAGTTACCAAGGTTAAGTTCTACTAGCAGATTTACAAACGGTTATCTTCTACTAGCAGAGTTACTAAAAGTTAGCTGCTACTAGCAGATTTGCTAACGTTTATCTTCTAGACAAATTGCCAACGGTTAGCTTGTACTAACAGTTACCTAGGTTAAGTTCTACTAGCAGATTTACTAATGGTTAGCTTCTACTTGCAGAGTTACTAAAAGTTAGCTTCTACTAGCAGAGTTGCCAGTGCTTAGCTTCTACTAGCGGAATTATCAACAGTTAGCTTCTATTAGCAGAGTTGCCTAGGTTAAGATCTACTAGCAGAGTTGTCAATGGTTAAGTTTACTGGCAGGATTTGCCAATGCTTAACTTCTACTGGCATAGTTGCTAATGGTTAGCTTCTACTAGCAGAGTTGCCAGTGCTTAGCTTCTACTAGCAGAATTATCAACGGTTAGCTTCTATTAGCAGAGTTGCCTAGATTAAGATCTACTAGCAGAGTTGTCAACGGTTAAGTTTACTGGCAGGATTTGCCAATGCTTAACTTCTACTTGCATAGTTGCTAATGGTTAGCTTCTACTAGCAGAGTTGCGAATGTTTGGCTTCTACTAGCAGAGTTATTAAAAGTTAGCTTTTAATAGCATATTTGCTCATGTTTATCTTCCAGACAATGGTTAGCTTGTACTGGCAGAGATGCCAAGCGTTACGTTCTACTAGCAGAGTTGCTGAAGGTTAGCTTCTACAAGCAGAGCTGCGTATGGTTACCTTCTGCTAGCAGAGCTGCTAACAACTAAGTTCTACTAGCAAAATTGCCATCGCTCATCTTCTTCTAGACGAGTTATCAAAGTTTAGCTTTAACTAGCGGAGTTGCTAGCGGTTAGCTTTTACTAGCAAAGGTGTGCTCTGCTCTCTCCTGGCCACAAAATCAATCCAGCCTTCCTGTGGGCGGGGCAAGGTCATAGTAGGCGGGGCCATGAAAAATAATTTTCTCTGTGACCTAGAAGAGACTGGCCTTTTGTAACTCCCTCGTTTTTTTTCTGTCTATTTCCTTTTTGTGGCTAATGCAGGCAGTAGTGGTTGGAAAAAATGTTCACGTGTTCAAACCTGCTGATGCAACTCAGAAAGACCAAAATTCAAAAAAGCTAACCGTCTAATTCTGTGTTACTCGGTTTCTCAGTGAACGAGATCTTTTAGCTAAAATCTTGCAGAGCAAACAAGATGTGAGAAAAAAGGCTGAAGTTAAGTCAACGCTAAACAGAAAATAGTACACTGCACAAAAATCTGACAGCTATGATCTTGTTCTGTGAATAAAGGAGCTTCATAAATTGTAACCACAAATACAGATGCAAGCAGTCCTCTGACCATCCTCCTTATTCACACCATAATGGAGCCTGATCAACTCTAAACCATGTGAGCTCTGTCACTTTACTCTGATGCTCATCTTTTCACCCTACGGCGAGCTATCCTGCAGATCATTTCAGGGTTTTTAAATATTCATAGAAAGTATTGAGAAGATGAAGCTGCTGGGCCTCTCTTCTCCCACTGGTCCTCGCTCTGCTTTCCCTGTGTCATCTCTAATTCCTGGATCCGTCTATGTCTCCTTCGGCCCGCCGCCTGTCTGTAATTATTCAGCTCAGAACGTGTGACCCAGATTGGGCTGCAGTGTGCCGCCTCCCTGATGCACCGAGACTAGAGAGGAAGGGGAAGAAGATGATGTTACATGAATCCGGGGGCTTTTCCAGGGAATCGGGTCATATTTCCGGGCTCTCCGGTGTCGGGTCCATCCTCAGCAGCGTTTAACCCCCGGCTCGGCCGGCCTGGGGCTGCAGTAACTGACCGGGCCGAGCTGACAGATGGTCAGTGGTGAGAAACAATGAAGCTTTGACCTGCGTGTCACGCCACTGTGTCTCTGAGAAACATGAAGCAGCTCTCATTTCCAGGGTGTCAAATACTTCATCCAGAGCCTCCTGACACGACGACCCGCACTAATCTGCTGTTTCTGATTCTACCAGAGACTTCTGGGTCTTTTTACAGGCAAAAAAAATATTCAGTCAGCCACCAATTGATCAAAGATCTCATACTTAAAAAGATAAGAGAGGCCTGCATATTTTAACATAGGTATAACTCAACTATGAGAGACAAAATCAGAGACTAATCCAGAAAATCAAATGCTCTGACTTTTATTTATTGGCAAATTACGGTGGAAAGTAAGTAACAAAAGTTCATCTCAATGCTTTCTTATATAACCTTTGTTTTTTAATAACAGAGGTCAAAGGTCACCTGTAGGGCTCCAGCAGATGACCTAACTGTTGCTGCTATTTTGGCCCATTCCTCCATGTTTTGGGACTTTCTATGGGGTTGAGATCTGCAGACTGGCTCGGCCAATCAGGGACCTTTAAATGCTTCCTCCAATGTCCCTCCTCCTTGGTTACCATGGCGATGTGTTTGGGCTCATCGTCATGCTGAAAGACCCAGCCACGTTTCATCTTCAACGCTCTCGCTGATGCCACCATACATGGCCCCATTCATTCTTCCTGGTCCCACAGCATGATGCCTCCACCCCCATGCTTCACAGTAGCTATGCTGTAGAGTTGCTCACCGTTCTTGGGGTCATTTTGACCCCACAGGGTGAGATCTTGGTGGAGCCCCAGATGGACGGAGATTATCAGCGGTCTTGGATGTCTTCCATTTTCTAATCATTGCTTTCTTCACACCAAGCTGCTTATTGCAGATTCAGTCTTCCTAACCTGGTGCAGCTCTACAGTCTGGTTCCTGGTGTCCTTTAACAGCTCTTTGGGCTATAGTGGAGTTTGGATGGGACTGGTTCAGGTTGTGGACAGGTGTCTTTATACTGGTAACCAGTTCAAACAGGAGCCATTAATAGAAGAAATTACCTGGCTGCAGAAAAAAAGACTCTGTCCCATTGTTAATATTTGGATTTATCTTGCAGTTCCAGTGTTAGCATTGGTAGCTTGTTTGTTAGCCAAGACTTACCAGATAGGAAGTGATCGCTGCAGATTTTTGCATTTTCAAACATCATTCCAATCACTTCCTGTGCTTTTGCAACCAAAGATGTCTTCTGTTATCCATAACAAGGGGCGATTCGATGGGATTATGTAGAATTTGTGGAATTAGTTGTTTGTTAATCAAAATGATTTCTACAACCAACGGTACAAGACATGATCACGTGTCTTTCTGTAGGCGACAGTAGCAAGGAGCGACGTAGGCCGATAATCCCTCTGTAAATTGAGACAAGAAAATAATGTTAGCCGGATTAATTCATCCCTGGTTAGAACATCTAGCCTTTACAAGCCAAGGTAGGCAACAGCATGAACACTAGTTTTCCCTGTGACCTAGAAGTGACTGGCTTATTTTGACTCGCTCGTTTCCTTCTATATTTTCTTTCTGTGAGCGACTGTATTTAAAAAAGAACCAGTTTTTCATTTTTATCAGTGAAGGAGACCTTTAAAGTTGACGACAGGAATGAACTTTGGTGGTTTCTGGTTGTTGCAGAACATCAGAACCCGTTTTCTTTTATCTGAGGAGAACATCTAACAGATCTAGCTGTGTGGATGAATATCTTTGAGCGAGTGTGTGGTTCTGGTTCTGTATGGATGTATGGGTAATCCTCCCAACCTGGAAAGATAGAGGCTCAAATGAATCATTGAAAGCCCTGAAATGAGCCTGGATGTTCTGACTGGTCCACTTTAATGTCCTTATCTGTTCATGAATGAGTGGCTTCCAGGGCTCTGCAGCCTTTATGTGATTGGACAGTTCATTAGCTTGTTAGCGAAACCCTCTGATCTTACAGAACATTTACTCTGAAGAAAGAGATGAAAAAACTTGGACTCTTTCCTGCCTGCTGATCTCATTATTGCGCTCCAATCGGCCATCATCCTGTTAGGGGATTAAGTCCACCTGCATCTGTGCACTGACTGAACGCGCTCAGATCCTGCAGCAGAAAACGCATTAATTCGTACTGAAAGTTGGAGTGCAACCTTATGCTAAAAATCCTGGTTCTGCACTTATCTTGGTCTCAATTCCACGGTTCGGTAAAGTCAGGGAACAAAGTGAAAAAAATAAGTCTCTCTGTAACTTTGATTAAAAATTAAACTTTACCTGCAAAGAAACTTTTCTTGGGTAAAATAAAAAGGTGGATCTGACAATGGATATACATATTTTTACATCATCATGATGTTTTTTCATGCTTATCTGAAATAAAGCCACCAAGTAAGCAGCTCTCTAAATTAATGATAACTATAAACAGACTTTCTTGAAAATAACTCCAACTTTAAAAGAATGGAGGATGAGCTGGAGGGTCAGCTGGTTTATTAGACATCAAACTAATCTCCACATGTTCCCTCACACACACTCCAGTTTACCCTCTGCCTGCAGAACTGGGATGTTCAGCCCTCTCTCAATGCCGCTAGCTCAACAGCTTCAGCTTAGAAATAAACAAGAAATTGTTCAGATGACAGGAAGAAGTATTTATATCACCAACCGACCTTTATGTTGTTCCAGAATCTGCTGATTCGGCGTTAAAAGTTGCAGATGCATGACTTCAAAATGCTCTGATGTTCCCAACATAGATTAGTGTAGCGTAAACTGAAAGCACAAGTAGTAACGGATCAGCATACAAAGCTCAGATAACCCAGTTTCTCATTAACCTGGAGAAACACAGTAATGCAGTTAAGTTCTGGAGACAGTTTCTGTTTCCTTAAGCATTTCAAGCAATTTGGATAACCTGCATCATTCTCCCTATAATCATTATCACAGCTAAACCTCTGCAGAATGCATGACTTTTACCATTAATTGTTCACCTTAAGCAAATAAGTAACTTTTAGATGTTCAATAATTAAAGAAAGTAAGTATTATTATTATTATTATTATTATATTTTTATCTTTTTTTCTTTCCACACAATAAATTGTTTTACAAAACATCAGAATTATTTTTATGTATCATCTTCATAGTGTAAAACTGAAAGAAACATAATGGAGAAAAAGGGAAAAACTTTTATCTGCATATTTGATTTGATTATCTGGATTTGCTGTTATCTGCATATTATTGATGTAACACAGATCATTAGTTTCTGTTGCATTCTTGGCCTGAAAAGGACCAAATGGGTTTAAACGAAACAGGACCGAGTATCAATCCCTGAGGAACACCAAAGGTCAGAGATCGGCTTTAGAAGTTTAAGGCTGTTGGTTCTAAAAGCGCTCAAAGCAACTTTGACAATAAAGCCCGTAAAAACAATTTGATTTTAATAGATAACGTCCAGATGAAACGCTGAAGCCTCCTGGAGGTGAGTCTCTGTCTCACGCAGAGAAGCTGAAGTATGTTGGTGTCTTGTTTCTGGTGGGATGAAGCAAAAAGATAGATCTGGTTTTCATCTGACCTAATGGGGACTTTTCTCTAGTCTGTTGTGGTTGGGAGGGAACTGAGGTGAAAGGTCAAACTCTAGATTTACAGCTCTGTCTACGTCTGGAGCAGCTTAATGGTTTAGAGGTTAAAGGAACTACAAAATATCAGACCCAAGGCAATTCAAGGTGCTCTACATGATTACAGAAATGTGACAAATTAAAACATAGAATCACTAAAGAAATCTTAAACGAACAGTTATAAAAGACAATTTATGTAATTAAAAGAAAAGAAAACATTTAGTGATTAGAGCATCAGAGAAAATGTATGTAAAATTTTGAAAATTAAAACATAAAAATTTAACAGTAATTAAAAAGAATGAACGGAAAAGTCGTATCAGTTACTCATAAGCAAGTCTAAATAGATAAATTTTTATTTTAGATTTAAAAGAGTTCAGTGTTTCAGCAGCTTTGTTTTCTCCTGGTAGTTTGTTCCACATATGAAGAGCATAGAAACTAAAAGCTGCTTCTCCATGTTTGGTTCTGGTTCCAGGGACGATCAGTAAACTAGAGATGGAGGACCTGATTGGTCTGGATGGTTTGTACTACGATAGCAGATCTCTAATGTACTCTGGTGCTAAACCATTCAATGATTTATAAACTAATAAAAGCACTTTGAAGTCTATTCTCTGAGCTACAGGGAGCCAGAGGAAGGACTTTAGAACTGGGGTGATGTGTTCTACTTTCCTGGTTCTAGTGGGACAATGTGCACAAACATATAAATTTCCCTTTTTGAATGGAATTACTGAAATAGAAAAACTTTTTCACCATATTCTAATTTTTAAGAGGTGTGAATACTAATCAGTAAAACAGCCAGCCGATTTTTTTCCTCACTACTCTATGGAATTGGTCAAATGCAGAAAACATTCGGTCAGTGCAACCCCTAATTTCTATCTGCTAGCAGGTTTAATTCCTGGAGTCTCCCGATGGAAACCGTTTTAGCGCGACTGCAAGGCCAACATCTACAGTGTTCTTTATCCCTGCACAGAATGAATGCCGCTCCTGGATTGGCTGCTTTCTCAACACCGGCCAATAGCGAGTCGAATAGCATCAGTTGGAGTCACTCAGCGCACAGACTGTTCATCCTCCTGCCCTCTGGGAGGCGCTACAGGAGCCTCCAGATTAAAAGCACAAGGTGCCGGAAAAGCTTTTTTCCTACAGCTGTCGGACTCCTGAACACAACCACCCATAACTGAACACACAGAAACACACTATGCTGGCAATCCGCTAAAATGAAGCTGCGGGAAACGTACGAAGAAAGGCTCACGCTTATATGACGGCCGCTTCACATCAGGTACATAAACCAAAGTTTCCTCAGTATTTATTTGAAAGCTTCTTAGCATACTTCATGCAGTTATCTTGCTGTGTATTTTTCTGCCTTGTTGCTCACGTAACAAGTAAACACCTCGTAAAACTTTGCAGAATCATAATCTTTGGGATGTCTTCATGCTGCTGTGTATAACCTAGCTGTCTGTTGCTCATGGGAGCTAAAATGAGGACAAGTTTCCACTTACCTCCCTTCACGCAGTGCTGTGCAGGAAGATTCCAGATGTGGATAACGATAACAAATCCCGATTTCCCTTCAGCCTTTCTCTTAGTCTCTTCCTACAATAGGTGCTCCTGACCCGCCATGCCTGACGACCCTGACTAAGATGGCGTTCCAGTGGAGGAACGTTCTCCACGTCCTGCTGCCAACTTCTGCTTCTGCATCAGTTCTGTGTCTCTGTTCTGTATCTCTGTTCTGTATTCTCCAAACCACAGACGGTCTCTGCAGATGACCGCTTATGCTGAGCCTGGTTCTGCCGGAGGTTTCTTCCTGTTAAAAGGGAGTTTTTCCTCTCCACTTTCGCTTCATGCTTGCTCAGTGTGAGGGATTGCTGAGAAGTCACGATGCAATCTTCTGTGGTTCTCTAATTTCTACATTAAACATCGTATTGTAATAACTCTTCTTGTAAAGTGCCTTGAGACGACATCTGTTGTGAAACGGCGCTACGTAAATAAACTGAATTGAAATGTATCTGCTTTAAGCAATGCTCCAGAGTGGGACGGGGTGAAATGGATCAGCAAATAGTATCTCTGGGTATCTCAGGTCCGGTTAAAGGGCCGTTCCAACAGCTTCTAAAGTTTTTTAAGTATCCCGGGGGAATGGGAATGGTCGGAGATGTTTAATGTTTTGAATTTCCCGGTATATACAATAATATTTCCTGTATTAAAATGGGACTCCGACCGAGTAAAATCACGGCGACGTTCATTTTGATCACGTTCCTGCGCTGAAGCTCTGACAATCATGAGACTCTTCATAGCCTCTCCATAGCTTGTACATTCACTATAGTTATAGCCTGTTTATACTTATGTTTATATCATACCTTCATACAGTGTACATTTGTAGTATTTCTAAAATAGATCTACATTCTGTAACATTTCTATATTATTGCTGAAGCATTTTTGGATGGATGCAGACTGCATTTCGTTGCCTTGTACTTCTGACGTACGATGAGTATAACGTTGAATTCTATTCTATATAATCTCATGGATACTTTCCTGGAGCGTTCTGGAATCTCATAGAGAAAGTAGCATCACCAGCCGTGATAGTACGCTGTGGGTTCTGAGAGGGGAACCTGTTCTGGTTGCTCAGCACCTGGAGAGTGATAAGGTACATATAGTGTTTGAACTATATAAAAATAGGCAGTTAGGAGCGTTTAGATTAGAGAGGATTTCTCTGTGAATACGGGGGTCTACTGTAAGATCTGTAGAAGAGACTGGAAAGTGTTGCTGAGGATGGGGATGACCCGGTTTCCATCCTGGGACGGTAGTTAATCCAAAACAGATTCATGGGTGGATTTTAAACTTTTTCAACCAGATAGGTCACTTCAGTTTGTTCAGGAAGCATGAACAACATTTTTAATCCCCACATGAAATATGGGTGTGGAGCAAACAGGGTAACCAACCTGTGAGCTTTGTTTGACTCCTCCAGGCCCTGCTGGCCCGGCTCTCTGCAGCACCGGGTCCGTCTGCAGTCTGGCTGCGTGAATAATGCTGAGCCATGGTGCTGCCTTGACAACCAGGAGAGAGGAGAGGAGAGGCGGGGGGAGGCAGAACTGTGTGGGCACAGAGAGCAAATATAGAAGAGAGGGGGAGGCGGGTGATCATGTGGTTCTTTGAGGAGCTGAAAACAAAAGAGGCGAACAGAAGACGTCATCCAGAAACGCTTCCTCAGACGAAGGAGAAAGGTGCTCCTCAGCAGAAAGAGGCAGCAGATGCAACCTGTTTCACAGGCTCCCCAGAGCATTGCATCATGGGATCTGGCCCCGCAGGGATCCTCACATTGCAGGATGACATCACCCGAGTCAGGGATCGTCTGCCTGCAGGAGGAGGGAGGTAGAGCCAGAGCTGCAGATGATCGGCCTGATATGTTGGGATGGAGATGATCTCAGATATATCATGAGATCCAGTGTCTGGTACAGGAACGTCCAGGCTTTCATTTTAGCATTAAAAAATTCACCTCGCCTTAGCTTATCAGCTAAATATTTAGCTTTAAAAGAAATATTCATCTTAAAAAGAAAATATTCTCCTTTATACTTAATATTTTGCTACCAATCTAAACTGGCTAGCTAAATATTTAGTTTCAAAGTAATATTTAAAGTGATATTCCATCCCAAAGTAAAAATGTGTCTGTTGCCATATTCCCCAAAATAAGATAAGTGAGAAAAAGCATCTTGTAACCAATCCAGTAATTCCCCTAATCTGGCAGCAGTCTGTTTGCTTGAGTTTAGCATAAACCAGTGTAAGTGAATGGGAACATCTACCAGTTCCCATTAACTTACATTGGTTTATCTTAGCTAGTGGTTCTACAATGCTATTAGTTCCCATTCACTTGTATTAGTTTATGCTAAGCTAAAGCTAGTTTAGCTGGTAGTTCTAACATCCTCGTAGTTCCCATTCATCTGAATTGGTTTATGCTAAGATAAAGATAACTTAGCTAATACTTCTAGAATGCTAGTAGTTTACATTCACTTATATTGGTTTATGCTAAGATATACCTAAAGCTAGCTAAGCCTGTAGTTCCAGCATGCTAGTAGTTCCCATTCACTTATATTGGTTTATGCTAAGCAAACGATAGCTAAGCTAGTAATTCCAGCATGCTAGTAGTTTACATTCACTTACATTGGTTTATCTTAGCGAGTGGTTCTACAATGCTAGTAGTTCCCATTCACTTGTATTAGTTTATGCTAAGCTAAAGATATCTTAGCTAGTACTTCTAGCATGCTAGTAGTTTACATTCACTTATATCGGTTTATGCTAAGATATACCTAAAGCTAGCTAAGCCAATAGTTCTAGCATGCTAGTCGTACCCATTCACTTGCATTGGTTTAAACGAAGATAAAGCTTAAGCTAGCTAACCTAGTAGTTCTGGCATGCTCATAGTTCCCCTTCATTTACATTGGTTTATGCAAAGCTAAAGATAGCTTAGCTAGCAGTTCTAGCATGCTAGTAGTTTCCAATCACTTATATCGGTTTATGCTAAACTAAACCTAAAGCTAGCTAAGCCTATAGTTCCAGCATGCTAGTAGTTCCCATTCACTTATATTGGTTTATGCTAAGCAAACGATAGCTAAGCTAGTAATTCCAGCATGCTAGTAGTTTACATTCACTTACATTGGTTTATCTTAGCGAGTGGTTCTACAATGCTAGTAGTTCCCATTCACTTGTATTAGTTTATGCTAAGCTAAAGATATCTTAGCTAGTACTTCTAGCATGCTAGCAGTTTACATTCACTTATATCGGTTTATGCTAAGATATACCTAAAGCTAGCTAAGCCAATAGTTCTAGCATGCTAGTCGTACCCATTCACTTGCATTGGTTTAAACGAAGATAAAGCTTAAGCTAGCTAACCTAGTAGTTCTGGCATGCTCATAGTTCCCCTTCATTTACATTGGTTTATGCAAAGCTAAAGATAGCTTAGCTAGCAGTTCTAGCATGCTAGTAGTTTCCAATCACTTATATCGGTTTATGCTAAACTAAACCTAAAGCTAGCTAAGCCTATAGTTCCAGCATGCTAGTAGTTCCCATTCACTTATATTGGTTTATACTAAGCAAACGATAGCTAAGCTAGTAATTCTAGCATGCTAGTAGTTCCCAGTCAGTTACATTTGTTTATGCCAAGGTGAATCAAACAGACTGCTGGAGGAATTACTGGGCTGGTTGCAAAATGTTTTTTTCTCACTTATCTAACTCTGAGGAATATTGCAACAGACACATTCCTACGTAGGGGTGGAATTTCCCTTTAAAGCAGAGCTAAATATCTAGTCAATAAATTAATTATGATACATCATCAGCAGGAGTTTATACAGAGGTTCGAAACCCAGCTTTTATTTTGGTATTCTATGTCTATTTATCAGCACTATTATTATGATGCCATAGCTAAATATTTAGCGAGACAGTTAAGCTTACCAGTTAAATGTTTACCTCAAAGTTTGTAAACTAAATATTAACTTTAAACCTGTGACATGTTTAAATATAGGAATAACAGGGACACATTTATGACTTTGAAAAATGAACCTCCATGTAATTCTCTTACGACTGACTAAATGACCCAAATTATTGCCATTAATATTTGACTGTGTAACTCTGTAAATGGCTCCCTTAGTTCTGATGGTCTACTTTTTCCTCACTTCATGACTATCTTTGCTCCAAAAGCAGGATGTTAGAGTCTGTGATAGAGGAGCCGTAGGAGGACATAGACGTGCTGCAGAGGGTCCAGGATGGTGGTGGTATAAAAGCGGTCAGAGCTGCCTGAGCATATGCTGCAGAAAGGAACCAGGACGGCCTCTGCAGCGAGCCATGCAGAGAGGCCATATTTTCTGTCCCAGCTTACATATGGCTGCTGAGGAGCGCTGAGCCGGCATCCTGCTGCAATAACAACGACTCAGAAATGTTAGGAAATTATTCATATCGTTGTTGTATAGAGGAATTTTACCTTCTGGGTCACAACTCTCACTAACAGCTCCATGCTTACAGCATTTTTTCATAATCAGGACACCAATTCAATTCACTTTTATTTATATAGCTCCAATTCACAACAAATGTCATTTCAATACAATTAGCGACCACAAGGACTCTGACTTTGGTCTCAATACATCTTTACATGTTTAAGTAAATATGGATGAATCCAGATCAGGAAGACTTGAATTAGTCCAAACGTGCCTGGTGTTCTTCTGGGTGCTCCTCTTCCTCAGCCATACCCTCCTCTTCCTCAGCCGCACCCTCCTCTTCCTCAGCCAGGTCTTTATCTGATTGGCTGAATCCCCGAAGACTATGGACTTCTTAGATTTTGAGGTATTCGATCCTTCTGGGATTTCACGATGTTGCGATCGCAACTATTAACGCCAATTCAGCCAAGCGGTGCGAATTTTGAATGTCTTGCCATTTTATCCAAATGTTGCAACTTTACAACATCTTTCCCAATTGTGGCTTTCCCTTTCTTTCTCTTTTATCTGACGCTGTCTCATAGCTGCAATACAACCCTGTTTGTTATGCAGAGTGATGGAAAACAAAAACATGTTACATTTACATTTTGACAAGGAAGGTACTATAGGGGACCGTTTCCTCATTCCAGTCATGAAAATCTTTCACATGTTGGTGAAATTAACCGTTTTGAATCCAAAATAAGTGATTTTTGTATGTCTGATGAGGAAAATAATCAGCTGTAACCAATGAAACACAGACACAGCAGCAGTGAGCAGCAAGATTTCAGGAGAACAGTTTTTATGTGGCTGACAGAAGCTGGAATTTCAGTTACTTTTTATCTTCCGAGTTAAAAAGGATTCAAAACTGTTTCCTTTTATTTCAGCTGCCTTATGGCAACTTCAGCAACAGATCGAGGATCTTTTACCAGCCTGAGAGGCCAGTTTGTCGTGCTTTTGGTCCACCAAAAACCAAAGTTAAAGCATAAAAATCAACACTCAATGCTGCGCTGTGACTAAGGTGGGAAAAATACTTGTTAGTTGTGAAAATCATAACCAACAAATGTTGCAACTTTTGTTAAAGCGAGGCCCACAAAAAGCGCTCTGGATCCGATTCCCACCCGTTTTTTTAAGCAGTTTTATGGTTCTTTTAAAGACTTTATGAATTGCTCCCTTCAGACGGGGTTTTTCCTGCTGCCTTTAAAGCGGCGGTAGTGAGGCCCCTGCTGAAGAAGAGCAATTTAGATTTTAATGATTTAAACAACTACAGACCGGTATCTAACTTACCATTTTAAGCAAAGTTTTAGAAAAACTTGTTTTTATTCAACTTAATGATTTTATTAACGCTCATAATGTCCTAGAGAAATTTCAGTCTGGTTTTAGGATGAACCACAGCACAGAGACGGCGCTTTTAAAGATTTTAAATGATTTTAGATTAAACTATGATGCTAAAAAGGTGACAGTGTTTGTTCTTCTGGATCTAAGCGCTGCCTTTGATACAGTAGACCAAACTATTATTTTAACTCGTTTAAAACAGATCGGCCTCTCTGGTGCTGTTCACAAATGGTTCACATCCTACCTCACAGACAGGACTTTTACGGTAAGTTTAGATACCTGTTCCTCTAAGGTCCATAAGATCACTTGTGGTGTTCCCCAGGGTTCAGTTTTAGGCCCAGTGCTTTTTAACCTGTATATGCTCCCTCTTGGCAGTGTCATCAGGAGACATGGAGTTAGCTTTCACAGTTATGCTGATGATACACAGTTGTACATCTCCATGTCTCCTGATGGCACACGGCCAATGGATGCACTTTTTAACTGCACTTAAGACATTAAATCTGGGACAGGCTGCCAGAGGACCTCAGGGCCGCAGAGAATGTTAATGTTTTTAAGATTCACCTTTTTAGCCGTGCTTTTAGCTGAATATTATTTAATTATTATATTTTTAACTGCTTAGCATGTTTTACCTGATTAAATTTTTAGTTTAGCATTTAACTGTTTATGTATTAATCTGCTTTGCATTTTTATCTTGATTCTATCTTATCATTGTTTTACACTTATTGTTTTATACTTTATATACTTTATATTTTATTAACTTTATATTTTAACTTATTTTAATCTTTCTTGCCAGTGTTTCCTCTCTGGGGGTCCCCTGCATCAGGGGCGGTGGTCGGCTGTAGCTGCCTGGGTGCCCCCCAGGTAGCGCTTGGGTGGAGGTGGGGGTATCATCCCTCCTTCCTCTGGGCGCCCTGGGTCGGAGCCTTGGCTGCTGCTGTTGATCTGCTGCTGCTGATGCAGATGGCTCCATGATGTTGATTCCTGGCTAATCTGTGCTCAGCCCACTGTTTTTGTAGCTTTTAAGTGTGTGTGTGTGTATGGCTGATGGGTTGGGAGGGGGGTGTAGTTGCGTTGATGATTTTATTTTTGAAAGGGGGGTTGTGGGGTTTCGGGGTTTTTTATAATCTGTAAAGCACTTTGAGAAACTGTGTTTGACAAGCGCTTTATAAATAAAGTTTGATTTATAACTTTTCACAGAAGCTGCTGCAACATCTTGCATTTCAGGCCGCAACAGTCACAAAAACCTGCCGCAAAATCCTGCAGGGTCCGATTAGCGCTAAGGTGGTTTCCTCTGCGCGTATTAATGCAGATTATTGTATATTTGTTGAGGAGCTTACACCTTTGTGTGACCTCTGACCTTTGGGTTGCTTCCTTGGATCTTTCAAGCAGCATTCATGGACACAAAATGCTGATTATTCTGCAGGAGCTACAGGTTATTTCCCCCCGACCAACAGGGAACTTTCAGGGCCTTGGTGTTACTTTCCTAAAAGTCACATAAAGGTTCCAGGAAAGTAGTGCAGTGGATTCTGGAGTGTAGCTGTGGAGCTGGGCAAAGATAAGGTATTTGTGGATTTTTCTGCGGAGCAAATTGAAAGTATTTGGAAATAAAATGCAGCTTGAGATGCGTGTAGAAAGCAGCCAATCCAGGAGCACCACTTGTTTTTCTGAGAGCTCATTGGTTGTTCTCCAAAGCGCGGTGATAAGGAGGACTGTAGATGTTAGCTCCTGCGGTAGTGCTGAGGTTTATGTGTTGTGTGAGCTATTAGAACAGGCAGAAGTGTTTTTACAGGAGTTTCCTGCTTCATGTGGCTCCATCAGCTGCTGATCCAGAACCGCCTGGTTCAGCTCTGACCCCCAGTGATTTGGTTCTGGTCACGGTTTGAACGTTGTCAGACTGTGAGCATAAACGAGCTGCTGACTGCTCCGTCTCACGTAGGAATCTGATGATGTGACTGCAGCAGCGATGTGGGAGGATGATGCACACCGATCTCCATGAACTCTCCAAAAAAGACAAAAACGATCACGAATAATAAAGATAGGTTGCATAACTGTCCCACTCCAGCATCCCTGGCCTTAAAACTTCCTCTCTGGTTCTGATGCACAGAACAGGAACGGAGAACGGACCAACATCAGCCTCGTCTAAATGATCCTGATCCCAGCTGGAAAGGCTTTAATCAGAACCACTCATTTTCTGTTTTTAAACACACCAAACTACATGCATTAGTTTTAACTTTAGGATAAATGTTTGATGATCATCATGTAGCCGGTGCTGGGTGCTGCAGGTCGGGTTTCTCTGATCCAAACAGAAACCCCAAGAACAAACGGAGCGCCTCTTCTCTTCCGCTTCTGCTGATGGATGCTACAGTAGCGTCTGTGTGAGATTACGAAGGTGTTTGGTCTCTATCTGCGTTTTTACACACATGGCCTCTCAGGGGGCCAATTAGATCGATAAGATGGAAACCGCACACAGGCCCGTTTGTCGGCACAAGAGACGGAGGAAGAAACTCTGAGGAGAAGACCAATGATAATGCAGAGCTGGAGTGGAAATAAGGCTGAATGTTGGTGAAAAGGTTTTCCATCATGGCCGACCGACCGAATAGCTTTAATATAATAGACTGTATAAAACAATGGACTAACCTTCCGGTACGTCCCCCATAGGTTTCTGAATAGCAAAAATGAGGCCAGTTGGGCGGTTCCCACCGCCGCCATGTTGTTCACGTCACTCGCCTCGTCACTCTCAGAAACTCCAAAAATGGGCAAAGAGGTGGAGCTGAGAGTGGCGCTGTGAGGCTGGGGGCGGAGGGTTAACGCTCCGAGCCGACGTAGCTACAAGCTAGTCAGAAGCTAGTCAGGAGCTAACGGAAGCTAACGTAGGCTGCAGCCGGTTTCAGCCAGAAGACCGCGGTTAATAGACTTTTGTCCCGTTTTTCAACAACGATCCCTTTAGACGCAGAAACATCTCGAGTAGAGAAAACAGATCAATATAATAAGACCCAAATGGGTCGGATCAATACGGCCTGATATTGTGTTATTTCCATTACCATCGGTGGAGGGTGAGGACTTAGTCGGCTTATCTTAACAACACATCCAGCTAAAAGTAGTCACAAAGTCATCATGAAAACTCAGATCCCCTAAAAAAAATAAAAGGCTTTTGACTCACCTCACATCAGACATCCATTAGTTCATGCCTCCAGCTGTGTTCCTCACACCAGTACTGATCTAACCAGCGATCATCCAGTCTGTCTAGAGTCCAACGCTGTAGTCTTCCAGCCTGATGTAACCGTATCCATCTATTGAGTCTCGAGGTGCTCTACCTGACCGGGTCTGCCGCGGCGTCCCGGTCCTGCCGTCCTGCTACCCGACCGATCGCCTGCTCCAACTCGCGTGTAGAAAGAGATAAAAGCTCCGACATGAACATCATTCCTCTCTGCCACCTGACAGAGACCCCCCAAGCTCGTTAAGCTTCAGCCGGTATGAATTATAAACTTCTTGGACGGTCTGTTACTGTAATCAAAACCACAGCAAGCCGTCTTTGCCCAATAATTCCAGATTAATATCCAAACACCAAATGACTGAAGTCTTTACGTTATTCCCAGGCTGTGAAGAGCTCCGCAAGCAGACTACGGAGCAGCTATTAGCTACAGTTAGCCACCATTAGCCACCAGCGTTAGCTGCTATTAGCTACAGTTAGCCACCATTAGCCACCAGCGTTAGCTGCTATTAGCTACAGTTAGCCACCATTAGCCACCAGCGTTAGCTGCTATTAGCTACAGCTAGCCACCATTAGCCACCAGCATTAGCTGCTATGAGCTACAGTTAGCCACCATTAGCTACAGTTAGCTACCATTAGCTACAGTTAGCCACCATTAGCTACAGTTAGCCACCATTAGCCACCAGCGTTTGCCTAGACGGACCTGTCAATCAAAAGGACACGCCCCTAATTATTCATAATTTCCCAATTAAATTACAAATAAACGAAGGAGTTAGAAAAAAATTCACCCCCTAAGAGTTGTCATGATGGTAAACCTGAACTATCTAACCTAAAATGGTTTTTTGAACTAGGCTGTGAACATGTTTATTTTTGCTGTAAAGTTGGCCTTTTAAACATGAGAGTCAATGGGAAGTTGCTCCTTTTTGCAGCCAGCCAAGGAGTTTGTCCCTTGTTTAATATTCAGTTAGTTCAGACTCATCAGCATCAGGAAACAAAGTCCTGCATGAAAACACGGAGCAGAAAAGCTTCAAGAGGAGTCTCTTTGTAGGGATGCAGCGATACCACGTCTTTCAAACCGATACCATGTCTTTCAAACCGATACCATACCGATACTTGGATATGAGTAGATGGTAATACCGAGTACCAATGCCGATACTTCTACAACACACAAAAAAATGCAATGAGTCAGAAGACAGGTTTTATTTTCTTCCAGGCTCGACAAATTATGGTGAATAAGATTTAAATTATAATATTAATAAAAATGACCACAAAACAAAAAATACAGGTAAAAATTTAAAAATGTCTTTGAAATTATTGCTTCCGGATTTGTAAGGTAGGAACAAAACAAACATGGCGACCGTAGAGGAGGAAATCAGCTGTTTAATTCTCAGCAGTGTGGCAAAAGGTACGTTAGAGCATTTATTTTACCGCCATTCTCACTTGCTTTTCCTGCCACCTTTGTACCAAATGTATCTTTATGCTTAAGAAAATTACAAAAGTATTCACGCACAGTGGCTTGGACAGGCCTGTTTTATCTGATAACTGGTACGGAAGTTTTAACGATTAGTCGTTACTGAAAAAGCGGCCACATTAGGAGGAACGTACCACCATAATCGCTGATTACTGCAGCTGTTCTCCTCTTAAAATCTACACTCTGATCGCAGGTAATAACGGCTTGATTTGGCCTGTAGTGACATGGACTTGAACACGTAGGAGACCCCCCAGATCGTCTCCATCCAGTAATAATTAGAATAATAATAATAATACATTTTATTTGAAGCGCCTTTCAGAGCTATCAAGGATCCTGTAAAGAATAAAATCAACAAAAAACAAATAAAATCTTAGAAACACTTTACTTAAAAAGATTAAATTGAAATAATTTTTATTTCAAGTTTAAAAATCAATCATGTATCGTAAATATTTCACAAAAAATGTTAACCACCTATAATCTCATATAGAGAAAAAATTGACCAAAATTAATAATTAATACATATATCTTGTACAAATTTAAAAAAAGGAGTTGGAAGAAGAACGAATCAATAAATTCTTCCCCATTAAGTTGGGGAGAGTGGGGGCAGTTCTTCAGTTTCTCAGTGACTGTTTGTTATCCATCCGACTTTATATATATATATATATATTTTTAAAATTACACCCATGCATGTCACCTGCCGGCCCATACTGCTGCAACATGTGTAGATATCAGTGTGGAAGTCATTTGTACTTAAATGTTGCATCTGTCCAGATATGTGGGGACAGCTGCAACAGTCATATAGATGTAATAAAACTCATAATTGCATAATTTTAAATAAATATTTTCACTTGTATATTTAAGACCAGAGACAGAGTTCACCGACTTAATAACAATATTTCATTGTAAAACATTAAAGTTTACAGTAGTAACAAGCGGTAATGAATGAATCACCAAAAACACACAAACTGATTATTTTACAGTTGCAGCACAATATGATTCCCCCCCGCCCCCCAGTCATTTTAAGATTAGCGATGCTAGCCTAACACATTAGCATTAACATATTGTTCCTACGTCTGTTAAGAGCTAAGAAACTGCATATTCAAACTACATCACTATAAAGATCAATACTTGAACAGTTTATACAGTATGCTAAAAACTCGGGTCATAAAAAATTTACTTTTTCAGTTCGCCCAGAAGGAATGATGAAATGAGGGGCCTACTGAGCATGTGCAGAGGGAGTATCATTGTTCTAGCTCATTCCTGATTGGATGTCACCAGAAAATTACATCCCTAACTGTTTATATCTACTTCCTTAAAGTCAACAAGCAAGGAAGTGAAGGTATTAAAAAACTATAATTCCTCTTCTTTTAAATAGTTACTAAATAAATTATCTTCACACAGTTTCTTAAATGTTTCCAATGTACTGTAGCTTTCCAAACGTTCCACTAAATCCTTCCAGAGATCCACTTCCGGATGAGTCAGAAACGTATTTTTTATAGATTTTTTTACAGCTTGTTTCTTCAAGTTCTTGATCAGACAAGAAAATAAATAAAATCAGACAATCAAAAATTAGAAAGAAAATGCGATTCTAAAAAGATGGTTCTGGAGACGCGACCTAAAATTTGAAAAAGAATGAATGTTCCTGACATCCGGTGGAGGAGGACGACTTAGAGGCAGAGTAGCTGAATGCTCTGCAACCAGTGGGATGATGGGAACAATGAAATGTGGAGAGGCTGTAGAACGAAGAGATGGGAAGGATAAAAAGGATGATGAAGCACTTTAAAGGTGTACAAAAAAGGTTTGTATTCATCTCTAGATTTTAACCGTAACCAATCAAGTTTGTTCAGGACAGGAATGATGTGAAACGAAGGAGTTCTGGTGGCTAGAGGATGATTCTGGACCAGCCGTGAACGGTGGATAGATTTTAGGGGAAGGCCAATCAGACCGAATCTGAGCGTTTCTGATCGTCTCTGGATCGTCTCAGAACTGGTAGAGATGAACAACTAACCCTGCAGCCCGAGGCGGTTCTGCTAAGTTCTGACTATGTGGAGCCAAAAACAGACGTACAGTCATAAAACATTTTACACAGCAGGTATCATTTTCAGACAGACGACGCTCTGAGGAATGGAGCTGCTGCAAGTTCACCGAGGGAAGGTCAGAGGTCATCAGGCGCAGCTTGAGACTCAGGCTGAGGGAAACCAGAGGAGCAGGTGTTGTTGGCTGGTATCAGTCGGCCTCTGCGTGGCGTCTACCTCTCTATCTCTGTGGAAAACAAAAAAGCTGCCTTGGTGTTTGCAGAAACGGCGTTGGGGTTTTTTTAGCTTTGGCTTGGTTTGCAGGTGGTGTTTGACCTCAGAGGGAGATAGCTCCCAGATTACAGCTGAACTGCTTGTTCTTCAGGGACAACAGCTGAGCCCTGAGGAAGCGTTTCCAGGGACGGCGGCTTTATCGGAATCCGTCTGCCGCTCGGATGTCAAACAGAAACGTGTCGGAGGCGCAGAGACGGGACAGACTGATGATGGCTGCTGAAAGCGTGCAGCTCCACCTCCAGGTGTCAGAGTCTGGAGAGGCTTCTGTTTCCCCGCAGCGTGATCTGGTTTTCCACACGTTCCATGGTCCAAATCATCTCCACCACCAGCAGAGTCGTTTCTCTTTAACCCAAAAACTTCATCACTTAAACGTCCTTAAAAATGCAAAAGCTGTTGAATTATTGATGCATAAACCTGGAGCCAATTATCTGTAGTGTTTCTTAAGGAGCTGCTGGTGGAAATCTGACCCCGCCATCATTGTTGGGGGAACCGGGTCAGAACCAGGATCAGACACTGCGCCTAAAAACCCAAAGGAATGTTCTGGATTACTCGCTGTTTCCAGCCAGAGACCATGCAGCCCGCTGGTGTGTTCACAGACAAAAACCAGTGGGAGTTTTCAGTGTTGATGCATTTAATGACTATTAAAAACCTGTGGATTGAAGGAAAACTAAAATAAGGATCAAAGTGGTTCTGGTGAAGGGGTGAACTCCTCCTCTTCCTCCATGTGTCACTTCTAGAAGCAACTAGTTACATTAGTCTGAGAAAATAAAATGTTAGCATCTTGTTCATTCATTTCTAAATGACACACTTTATACCTAAATATTTACTGAGCAAGTTCAACATCTGGCTCCAAACTAGATGTTTAGTTCAAGGCTTTCAACAAAAGGGTAATTCAAGGTGCTTCACATGAATAGAATAGAATAGAATTGGGGAAATTTGGTTTTAAAAGCAGCAAAGAGGCAGGAAATACAAACATTAAGACTCCAGATTTAAGAATAATATATAGATAATGGACAGGGTTACAAAAACTAGAGTATTTTGTCGTTATTAAGAATAAAGTGGCATACCAGATTGGAACGTGTAAGAGAGCAGGATACTTTAAAAATATTTAAATAATTAAAAACTAGTTAACAAAATGTGCAGGATGTACATGTGTACTTGTGCATTAAATTTTAGAGTTAGCCTGAAAATAAAGTGTGCTGGCTTTTGGCGCCTTGAAGCTTGAAAGGTTGACGGAGCCAAAGCTCAAAAAGCGCTGCAGAAACCGTGACGCTCCTCCAACGGCCTCCACCTTAACATGTTATCTTGACGTTGCTGACGCTGATGAAGCCCGCGGTCTGAATGCAGCATCAGGAGGTCAAGCGGAGCAGTGCTAAACATTTAGCCAAAATGCTAATTCACTCGCAGATAAGTGGAGGTGGACTATCACTCCGTGTAAACTCCAACTACATCAGCGTTGCTGTGAATGCCTCATTGTTCGTTTGAAGCTTTCTCTGCCTCCAGGAAGTGACATCACTCTTTTCTCGCTCATACAGTAAAGAGAGACAGGTGTTAGCAGACTTTCTGACCCAAATTATATTTGCTTTTAGCAGCAAACCGATATCGTCAAGCTCAACCTTTCAACCTTTGTTACAAGCAAAAATGACATTTATGATTGTTTCTGAAAACGAATATTATTTTTTTTTTTTAAAGATATATTGATTTCCTGTTTTTCTCATGCTATATTCTACTCATGCTATATGCTACTCCATACTAGCTAATGTGGACTTATGGCTACTTTTAGCTAAAATATTCAACAATGTAACAAAGAAATATTGTTTTAGGTGGCTAAGGTGAATAAACAGATACTCCTTCATCAGATGCATTGCTCAGGAAAAAAAATCCTGTTGATGGATTTTTCAGGAACCAGAGAACGACCCTGTAGCATCCTGAGCATGTGGAAAACTAAATGGTGTGGGTTTACAGCAGCTGTTAGCTGGTGAACAGTAGCTGTCTAACGTCCCATAGCAGCTCCGCTTTTACATCTGAAATCTGGTTTGGGTCGGATGGATTTCTGCAGCTTTTAATGAAACCAAACCACTGAGAGGAAGTAGTGGAAGAGGCCCAGATCCAGCTGGGTCATGCATTGAGAACGCACCAAACCAAAGGTGTCTGGGAGCATAATTAGAGTCTGGAGCGCTGGGACGGTCCTCTGGACACGGCTGTCTCCTATTGTTGGTGAGCCGATGGCTGCAGCCGGTGCAGATTAATTCTCCTGGTCCCTCTCATTGTGTGATGAGGGTGTGTGTGCGGGGGGGGGGGTCAGTTTCTGTGTCATTGTCGGGGCTCCATCTGTCCCACACTGAGCGGCAGCAGCAATTAAACCCGTTTGACACACTTCACAGTGGATGTGTGGGTCGGCACGAGCCATCTGGGAAGCAACGTAATCGGTGTGAGAGAGAAGCTTTGAATGCAGCTCCTCCACGGCTGTCCTCAGACGGACACGGGGACGGTTGGACAGCAGACGGACTGAGTGGCTGATATTTTATTGATATTAGGCTATTAACAGGCGACTAGGTGGAGGGGATCTGGTTCTGTCTGGGTCTGGCCTGTAAGCAGATTCTGTGCTTAGAGGGGGAAGAAAAAGACGTGGATTTGGATTTTTCTGTCAAATTAGCTCATTTATACTTTTTCTCCCAGTAAGTTTCAAAAAAGATCATTTAATGAGGGCTGAGCAGCTCCACTACCACCATTTCAAATGGATATACTTCCTTTTATTTAAAAAACAACAGAGGCGTTTAGGATTTCACACAAAAACGACTTTTTTAATAATAACAAACATTTTGAGATTGATAGACATTTGTTAACTTGAAGTGATCTGTATTAGAAATGTTCCAGTTTCTTCATGTTTTTGTCCTCGATACCAATCTGAGTTATATAAGGATACAGAGTCCAGATCCAATACCTCCTCGATATAACAAAATCAATCCCCACTTAAATGGACTATATCGTGCTATTTCACAGCTTTCAACTTCTGGGATAGACATAAATATGATAAAATGTTACCGTTGGTGTTACACAGTATTAATTTGTCCTGAAATTGAACTTGTATCCTTTAGTTAATGTTGGACCACGAAGTGAAACGGGAGCAGATCACACTGAGACAAACAGTGCTAAACTTCATCTCAAACAGTATTCTGCGAAAGACTTTGAAAAGGACAAAGTACCAAGATGAAACTCTGTTATATTAAGGGCTCAGACGGTTTATTTATTTCTTTTTTGTAAAAAAAAACTGAGTCAATAAAGCCTATTTCAGTTGCTAAATCTCCAGGCTTTAGACAGAGCCCAAACCAACATAGCTGCATCCACTAAGTAAATCTTTCCAGACCAGTATATAAAAAGTCTTGGGTGGTGTTTGCACCTGTTTACTGAACGTTCTGAGATGCTACAGATCAATTAATTAACCACACAATGCTGCTATGAGATCACATAAGCATCTTGATAAATGGCTAACACACATTAGCATTAGCATGTAGCCACTTACTTCTCTGTCCATCAGGCGTCTTTGTTCTTTGATCCAGCTGCTGTTCTTTAGGAATGTAGAATAAAATCCTGTAATCCATGCAGCCAAACGGGCGTTTTCACAGAGAAAGTAAAAAAATCCAACAAAAAAGTTTTTTAAGCTGCCAGAAACCGAAGCAGCTATGAGCTTTGAACTCTAGCAGAGGTAAGCCGCTCTGCCTGCAGGAGGCGGTGCAGACACCTCTAGCACTCAACTTTAGTGATGTCATTAGTTGAACACTCAGTTGTTTTCTAGGAGAGGGAGGGGCAGCTGCTCAGAGAGCAGGATTCAGGAGGATTACTAAGACATGCGGGAATTAAGCCAAAAACCTCTCTGGTGGGGTTTTAATGAGAAAATTGCATTACCTGATGGTTAAAAACTCCAAAAACTTGATTTTGCATGATATACGCCCTTTAAAAGTTTGTATTTTGGTTTTGTCTCACCTAAATGTTTGATCAATAATAAGCTGAATCTGAGTTCAGCCACAAAGTGCCACAAAAACCACTCATAACTGGGGATGCCCCAGTACCAACACTGGTATGTATCGGGGCCGATACCGTTCCAATGTATTCGTATTGGTATCAGTTCGTTAACCAAAACTATGAACTCTGCAATAATATTACAGAAAATCATTATTTTTCACTTGCAGTTTTAAATTTGTGGTGATTTTTAGTAGATTTTTTTTTTTAATGAGCAGAGAAAAAAAATTAACTTTTCTTCCAATTAATTTCATTTTTTTATGTGGTAGAAGTATCTTCATTGGTATGCTGTATCAGCAAGTACTCAGATCCAAATATCGGTAGCGTATTGGTTTGAAAATGGTGGTATCGTTGCATCCCCGCTCATTACTGAATTGTTTCTAGATTTGAATCTGACTTCAGGAGACTGTCTGCTGATGATGATGGTTTTAGAAATTTTCAGCAGCTAGCTTCTGTGCTAGCCCAGTATTAGGATGTTCCTTTTTTTCCTGTTTTAATAAGACTTGTTAATAATCCAGCTGGTATTATTTCACAGTATTCCGACCCATTCTTCCCCCTAGCATAATGTTAGTAACATAATGTTACTTCATTAAGGTTTGTAGGCCTTTATTTTTTTAACCACTATCTGAAAGGTCGCCACACAGTATTTCAGTCAGGACTGTTTGGGAAGACTTTGACTAGGCCAATGCCATTCCGTTGCTACTAACCCGCTAACTGAGGTCAGTGGAGCTCTCTAAACTGAATGCTCTGACATAGAGAGGAATCGTCCAGGACGTCCACTGCTGAGAAGATTGTAACCTAAGCGCAGATCTACAACAATAACTTTCTGAGTTATGTTGCTAACAGACAGACACACGAAAACATAATAACAAGTAATAATCTCCCCTGAATGATGGATTTCAAATCGCTTGGAGATGATCTGAAAACACTCCCCAGGTTCTACACTCCTGATATTGTTCTCTCTTGACCTTGTGAAAGTGCACCTATGTTCTCCGTCAGATAAAACTGCCCAGAAACTTTCTGGGGAACAACAATCAAACTTAATTTATGGTCATCATTTACATGAGGACCACAATGAAAAGTGTTAAGAGTCAATGTCAGCTTTCTCTGGAAAACCACAGCAAAGCTTAGAGTCATGCTCATGATTTACAGTAACACCAGATCCTAATTTAATTTCTCTCTGGAAAACCGTAGTGAAACTGGATCCATGGCTATACTTTACTGGAAAACTATTTAAACAGGATCCACGATGCTGTATCAATGGGGAAAAATGAAAACTCCAAAGGGAAAACTGGAAAACCACGATAAAGTCCTCCAGTCTGATATACGCATGCGCTGAGAGGCTGGTCCGTAGGAGGCGGGACAAAGTGGCGTTTTCCACTCTGAGTGTGGACATTGGGTGACAAGGCAACTTTTAAAATTACCACTGAGGCAAGAAACTGGATTTTATTGGACAAATAAATGATAAAGTTTGTATTTACTTACTTTAAAGTCCTAAAATGGCACTAAAAGTGGGTAGAGTCTATTTCTGGGTTATGTTTCTTGCTACAAATATGTACGTCCACCCCCCTGTGTTCCTTGGAGGGATGGTTCGGTCCGACCGGTGTCTGTCTCCACCAGCCTCCATCGCTCAGAGCTCGTCTTAAAAATGGAGCCGACAGGATGGAGGTTTGTGTGGAGAAGAATGAAGTGGCCCCGCTGATGGAAGTGGAGCTAACGGCATGATTCCGACGAGAATATTGTAATGAAAAGGACTTTTAATCAGGCTTAGCGGGGGGAGCCTCCATGACGAGCCCCGAGCTGTTAGCATGTCCGAGAAAACAGCCGCGGCCCCGAGCTCGCTGTTCGCGTTTTATCTATTTATTTCCCTCTGAAGCAGGCATTCAGACGAACCAACTACACGTTTACAGATTAATTTATACTTTAAACAGATTTTATTAGAATTATACAGGTCAGTTTGGGGTAAATCGTTTTCGCCCCCGTTGGAAGCGATGTACAACACGGTGTGGACGTCGGAGAAAGCTGGAGAGGACGGAGGCTGGCGGGACGTGACGATGCCCTACTCCACGGAGCTGATCTTCTACCTGGAGATGGACCAACCTCCAGGTAGGACCCACCGGGGCCGGTCGGTGTGCTGCTCGCTTCGGTTCACCCTCAAATCAGCTCCGTTAGGTTTCTAAAGGGATATTTCACTCTTTCTAAAGAATATCCCCCAAATGTTAGGAGCTTTGTTACAGATTCAGGAGCCTGGATTGATTTTAATCTACAATAATTAGATATTTTTCACACAGCCTGTGAAGCGTTTACTGTATGGATGGAATCGGATAAAATGGATTTTAGGGCTTTATTATTATTATTAAAGCTGTTAGATGTTCTGAAGCTTTATTAGATAATATCTGGTGTTTGTGGTGTAAAAGCGGTGAATCCCTCAGCAGTATGATGGTAATAAAAAGGCGTTATAATTACATTTCCCTACTGCATGCAGACTCATGATTAAACATGTCCAAGTGTTGTCTCTTTTTATTAAATGCCTGATTTACGGTGGTATAAAGTCATCATTTTTGTTCTGATTAGCTGCAGAGGTGGGATCTGGGTTTTATTGGGGATGAATCCATGTTTTAGTCCGGAGCAGCTTTAATGTATGTCAGATTATCTTTGTCCTTCCATCCGTTTGCAGCCCAGCATGTCCGCTTCTCTTTGTTGGAGCAACAAGCTGCTGTCCGGTGGGGTTGCAGGTCCAAATCCTCCAGGCTCCCTTTCTCTCTCTCTCTGGGCTTTTATGAGCTGGTTTGGATGCAGTCGGCTAAAGTAACTGTTGCCTGTAATCGTGTGAAAGCAGAGCTGGAAGAAACGGGTTATGGAGTATAATATTTGTGGGAATATTTCCCGTGAATCAGCAGGTTTTGCTCCAGGTTCTGGATCTTTCTGGAATGAGCTCGGGTACCGGGACGCGGAAGAACCGTGGGTTTTCTGATTCTGCAACCGTCTGACCACCTGTCACCCAGATCAGATCAGACCGCTTTTCTCCATCCTGCAGAAAGGATGCTGGTTCAGATCCGGTATGGTTCTGTTTCTGTCTCTCTCTGTGACAGATGCATATATAAAATACGTACGTATGGATTGAGGCTGCGGATCGATGGGATTTGAGGTTTCTCTGTGAGAAATGCCTCTGTTGTGTTTTCTGCTCTGATTTCTGCAGAGTGGATGCTTTCATTCGTGCAGGACTGTTTCTCTGCTAACTTCTGCCTCTTTTGTCTCAGCGAAGGCTGAAGGAGGTGGGGGTGGGGGTGGGCTCTGAGCTCATCGCTCCCTCCTGGTTCTGATTGATTTAAAGGCATTTTGAGCCGTTTACTGGCTGATCTGGTCGCAGCACAAAGATCCTGTCTGAAACCGAAGCAGAGACTCGTCCTGGTTGGTTTTAGCAACTTTTCCTGACCGTCTGTGGAAAAATCACGGGGGGGGGGGGGGGGGGGGGGGGGGGGGGGTCTGTCCCGGCTTCAGCCATCAGGATCACAGAGAAAAAGATTCAACCTGCAGAAAATAGTTCATGCATCAAAGTTCACAGAATGGAGATAAAACAAAGTTTAGGTCTAAATGTTAAAATAAAAGTCAGAATAAGACGAGTGACATAATCTGTGTATCATTTGTTCTGTCTTAGATTTACAAAAGAATTTAAAAAAATGAAATAAAAGCAAAAAAATTTCTTACTCAGATATTAAAAAACGTCTTTTTCAGAATTTTACTCTCGGATCAAAAATTCAAACTGGCCGCATGACCCAATCAGATTTTAATGTGCGTTTGGTCGTACAAATTCATAGCTCTAGGGGGCGCTGTTTGGCGGACTCCTCCTGAACGAACGCAATGCCCAAACAAAACAGTAGTAACTAGGGGCGCACCGATCCGACTTTTTCAGTCCCGATACCGATGGCTGATCTGATACTGTTGTTGAATTAATAAACGGTAGAACTTCCATCTCATGGCGTCTTGAAGCGACAGAAGGACTTTACTAGATAAACATAACTAAGACATAATAATAATCTTTTTTCTGTGAATTAATCGCATATTTTCCACATTTTGAGTTTACCAATACATTCACATTAGGTGTTATCGGGGCCGATCCCCAATACCAGTATCGGTGCATTTCTAGTAGTAAATGTAACGACTTATGATTATAAAGTCACCACAAAAACTTCTGGTTTCTGGATACTTTTCTTTTTGTTGCTGTTAATGTTTCTATACTTAACGAGGAAATATAATTTCTTTATTATTCTTTATTTCATTCATTCAAAAGTAAAATAGCATTGATTAAAAAACAACAGAAATCTTGCTTTAATGAAAAAGAGCAGAAAGAAGGTTAATCTTATGACATCTTTCCCTTATTAATTATGGACACTTGTACTCTGTCGCTTATCTACAATTTTCTTCAACATGGACCTTATTTTAAGCAAATATTACATTCGTTTACTCAAACAGACCAGTTAGGAGTCCCTCAGGAGGAGTTTAGATCCGTTGGTGATCAGCGTATATCCATATAATTGCAGTTATTGGGGCACCGATATGCAGCCTCTAAATAAGGAATTATCTGCCACTAAACTCCTTAATTCCACCAACGTTTGGTTATCAATCACTAGCTCTATTCCTCTGGGATTTCAGAGTGTCTCTGAGGTCCTTCGCTTTTGTCCTCTGGGTATTTTACAGGATTTTAATGAAACTGATTCCAGTTCTACGATGATGTAGCCGAAATGGATCATGAAGCATGAAGAAGGCGTTTATTGGCCGATATACGCTGATCACCAACGGATCCAAACTTCTCCTGAAGGACTCATGTTCTGTGTTCGTTTAAAAAAAAGTTTTAACGAAACAGAAATCTGTTGAACTTGAAGTATTTTTAGTTTAAATATGTAACTGAGTAACCTGGAGAGAAGACAAGTTATGAAATGTATTTTCATAACTTTCAGCTTTTATTTTATGTAAAATTGAATTTTTTTTTTCTTTCATGCATTTTGCACAATAAATGTTCTTTCTATGGTTTTCTAAACCTTTTTGAAGTCCTTGTTCTGCTGTAATGTATCTAGAAAGTCATTTTGACACATAAATATATTTCTAATGTTGGCATACATGCTTCCGATTATAACCCATCCCTGTCTGGAAGTGTGAAGCTGATAAATGAACGAGGATAAAAGTTTGTTTGATTTAAAAACGGTAAACTAAAGTTTTTTTGTTTTTTTTTAAATAACTTTCATTTATGTGTTTAATTGTGCTTTTAGTAACCAACAGACTGGGTCGGATATGATTAATATTTAATATAGTTCAGGCAGTTTAAAGGAGCTGCAGATGTTTCTGAAGATCCTGCATCCAGAGTGACTTTGACGGACGTTTGAAACAGCGCCCCCTGGAGTCACAGAATCTGATAGTTGTGGAAAATGTCGGAGAAATTAAATATTAGAATTTGATCGGGTCATTTTCCCCCATAATTTAATGTTGGTGAATCAGGATCGGACATGAACCTGGCTGCCGGATCAGAACCGTGAATCGGTCCGGCTCAGCCTCCACCTGTTGCTCTAAGCTCCTCCTCCTCCCTCCTGATTGGGCGGGCCTCTGCGCGGGGATTAGCACTCCGTCTTTTAGGCTCGGCCTCGCTCGCTCCTCTCTGCAGTCTGACCCGAACGGGAGGAGGAAGAGGAGGAGGAGGAGGAGTAATGCAGCTTCTGGAGAGGAGCATGGAGGAGGAGAAAGACGGTAGGAGATCTCGGAACCCGAATGGAAAGTTCTCCAGAACTTTTCTGGGTTCTTCTTTGTTGAGCATCTGGCTTATGTGCAGTCAGAACCGCTGTAGCACCCGGCCGGTTCTGTTAGTTTACCATCAGCTGGAGCCAGAGCCCAGCTGGTTCCGTTCCTGCTGAGCGCTGCTCCTTTGTCTGCAGGAGGAGGAGGAGGCGCAGCACAGACGCTCCTCTTTGTTCACCCTAGATCAGCGCACGCTGCTCCGGCTCAGGGCTTTGTTCTGACCCGAGTTCTACGGGCTGGATGCAGGAATCACTCCTCTGGGGTTCTGCTTATTAAGTTTAACAGAAGTATTTCTGGTGATTTGGATCAGCTGGAAGTCGGGTCGGTGATTTAGAAACTCTGAGAACAGAATAAAGCTTTAATTTTCCCACAGAGGGAGCAATTCAGACGTAACGGCAGGAAAGTGATTCAAACGAATCTAAAACTGTCTGTAAATGTAGGAACACTTTTTAATCGGCGTCATCTACCTGTAGCTGTGTGTGTGTGTGAACCACATGTTCCTCATAGCAGGAGAGTTGATCAGAGAATGGTGGTGATCAGAAGCAGCTGCGTGGTTTCTCCTCCAGCTGCCGTGAGAACAAAGAGGAGCCGCTGCTCTCCTGGAGCTTTCTGACCTGCAGCTTCATCAGAGACCTGCAGAAAACCACGCATCGCCGCTGCTGCAGGTTCCACTCTGAACCTTTGTCTGTGGCGGAGACAAAATGTTCCCGAATCTGCAGCCAATCACAGGTCAGCGCTCCATCAGAGCAGCCGTCCCGTCTCCAGTCACATAGAGAGAGTGAGCGAGCGTCGCTTCTTTGTTTCCTCTGCTGATCAACTTTCCTCTTTGTTTTACTGGAATATGAGTTTTTCTGCTTTTAAGCACAAATCGGAACAGTTTTCTATCAGCTCAGACAAAACGGAGAATAACTCAGATGATTTATGTGTCATAACCCGATGAGATCATCAATATTTATTTGTATCAGTGCCTTAACAACATCCAAAAGGTTCACAAGGTGCTTTACCGTTCTAAAACAGTTCAGTGAGGCGGGAGAGCGCTGACATAATGGACAAACATAAAAAATATAGATTTGTTATTATATTACAGTTTAAAGATTTAAAAGCTGTTGCAATGTTGGAGGTCTGTTCATACTGGGAACTAATGCTGGGCGACATGGCCTCAGATCTATACTGCAATGTGGTCTGAAGCACATGTGGTAATGATATATATTGCGGTATATTCTTTTATTTTTGTATGTCAAAATTACCACTTTTAAAAAATGTTTAAAGTGCCATTTAAATGAAAGTCCTTAACCTTTTTCTTTTTTTGTTTTTTTCTTTTTTCAACACAAATTCTCAAAATATAAATGAAGATTAACATATTTTAACCGAAAGCTAAATATCATGAAAATATAGTTCAAAATTGCCAGTTTTCCTGGTTACTTATTTATATTATTTAATATCGCACAAAAAGAAACTTGCATGTTAAATGAAATATCTTGTGTGAAGACAAACACATCTTAGTTAAGAGTGTATCGGCACAGCTTGATATGGTCAGAACTCATAACCGCGACATGACGTTATAGTCAAAATCTCTACTTTTAGCTACATTTTTATAATTTCTATCTGTTTTTTATTGCCCACTACGACTGGAAACTATTTCAATATCGCTGCGATTAATTACACTATGACGATATATTAACCTTAATTAAGGCAAAACCTACAAGCAAAGGACAATTTAGCTCTTAAAGAAATAAAGAAAAATTGGGGCCATCAAAATGTAACTTATGGGTCGACTTTTACGGAGAGAACGCCCCGCTCTGTGTCCCACGGGTCGACGGCGCTGCGTAAACACCGCAGCAGATCCTGTAGTTTACGTCACTTCCTGCTCTGCTGCGCTGGTTGTCTGTTGAAGGAGACGCCATCTTGTCTCGTTGTGCTAGTCGGCAAAGTTTAAAAGCAACGAAACGTTCTGTAGAATCGGACCAAGGGATGTAAAAATTCAAAATGCAGCGATCACTTCGTATCAGGTAAGCCTTGGCTAACAAACAAACAAGCTAGCGTGGCTAAGCGACACTCCAACTGCAATATAACCAATTATAACAGTAAAGGGCCGGCGTCAAAGCATTTTTGGTGTTAATAAACAAATAGTTTATTTTAAATATAGTGATTATCATCTTTTCTTTTAGAAACTGTTACCCAGGTAGTTTACCTGAGCAAACTTTAGTTTTAGAGCCAAAAAAGTTTCCTCCTTTTCTCCTGCATTTCCTTAATGTATATACTGTAAATTTGACTTAGAGCATATTTAGGAATGTCAATTAGTTGTGATTAATTCCCAGCTACACTGAGATAAATTTGATTAATATTTTTAATCGTTTGACAACCCTAATATTATATTTTTGATTAACTTAAATGCCACTTCCCTTTTTGGGGAAAAGTAGAAAACTTAACACAAAGTTTTTGTTGGTACATAATGGCGATACAGTTTGATTTTTCTATGTGGTAAATTTGCATCTTACTGTACAATATATAGATGTGTTATTTTATTTTTTCCCTACTTTTAATCTGCGTCCAATAACCTTTAACCTTCTGCGGGTCCATCTGAGTTTTCCTCACTGTGAGACATTAAAGTACTTTTTTATTTTTTCCTAATTTTTTTGTTGTTGTCGTTTTTGCAATAATTGGATTTTATCATCTTATCTGTGTTTCCATTTCTCTGGTTTGAAACCAACTATACTGTCCCTTTTTTAAGAACAGCAAATTCACAGACATATTTTACAGTGTAAACCGGACTATGAACTTTGCAGCTGGGAAGCACATCTGGGTGGAGCTCAGACCGACGGACCTATGAAGCTCTTATTTACAGTTAGCTTTAGCTCAGCTCGTCTGGGACATTTAATACGTCCCTGCTGCTGATGCACAAGCTTTACTCACATCTCTAACTAGCATTAGCTTATAGCATTAGCTTGAAGTGTTAGCTTTTTGCCATTAGCTAGTGGCGTTAGCTTTTAGTGTTCACTTGAAGCATTAGAACAAAGTGTTTACTTTTAGTGTTAGCTTGTAGCGTCAGTTTCAAGATGTACCTTGTACCGTTAGCTTGAAGCATTAGCTTGTGCCGTTGGCTTGAAGCATTAGCTTGTGTCATCAGTTTGAAGCGTTACCACAAAGTGTTTTTCTTGTAAAGTTAGCTTGCGACATTAGGTTGAAGTGTTAGTACAAAGTGTTTGCCTGTAGAGTTAGCTTGTGGCGTCAGTTTGGAGAGTTAGCACAAAGTGTTTTTCTTGTAAAGTTAGGTTGTGCCGTTGGCTTGAAGCATTAGCTTGTGCCGTTGGCTTGAAGCATTAGCTTGTGACATTAGCTTGAAGCGTAAGCACAAAGTGTTTTTCTTGTAAAGTTAGCTTGCGACATTAGGTTGAAGTGTTAGTACAAAGTGTTTGCCTGTAGAGTTAGCTTGTGGCGTCAGTTTGGAGAGTTGGCACAAAGTGTTTTTCTTGTAAAGTTAGGTTGTGCCGTTGGCTTGAAGCATTAGCTTGTGACATTAGCTTGAAGTGGTGGTACAAAGTGTTTGCCTGTAGAGTTAGCTTTTGCCGTCAGTTTGGAGAGTTAGCTTGAAGCATTAGCTTGTGCCGTTGGCTTGAAGCATTAGCTTGCGACATTAGCTTGAAGCGTAAGCACAAAGTGTTTTTCTTGTAAAGTTAGCTTGCGACATTAGGTTGAAGTGTTAGTACAAAGTGTTTGCCTGTAGAGTTAGCTTGTGGCGTCAGTTTGGAGAGTTGGCACAAAGTGTTTTTCTTGTAAAGTTAGGTTGTGCCGTTGGCTTGAAGCATTAGCTTGTGACATTAGCTTGAAGTGGTGGTACAAAGTGTTTGCCTGTAGAGTTAGCTTTTGCCGTCAGTTTGGAGAGTTAGCTTGAAGCATTAGCTTGTGCCGTTGGCTTGAAGCATTAGCTTGCGACATTAGCTTGAAGCGTAAGCACAAAGTGTTTTTCTTGTAAAGTTAGCTTGCGACATTAGCTTGAAGTGTTAGTACAAAGTGTTTGCCTGTAGAGTTAGCTTGTGGCGTCAGTTTGGAGAGTTGGCACAAAGTGTTTTTCTTGTAAAGTTAGGTTGTGCCGTTGGCTTGAAGCATTAGCTTGTGACATTAGCTTGAAGTGGTGGTACAAAGTGTTTGCCTGTAGAGTTAGCTTTTGCCGTCAGTTTGGAGAGTTAGCTTGAAGCATTAGCTTGTGCCGTTGGCTTGAAGCATTAGCTTGCGACATTAGCTTGAAGTGTTAGTACAAAGTGTTTGCCTGTAGAGTTAGCTTGTGGCGTCAGTTTGGAGAGTTAGCTTGAAGTGTTGGCTTGTGGCGATTGCTAGCCTGTGCTATCCTTGAACAGAGTTAGAGTACCTCTGAACGTCTCTGTCTAGCAGGGCAAAGATGGATGCCTGGGTCCTTCTAGCTTTAGTCGCCTTATTGGCAGAGTTTAAAGATTCCAGCTGTTTGGGAAGAAGAGCGGCTGAATGTTACCGCTGCGCTGCTGCGGGAGGAAGAGAGACGGTTTGGCCAGATGTGAACTGATTAACTGGTATCCATTCGGACCAAAAACGAGTTTATGTGAATAATACCTTTTTCCCAGTCTTGATTAATCCCATCTGTCCCGCTGCAAATAATACCGAACTAGTTAAAGTTCTTTTCTGCTCCTCTAGTTAAAACGAGAATCTATGAAATTTGAGAAGAACAATAAACCGTTCCTGCAGCGTCCTCCTGGAACGTTCTCCAGGTCCAAAGTTCTGGCATCTGCACTTATGTAGGCGCTTTACCAGTCTGTTGTGGTGAAGAGAGAACCGAGTCTCACATTCACACGCCGGTGGAACCTTGCTACGATTGTTAAACGTTTGGATTTACTGAGGAACATGTAAACTGTGATAAACTGTTGGGTTTGGATCGACATAAACGTTCTGTTGGCTTTATGGAGGAAGGTCTAACTGGGACATAACCAGTGGATTAAAGTTCTCTGGTCTTCAGGAGGAAACGCTCTTTCCAAATCTCCGACCCAGGTGTGTTCTGATCCGGTTCTTCAGAAGGACTGGTTTGGTTCTCCACCAGCAGTAGAGGTTTCATCCTAGGTTCTGGTTTACTGGGTTCACTGGGAGATGGTTTATCTCTAGCTCTGGTCGGGTTCATGAAAAAGGCCTGAAATATCTCTGTATCTGATTTTTTCTGGTCTGTTTAATTTCTTTGATGTTTCATAATTTATTCCATAATCATCACACATTGTTGCTTTCAGTTTGTACATCTCCTCTTCTTCCTCCTCCTGCAGCTCTTCCTCCCAAGCCAGCGAAGCCCCAGCAGTCTTCATCACCCAACGGTGATAGTGGCGGCGATGATGACGGCGGCGCAGGAGGCTCGCTGCAGGAAGCAGAGTGGTACTGGGGAGACATTTCCAGGTAGCGCAACCCAAACGCTGTCCTCATCACACGGTCCAGAACGTTGTTCTGGTCTCCTCTAGATCCGGAGAAAAAATGTCAAAAACCAGAATAAACTCAGGCTTCATCATGTGGCGAGCACACCAGGAGCTCCCTCTAGTGGCTGCCTTAGTACTGGGCAATAGTTTTAGGTCATCAGTACTAGATGGCCTCCAGTAGAATAATCTTTGATCAAACTATTCATCAAAACAATTCATCTCGCAGTGGATGGAGTTTGTTAATGAAGCTCAGCTGATTTTGGTTTAATCTGGGAATTACCTTTTTTAAAACGAGCTATCATCTTAAAATTCAATATTTTAGATACTACATAACACATTGATGTAACACGCAAAGATTAGAGCAGCCGCTCCTGCAATAACACGCATTTTATACGTAATCGGATTAGTCGACTAACCTGCAGAATAATCGGTGATTAATTATCAGAATAAGCGTTTGTGGCAGCCCTACTCAGAACACAAGACGACTTCAGTAAATGAAGATTATTAGAACATAAACAATGTTTAAATAAAACTTCTTAACTAAAACAAATGGGGGAAAAAGACAGCAATGTTATTTCAAAGGAAGAATGGGAGCCTTTCTTAGATTTCTGTGGAGACGCATCAACTTGCTCCCATAAGCAGAATGTAAACAGAAATGCTTAATTAGATATTAATCCAAAGCATCGATCATTGTTTGGAACGGACCCGAAATGTAGGACACAGTGTGGGGGAACCTAATCATCATCATATTTTCTGGGGATACCCACCAATTAAGCTTTTTTATTTGGTCACTGCTTCACAAAAAGATGGAGGGCGAACGTATTTAAAATTAAAATTCTTTGGAAAGATGGACCTCTCTTTATTTAACATTCTATTTAACGGCTAGAAATAACCCCCCCAACAGTTAGAGAGTACAAATTTACAAACGGCTTTACTAGGAAGTAAAATATTCAAAACATTAATTGGTGCTTAATTTAACTAATGCACAGTCCTCACCTGTTTATAGCTGGTCAAGTTAAATAAAAAGTGGAAAAACAAGTATGAATATGGAAAGGAATTGTTCCATATAAGTCATGTAAAATAAATCTTACTTCACTGGGATATTCTATGCATAATGTAAACTGTCCATGAACCTTTTTATAAATATAGGAAAAACCAACTTTCCTGTAGCCTGTTGAAATGTTTCCCACCTCTTCTTGGCTTGTTGTCATCTTTTAAACGTTCCACTTTTCCCTGATAAATAAATCGACGGGTTCAAGTGTTTAGTATGTTATATAAATGGTCTTAACTAAAATGAAAAGGTGTAGGAACTGATGAAGGCTCTTGTTTCAGGGAGGAGGTGAACGAGAAGCTCCGAGACACGCCCGACGGGACCTTCCTGGTGCGGGACGCCTCCACCAAGACGCAGGGCGACTACACCCTAACCCTGAGGTACGGGTGGGAAGCAGGGGGGGCTCGCCTGGCCTCGCGGCGCCGTGTGGACGTACTGACGCTCTGCTTCTGTTCTCAGGAAGGGAGGCAACAACAAGCTGATCAAGATCTACCACCGAGACGGGAGGTACGGCTTCTCGGAGCCGCTGACCTTCCGCTCCGTGGTGGAGGTCATCGGCCACTACAGGCACCAGTCTCTGGCCCAGTACAACGCCAAGCTGGACGTCAGGCTCATGTACCCGGTGTCCCGCCTCCAGCAGGTGAGGCCACAGAGGTGCACGCTGGGTAACCAGAAAGTTTCCGCTTCTTTGCTTGGGGTAAAAAAATCCTCCTGTCCCAGAAAGTTAGGAAAAATGAAATCCCTAAATGTCAGATTATCTCACAAGATAATTTTAAATGGTGTGTCATGAACGGTCGTTATATTTACCTCCAGCATTCAATGCGTCCAAAACCAGTTTGCTCAGATGTGTCAGAACAAAAGAAGCCATAGAAAGGAGAGGTCAGGGCAAGATGGCGGAAACGAGGGGGGGAAGCAGGAAGTGCTACAGAGAAATGTGACTAAAGCCTAGTTTATGCTTCTCCGACCGCAAATTTGCACTGAGACGCAGACGTATTGTCTCTGCCTACTATCACAGCGCCGTTTCAGTTTTTTTTTTCTAGGCTTGTGAACGTATTTCTTCCTCACGGAGCAATGAACGACAGAAAGTCAGTTTTGATTAAGCTGTAAAGCTTTTTGCTAGAAGTGCAGCTCATAGAATCCTCTAGAAACACGTGGAAACAAACACAGCAGCCTTTTTTGTGGTTTTCCTACACCTCCTTGTGTTCAAAATCACCAAAACAACATATTAGATAAATGATCCTTTCATTATAAAGCATATAGTGGCCAAACGCCGCATTAACTACTCATTACAGCGACTATAGAGCCCCCTGCTGGTGATGTGATCTCTGGCTGTTACTGAAACTGACCAATCAGATGCAGACGCTCTACGTTGACGGAGACGGATAGTTAAAATTTGGGCCTCTACTCCGTGCGTCCTTGCGTAGGTGACGGAGAGCCCCTGCGTTAAAGGATAATGGCGTTGCGTGAATCCGTCTCTGTGAAAACGTGGAAGCATAAACTAGGCATTATGTCTTCAAGAACGTCCTGGGGGACACGTTCTGTTCCTGAATCATACGGATAAGAGAACAGAACTGGTACAAACATTTCCAAGATATCCCAGCCCTCTTAAACTAAACTTCTACTTCTGAAAAAATTTGACTTATCTTAAGAATTAATAGAGAGAATATAGTTTTTTTTTTTTTAAGCGGAATTTCGTATTTACCTTTTTTACTGGACTTTTTTTTGTTTTGTTTTTTTACCTACTTTTACCCTGAGAATTTTAAAGCCAGTCTGAGCCGTTCAGCAATATTTATATCCACTTCCTCTGTCAGGAGAAATAAGGTTTAACCTGCCCAAAACGCAGGACTTACGAACGACCCGGAAGTGCTTCTGTATTCTCTTCCAGGCCGGTTTTTGACGTAATACACATTTACACCACAGCAGGACTGCCAGTCTGTGTTTTAACACAACAGATTCGTCAGCTTTTTATTATGATTTTATTGGTAACCCCCATATCCGCCCGGAAGAAAATACAGAAGCACTTCTGAGGTATTTGTATTTCCAAGGAGAATATAAATGTGGTAAAATGACGCCATTTGGGGCAGATTGAACCTTATCTGTTCTACGGATCCAGCTGGTCAAGACTGGATGTATAAATATTGCTGAACGGCTCAAACTGGCTCCAAACGACTCAGGGTGAGTGGAAAAAAAAATAAAAAAATCACAAGAAAATTAAGGTCCAGGTTGGAAAAAAAAAAGATGAATTTCCCTTTAAGAAATTTGTAAAAAACAAGTAGGGCACATTTAGCATGTATCGAACGTTTCAACATAAGTTTGTATCCTTTGGGATTATTTTCAGTTTGATTTTGGTTTTTCGCTAGCTTTGAATGTCCTCTGTCATTGAACTCACCATACAGTTTGTATGTTCCTTGAATGCACCACAGGTGTGTGTTCCTGCACATTGAAGAACAAAGATTGGTCTGATACACCAGCAGAATCCTTCTTCACTTTTGAATTTATTTTAAATCTTGGACAACTCTGTTTCTTATTGGGTGAAATAAACAGAAATGATTGCTTAGTAGATGTATCATGAGCGGCTGTGCAGTGCAGCTAAATTAAAAACAGCACATTTTATTATTTATTTTATTCTTTAAATGGTCAAACTGTTCCTATTGACGTCAAACTCAAATGTGTTATGTTTATTTCTGCTCTTGCCCTCATATATTATTATTCCTGTATCGTCCGAAAATCTTTATTCTAAAAAGCTTTACTCTCATTTTTGCCTGTAGTTGGCGCTACAGCGAACGTGTTTAACCTCTGCTGCCTAAACAAGTTGGCCATTAATAGCTTGACTGGTCAGAAAAAAATTATATTTTGATAATTTGTGAAAATGTGAATTAATTTAGCTTTTTATTTATTTTAAGTTTTATTCTCAAAAAAGATTATTTTCTATTTGAATCACAAACTATGTAAACTAATAGTTTATTAGTGTGCTGCAATGGCGTCTCTGTTTTTATTTTTAGAGGGTCTTAAAGGCTTGAAAAGGTATTAGAATTAATTTAGAGTTTCCTGCGTTTATGTTTGATCTGCAGCACAGTTGTCAAACCCGAGTCCCGTGGGCCGGATCAGAACCACCATAGCCATTTATGGCCCTCTAAACTCCAGAGGAACCTATAAATACAAGCTTTAAGTTCTGTTTATCTGTACCTAAACTCTGTTTTATCGGTCAAATCAGTTTATTTGTGAAAAGATGTTCTGTACCGTTTAGTTTTAAGAAGTACACTTTAAGATAGATTAATATTTATTTGTTATTATTGTTATCACTACATTTATTATCTTCGGGGTTTCCCCAGATTTGACCCCCCCCCCCCAAACCTTGGACCTTTTTAAGACGACTGAAATGAAAATTGAGACCTTTATTGCACCCATTATTCGTAAAAGACAGAATAAATGGCAATCATGACCATTAGTAAAAAAATTGTTAATACTTTTATTTTTTAATTCGGTGCATACTAAATCTACCTTAAGTGTGAATGTGTAACTATTATTAATTATATCTTGCAATTATAACCTTACATGTTGAGTCTATAATCGTGCACTTTTCCTCAAAGCCTTGTAATTCAGATTTTAATTTAATGCTAATAATGTTTAACTTCTTTACAATATAGATTCATTTCAAAAATGCATTCACAGCTATATATTCATTCACTATTAATGCCTCTCTCGGGCAACTGGAAGTCTTGTGACATAACGTTGTTTTCTGCCGGTGGAATTTTAAATTAAACAAGCTAAATAAAAATCACAGATGGTTAAAAGGCATAAATGGGTTGTTATGATGAAATTTAAGACCTTTGTACAAAAAAATCGAGACTTTACCGACAGAATTTTAAGCTTTTTGAGGCCATAAGTTACAAACATCAAATTTAAGATCCCATGGCTGCCATGTATCCTGATGCAGCTCAAAACTGGAAATGATCTTGGCCAGACCTGCGGCTCACACGTTCCTTCAGGTCTTCTGACGAGACGTTCAGGTTCTGTAGGAGCAGCTTGTGAAGGCTGCAGGTCTGGGTTTTGTCGGAGCTCAGGGTGCGAGACGGGAGTCCATCTCCAACACCTGTCGTCTCTCCTCGGCAGGACCAGCTGGTGAAGGAGGACAGCATTGATGCTGTGGGTAAAAAGCTGCAGGAATTCCACAATCAGTATCAGGAGAAGAGCAAAGAGTACGACCGGCTCTACGAGGAATACACCAAGACTTCCCAGGTAGCCGTTTTCCAAGCGGAACGTTGTCTGTTGACGTTGTTCTGCCGTCCGCTAATCATCCTCCTGCTGCTGCTTCTCCTAGGAGATCCAGATGAAGCGGACGGCCATCGAGGCCTTCAACGAAACCATCAAGATCTTCGAGGAGCAGTGCAGCACGCAGGAGGGCTGCAGCATCGACCACGTGGCGCACCACTGCAGCGACAAAGAGATGGAGCACGTCACGGTGAACTACGAGAAGCTCAAGTCCCGCCTGGGGGAGATCCACGACAGCAAGGTGCGTCTGGAGCAGGACCTGAAGGAGCAGGCCACGGACCACCGTGAGACCGACAAGAAGATGAACAGCCTGAAGCCCGACCTCATCCAGCTGCGCAAGATCCGCGACCAGCATCTGTTGTAAGTAAACGGACTAATCAGGGCCCAGTCTGGCTCTTAACATATGATTGTCTTCTAGCTTTGTGCGTTTCTGGAAGCAAAACTGAAAGTTCCTGGAGATTGTTGGGATAACTGGGAACGGCAGTTGGTTTTCGTATATTGAGGCGTGAGTCAGGAAAACCAAGAGCTAAAAAAAAAAATGTTTTTGGAAAAAAACTCAGTCCGAAACTAACCGCATTGTTAACGCCTCTACAGACATGCCAGACCTGTAGGGGGCAGTAGTTCCACAAATCATACCCTCTCAGAATAACTTGCTAATGTCGGAGCATTATTCTTTAAAGCATCAACGCCACAAAACCTAAAACTGGTTATTTATGTCCACTAGCAAACGCTTTACACAGAATTCATAGATATTCACCTCAAACTGTTCCTATTGAAGTCGAACTTAAATGTTATTTTTATTCCCGCTATTATTCCTGTAGTTGGCGCTACAGCAGACGTGGTTAACATCCGCTGCTTAACCAAAATCCAGATCTCCACTTTAGTCGTGGTTCATAGAAGGAATCGTTTTTGATTTCGTAACTCTGTGTTTTTTGTGTGGACGCCAGGCGGAATCATAGAAAAACATCTTGCTTTTGTGAACTACCTGCAGGGCTGGATTTAACTGTTTCAGCTTGTTGCACTGGTGCTAGCAAAGACAAAAAATATGTGGTATCAACACAAAATCTGTAAAAAGCAGTCTTAAAAAAGAGACTGATGTTGTAATTGATATTTGTGGGATTTAAATAGTTTTGAATAATAACTTGATTTTAATACTAAACTATTGATGAGATTCAATGCACTAATTTATTAAATCTAAATCGGTTCACCACTCCTGACAATTTAAGAGAATTAAAACATAATCCAGACAGGTTCAGTCTCTTTCAAAAAGGGGTTGAATTTGGATGCTAACAGTAATTTTACACACACTGAGCAAAAGAGAGCATTATCTTTAAACAATGACAGTGTTTAATTACCTTGCAGCCAGCTCACTGTGTAAACAGCCCATCTATTCTAAAGTATGCAGTTTACAAACTAATATTAGATAGGTAATAAAGTATGCAACCAAATAACTACTAACATTGACACAATTTGGGAAAACAACTTTAGAGCATCAATAGTGTTTGTGTGTGTTGAAAAGAGTCTACAGAGGGTGATCTGTATCCGGGACAAAGGGTGAATAGTATTCACTCTGCAGGACATGAAACCGCACTGTCTCCAAAATAAACAAAAATTACAAAGATGGTAGATATAATTCTGCTTTAGAAAACAACGCGAACACAGAACCAAGTATACAGGAGCTCAACACCAGCATGTGGCGACACTAATGAACAACAAGCAAACAGTGGATTAACAACTTTCAGATGAATCAATTAAACTGATTAGGAACACACAGCTGATTTTTAAATGAATATGTTCAGATGCAGGCAGTATTTATCGATATTACTACTCTTAACGATACTTCTTATTGATCCGGTATTTTATCGGCATCTTTATCGGTACTTTTTTTTTTTTGAAGACTAAAATAAAAGGGGACAAACACGAATAATCAACTATAATTGGGGGTTTTTAACAAATGGAACAGTAAAGCACTGAAAATAAAAAAAAGTACAAAATAAAAAGTACAAAATTAATAACTTAATAAAAACACTATATAAACAACTTCTTTTATAGATCAAAAACTAAAAAATACTATATTTTTTATTTGAATACCGTACATTTTTGTAGACAACAAACAACTTCTCCATAAAACAATGCCATTAAAAACCAAAATGAAAGATTTTGAATACTAAAGTGTAAAATAAACCCTGAGAACATTGAGAACAACAATATAACATCCACCCATCCGTTTTCTGTACCGCTGCATCCTAATGCTGCAGCACTCAGGCCGTCAAAAAAACTTTGCAGCTCTGTTTGCTAAAATACACTTAATACAAACTATTTGGTCAAATTACTCGTGTTCTGGTTTTTGCAACCAAAAAGCTTTTATTGCATAGGTGACAGCATGCGTTGTCTGCTTCTTTTTTGTAAAAGGAAGCCAAACTTTGGATCGTTTCCCTCGCTCTGCCATCATGTCTGTAAGTACGAGCGCAGCTGTAGATCCTCCCACCATCAGTCCCTGCGGCGTGTGTTTGTTAAGGAGGAGCGGGCGGCTAATGCAGTGTTTGGCTTGTGTTTTTATCTCCAACAAAAGATGAATACAACCTTAATTTTACCGTTAAGGGGAACGATAAGGCTGAGGCCTATCGGTCTGTCAGAATTTAATACTTGGTTTCAGTACCCATCCAGATTTAGGGCTGCCACGATTCGTCAAGACAATGTCAACAAGTAAAATTATCAACAAAATAAGTACTTGGCATTGTAGTTTGTTTTTTTTGTGGGGGGGTTTAAGCTTTGTTTTTCTCTTAAAATGGTCGCTCTCCCTTTCAGCAGTGAGCCGACAACATAACTCAAGTAACGTAGTAAGTAATGTTTACTCTGACTTTATGGGCAGGAAGGATCTTTCAGTAGTTATGATAAAGATCCTGACTGAAGAGGCTGTTGTATTAGTTAATTGCTGCTATATTAACAGTGGGGATGGTAATTTTAGTACGCTTAGCACACGTCATGTGTCTGCTGTAACTTTATATATATATATATATATATATATATATATATATATATATATATATATATGTTCATAAATGTTAAATGAGCTAGGACCTTAAAAATCACTATTTTAGATACTACGCTGTCTTTTTTGCATCTTGACATGATTTACTGCTGTAAAGTCTTATCGTGGCTTAAAAGATAGAGATTCATATAAAACATTTTCTATAGTCCTGACGATATACTTCGTCATATCGCCCATCCCTAACCGCACTTGCTGTACATTGACCCTGTCAGACTGTGTAGGGGGCGACAAAACTGATTTATAATTACGACGCGTATATTTTCATCATCTACTGTCCTGCAGGAATACAAAACAATGTACATAGGCGACAGTTCAGAGGTCCAAGCGGGGCTCGATTACCAGACTCCTGGATGAAAGTCATGCATGCTCACCAGTCAGCCCAAGGAGCAATTATTTTTAAACTTTAAATTGGAGTTAAAACTGTAGGTACGAAAAATATTACCAATAAAATATCAAAAACAATATAAGTGTGCCCCAGTTCCGGATACATTCTGTATTGGTGACTGTGTCAGTCTCACTTTTCTCCACATTAACGTGTTTAACTGCTCATCGTCGCTGGTTCCAGAAGCTGTTCTAGTAGGATGGTTTCTATGATCCGACAGCGTCTGGCTCTGTAATCAGACCTCCTTCTCCTCTTCCTCCTCAGCTGGCTCAACCAGAAAGGAGTTCGGCAGAAACGAATCAACGACTGGCTCGGGATAAAGAACGAGAGTGCCGACAAGTGAGTGTCTGTCTCTGCCTCGAAGTGCATTATTGAAGGTCTGGGCGTCGGGAGCTCACAGTGTGTCCCTCTGGCTGCAGAGGCTGCTTCATCACCGAGGAGGAGGACGTGCCTCACCACGACGAGAAGAGCTGGTTCGTCGGAGACCTGAACCGAACGCAGGCGGAGGAGCTGCTGGCCAGAAAGCCGGACGGAGCGTTCCTGATCCGGGAGAGCAGCAAGAAGGGCTGCTACGCCTGCTCCGTGGTGTGAGTACGACTGGAAATAAAAACCTTTAAACAACTATGAGCCAGAGTTTGGATGAATTGGTTCTAAAACATGACCAACGCAGAAAGATTATGGTAAAGATGGCAGAGAAACAGCTGATGGTTCAGATCTGCCAGAATCTTCTCCCCCGATAGTGGAGGAGACCGCTCACTAGCATTAGCATTGGTGAGGCTAACAGCTAGCATACCTGTTAGCTCATGACCAAACTTCTGAAATCAAGTTTCCACCTTTATCGTTCTTCCTAGGCATCCAGCGCTGATCGTAGGGAAGTAAGAAAATATCGTTACTCCGATATCGCAACGTTTTATTGATATTTAGAAGTATCAATTTTTTACTTTTTGTAGAATTTGAATGGAACCATTAACGATAACAGTAATTTTTGTAGTAAAATTATAAGTAGTTGGTGGTTGTTTTTACCTTCTTTTTTTTTGTTTTGTTCCAGTGGATTAATTAGATCTTTTCATCTAGGATTTAGGATCCAGATGCAGCAAACTCAAGCTGTGGAGATTTAATGAAAAAAGGTGATCAAACTTAGAAATTTAACAGGAAGGCAAAAACTCAACAGGAACAGGAGCTAAGAACTGGCAGAGAACTGAAGGAACCAGAGAGCTTAAATAATGACTGAGAACCCTGAGGCGTAATTAGTGGGAGCAGAAGGAGACGAAACAATAAACTGAAAACAATCCTAAACAAGAACCTGGCGTAAGACCGATAAACCCGCGAAGTAAAATAAAACAAATGGTGAAACCTAACCGTAAAAAAAGAAGTGCCAAAAAATAAAGTCCTAAAGTGAAACATGAATACTAAGAAATAAAATGAAGTTGTGATTGAGACCAAATCAGGAAAAGACCTAACATAAACGCAAACACAAAAACCTCACATCATAACAAATGTATTCATAAAACTGGATGTGTTTTTAAATAAAACCAAAAGGAGTATTTACAATGCTTGAACAGATTTCTACTGTTTCAATTCAAATTCACAAAATGTAATCTTATGGTGCGTTCAGACCACACACTTTGTCTGCGTCAAGCAACGCTCCCAACGCATCTAATATGACGAATAAAAATTTTTTAGCTGCGGCTTGCGAAGCACGTGGCGGGCCTTTCTCCTGCCGGATGTTTTAAACGCAAGTTGATCGTGATTGGCTACTCACTACAGTGAGACGCTCTGATTGGTTGGCGCGCTGCGTCAAGTCCGTCAAAAGTTCACCTAGCTGAACTGCTACGTTGCTACGTTGCTGCTTAAAACGCCAGTAACGCTTGAAAAGCTGACGGAGCAAACGCACACAACACACCGCAGAGACTCTGACGGACTCGACCGTAGACTTTACAGGTAATCTTGGATGTAGTGCCGAAGTAGAAACGAAACAAACATGGCGACCGTAGGGTTAATATTCAAATAACAGAAAAAGGGCGACAGAAGTATCATAGATGGTATGTAAAATATATTTATCACCAACGTTGATTTCTTTTCTTTTGGTCTGCGTTTACCTACAGACAGTCAAACGGCGCTCTACGCTCCCCCTAGTGGTTACTCTCGGTAGCGCTTGTAAAAGATATTCTGTTCTGTTCTCGTCTGACCTTTAAACTACAGACATGACTCCTCTTTTTGGAATGACTTCCTCTGACTCAGCATTATGTGCTTCGCTCTCACAGTTCCTGCCAGCAGACATACTTAGTTCAGTACTTTTTACGCTGTGGTGAAAAGTAAAGTGAAATCAGCTTTTCATCCGTATAGCGGTATGTAAAAAAATCATATAACGAAAATGAACACTGGTCTGTACACTCTGTATCACTAATGTGACTGCTACAATCTGTACATGCTGAATATTTATGCCTGCAAAGCTAACAGTCGGCTATTATTATTAATATAGGTCATTGTTTTGGTTATTGGTCTCTTCCTTTGCCCTTACTGGTAGATGGCGCATTTTCTTTTATCGTGTAATTATTAGGGGTGTCACAATCTCGATTTTTGTATCGAAATCGATAGAAATTACGCTACGACCTTGCACATCAAAATCCAAAAGAGGATCACAATCACCTCCTGTCATGTTTACATACTGTGCATCCCACTGGGACTCTGTAGTTAGCAAACAACCAACTCATCACAAAGAACCGCACATTGTTTTTTTTCCCCAACAAGTAACTCTCACCAGTTCTACAACTCACAAAAACACCTGGTAACATTTTAACTTCCTGTATCACATCCCCCGTGATCAGAGCGCACGTCTACAGAGCACATTAGCTGATGCTAGCAAGTAGCTGTTAGCTAAGCTACAGCGCGACCACAGCTAGCAGAGATGAAGCAGCGGGACCAGAACTAAAGATGCTCCTTCTACTCTTAAATCCCCAGTGAGGATATTTTGAGTTCCCAGCGAGTTAAGTCCACATTCGTACTGGTAAATAACAGGAACGCTGTTAGCTACATTTAGCTAGGTCGTATGAGATAACTGGAGCTTTGTGTCAGTCGTTCTGCAGTAACTATAAAGAGTCACTAGATGGCAGCCACTCCCTGTTTCTAATCATTTCTGTTATTTCAATAAGACTGTTAGACTTTTATTGTAGGTAAATTATTTACATTTGACCGTTAATGCCTAGTGTGATACATTACACAAGTAATATAAGTTGCATCAATTTTGTCTCATAAATAAGATTTACCGTACAAAATTTTATGAATAAAGTCAATGATCTTAGACTAGTCTAAAACGAAATGGGGTTCTGTTAAAGGAAAAAAATTTTATCGTGACACCCCTAATAACTATGCTTCATGTGGAATCACCTACTTATTTTTGTTAGTCTCCTGACTGAAGCTGTGTTCGTTCTCCTCAGGGCGGACGGCGAGGTGAAGCACTGCGTCATCTACAGCACGCCGCGGGGCTTCGGCTTCGCCGAGCCCTACAACCTGTACGGCAGCCTGAAGGAGCTGGTCCTCCACTACCGCCACACCTCCCTGGTGCAGCACAACGACTCGCTCAACGTTTGCCTCGCCCACCCCGTTCACGCGCCGCCCGTCTGCAGATGAGCGCCGCGGCGAGGGCGGAGCTCGGACGCGTCCCGGATCCGGGTTTTACTAGAAGTCCTTCGGAGGGCATTCTTCATCCAGACTGCTCGATTTGCACAAGGAAGTTCGAAATGTGAATGTGAAGTTTAAGACGAGACGGAAGGAGGATCAAGTCCGTTTCAGGCCCCGCCCCCACCCGCTGCTACCTGACGTCCCGCTCAGAAAAACATTCCCCTCATTCTTTGGTTCCTCCAGAGACCGTCGGAGAAGATGTAGCATAAAAAGGCACTTCGTGTTCAGACAGGTGTATGGGGGGGGTCACTAAAGGTTTTACCAGAACCAGAGACCAAAGTGTGACGGGAAGGAGTCGCCCGCCGGCCTCAGATCCAAGAGCCTGAACTTCCTGCAATGTGAACAGAAATATCAAGTTTTTCTCTTCTGGGTTTAAACTCTTCATCCACCTGAATTTAGACCCAAAAAAAAGTGTCCAACATCATGACTCCAAACAAACGATACAAACAGATCCAGGTCAGCCACAGGATGGCGCTCCCATGTATGCAGAAAAGGGGACCCCAGTCCACAGTTGGTGCGCTGCAGATCTGGAGCTCGCTTCCTTTGGTGGGAGGGACTATTTGGGTACGGTTGGGCTGGGGGGCGGTAAAAACAAGCTGTTAAACATCCTAGTAAAGCAAGATGTTGGATGTTGGGCAGACTGACATCAATCTGAGCTACGGAGGTCAAAGTACTGCACTGGTATAAAAAATAAAAAACATTTTTACAAAAATTAAGTCTTCATAACCAAACATTCGATTAATTGCCCTGCCCTGCTGACCGAATTGGCTGTAGAAGGTGAAAGGACCCACGCACTCAGGCCGACACACTTTGGATCTTCTACTGACATACGTAAAGGTGATGCACTGGTATAAAATACGATTTTCCCAAATTTAAATCTTCATAAACGAAAAATTCGATTAATCGATTCAATTTATTAATCACCCACTCCTAGCTGACATCTAGTGGTTAGGTTTAAAACTGCAACAAACAGATTGTAGTGACGTCTGTTGGTTTGTTCTCCTGGATGACGTTTTTCATGTGTTAACTTAAATAAAACTGATTTATTAACGTTTGCCAACAGATTTTTGTGTGATAAACGGACAGTTGGACGTCCAGTCGGCTGTAGCTCCTCCCTCCTGTTCAGGTTTTACTCTGATTGGCTGGTTTAGAGGTCGGGCGACTCCTCCTGTCTGCTGTGATTCTACAGGATAAGAAGCCAGAGATGATCGGTGTGGAGCTGAAAGTGGCCCCCCCCCCCCCCCCCCCCCCCCCCCCCACCCTCGGCGAGCTGAGGAAGAGGAGCTGAACTGTGATGATGTTGGTCGGCTCGGATCAACGTTGGACTTCCTGAAATATTCCAGGTTATGTGGAAAACTGCGTCAGCCAGAACTTCACTACTCCAGCAGCACAACGCGTCGACCCGGCTCTGGTGTCCTCGAATGTTTCCGGGTCCGTTTTCCCGACCGCACGGCGACCTCTGCAGGTGCCGTGGGGGAAAACGGGCCAGTGCGGGATTGGGAATTTCCCGGTTTCTCTCCCTCAGGTGTTTTCAGGTTGGGACTACCACACAACAAAGCCAGCGATCTGGGAATCAAACCCCCCCCCCCCTCTCCCCGAAGCAAATCAGGGTTGTTCTGCTTTCGTTCGGTGGTTTCCACGTTTGGTTCTGGACTCCCTCCTCTTCCTCACCACACATGGTTTATTGTTTGCATGGGGGACTACTTGAAGCGTGGGCCACTGAATGTGTTTCTATGAGAATTTATTAAAGTTTTAAAGATTTCCTTGCTGTTGTTTACGCTGAGCAGAGTTTTTATCCCAGTTTTATGATGTACAGAACCGCTTCCTCAGAGATCCAGTGGCTTCTCCCTTCGTCCAGCGCTGGGAGGAAGGTTGCACACGTTTACCTGTGATGTCTGCATACATGGAGATGTCTTATCCTACAGATAGAGATCTATATTTACAGTTTATATGAAGCTGAGAGGAGGAACAGTTTAAACGCTCCATTTTTGTCCCTGAAACATTTAAACCAAAGATTTTAGTTTATTACTGGATTTTATCTGATTTAACCGCTTGGAAATGACCGTTTTTTCTTTTTAATTTTGTGACGTCGGGAAGGTAGGATGGACTATTAGGGACAACATTAAATGGACGAGTAAATTAAAAAATTAGATTTTTTTTTTAAATTGATTCAGTTTATTAAAAACAAATTCTGTTGAATTATAAGTCTAAAAATTCTCTAAATTCTTTAAAAAAAAACTTTTTTTAGAATATTAAGATTAAAGACAAAAAATTACAAGATGTTGATCTGGATACATTTTTTTAAAACTTCAGTTTTCTCTCAAACGAAGGAAAGAATTAGTTCTTTTTTGTCAGGAATGGTTGGTTTTGCCCTGATCCTCATCGTAGGAAGAATCCGTTCGCCTTTTATATATATTCCAGATGGGTTTTTTTCTGGGTTTGCCGGTAAGAATCTGGTTTCTGTCTTGGATTTAAAACTCGCAGCTCTCTTTTATTTGCACACGACGACCGCAGCGGGGACCGGTTGGATGTTTTTATTTTTATTTTTCCTTGTGGGAAAATCGTCCTGCAGAAAATCTCTACAGAGACTTTTAGAACTTGAGGGTTTGGAGGCGGTTCGTAAAGGTCCAGATTCTGGCCAACAAATAACTTCTTCGCTTCTAACCGTTTTTATTTCCTGAAAAATGAATTTCAGTTTACCAGGATCAATTTTTACCCATGATTTATAGACAGTATTTTTTTCTTTTTTAGAATCTTTTTTTTTTCTTCTTGAATTACTGCCCCCTACTGTCTAATCCGTGCATAGCCAGTAAAATTCAGGCTATTTTCAGCTGAATTATCTCCAATAGTTTAATGATGACCCAGGAACCGATCATCTTAGTGTTTTTAACAGAATCTGCGCGAGTCGGATTGTTGAGATTTCTGTCGGATTATTTCCGCTTTTCCGTCCCAGATTGCGATTTTTTTTTTTTTTTTTTTTTTTTTTTACCCTCTTTTTGGGCAGCGTTCCATCCATTAAGCTCCGCCCAGCAGGAGGGACAAACCAAATCGACATTTTCCAAAGTTTACGTTTATCCGACTGTTCGGTTGAGGTTTCCGCTTTTATGCAAACTCAACCTTTTTTCTTTTTCTTCTGTTCTGGAATATCTCCGGGGAAACGGACGTAGGCCCGCCTCTTGGGAAGGCGTGGCCCTCGGTTTTTCCCAAAGCGTTCCGGCTCAACCTTCCCAGGACTGTTACAACAGCTGCTATCTGTCATTTTCCTCGCCGTCGAGCAGCTCTGCAAAGTTTTATTTGCAGCCAAGGTTCTAAACGGTTGGATTGGCGGCGTGTCGGACCGCGCCGCCCAGCACAGCTCCTCGGATAGAAATAATCTCAGACTAATTTTAAGAAGAAAAACAAAGATTTTTAAGAGTGTATATGACTCCCAGTCCCGTTCTTCTTCCCCTTTTACAGATCCAGCATGCATCTTTGGTACTTGACTGTTGTTTTTTTGTGTAAGAAACGAAAATGTTTAAAGATGTCTTTTGAAAACAACTGTTGTCTGTTTTTGGTGTTTTCAGATCTGAACTGAATTATGAGCTAATTTAACTTGACTGCTTTCAGCTCAAACAGCTTCTGTTCTGTTTTTCTGTCGGTGGTTTGATGCTGAAAGCGAGAAAGACGACCATTAAGGGTCAGAAGTGTTGATTTGTCTTTTTATTGAAACTTTAAATCTCTGGTGTCTACCTGAGCCCACCGACTGCTGATCCACCGTCGGCGTCGATTTTGGCTCATTTTACTTCCTCGTATCGGTTGCAGGAATTTGCTGGTTGTAAATTCTGAATTGGTTTGTACGACCTGAACATCAGTTGGAGCTCCACCATGTTGGATTCTGTTGCAGAATAAAGAAAATATTTGGATCAAATGCAAATGTCTGCGTCTTCATTCTGGTGGTCGGAGAACTGAAAGCTTCGTTTCCAGCCTGTAGGGAGCTTCATAGATGGAATCCATCTTGTTGGTGTGAAGGACCAGAGCTGGAGGAAATCTGCGGCTCCTCTGGGTCGTGGTAGATGGAAGAAAAACATCTTGGACTGCATTTCCACCGAAAAGGAGACATTGGATTGGCATTTTCTGTCAAAAATATGTTTCTCAACAAACTGTAGATTTAATTTATGATAAATAATCCATCAGATGTGGAGTTTGGAACTTATTTAATGTTGGAGTTTTCAGTAATCAGCGAGCTTAAAGCGAACCAGATTTAGAAAATGATTCACCTGCAGATTCTGGCTGTGATACTCAGAAATGATTAAACATTCATATAGAGATCAGCTTGCTCTCCTGAAAGCGTTGGTCGTTGGGTTTAGAGAGAATCGTTTTGTGTGAGGGGGGAAATGTGAGTTTCCTGCTTGCTGCATTAAGACCTCGCCTGCTGGAGAACTATTCCTCCCAGCATCATAATTCTGCTCTATATGAAGCCTCATGCTGACGCGACGCCTCAACTTATCTTTGATCCGTATTTCTGATCTGAATTTTGTTTTTGTTTTCTAAATAAAAACGTATTCCAGTGTTATGTTCTCGTAGCACATATAAACAAAAGTTGGAACAGTAAAGCATTTTTTTTTTTACCTTGTAATGTTGCTGTTCCTTTTCACAAGAATTAAAAGACGTTTAGGGACTGAAGACACCAGGTGATGAAGTGTTTCAGGTGTAATTTTGGCCCGTTCAACACTACGGGGTCATCATCGTCACACATCCTCTAGTGGAGACAGGTGGGACTGCAGAGGGTCCAGTAGCCGTAGCCTCTTCCTCCACAGCGCTTTGCAATGTGAGCAGAATGTCGTTTTTCATTGTCTTGTTGAAATATTCATGGAAGTCCCTGGAAAAGACGTCTTCTTGAAGGCTCCAACATCTCTATGTACTTTTCAGCACTAATGGTTCCATCACAGAAACCAGTTACCTTTACCAACGGCGCCGACAAAACCATGACACACCCTGGCTTTAGGACTTGCTGCTGCTAACAGTTTGGATGATCCCAGATGTTTCCACTAGTTGATGGTCCATCCCAGATGTTTCCACTAGTTGATGGTCCATCCCAGATGTTTCCACGGGTTGATGGTCCATACCAGATGTTTCCACTGGTTGATGGTCCATCCCAGATGTTTCCACTAGTTGATGGTCCATCCCAGATGTTTCCACGAGTTGATGGTCCATCCCAGATGTTTCCACGAGTTGATGGTCCATCCCAGATGTTTCCACTAGTTGATGGTCCATCCCTTTCCACTGTTATGGTCCATCCAGATTTCCACTGTATGTCCATCCCAGATGTTTCCACTAGTTGATGGTCCATCCCAGATGTTTCCACGGGTTAATGGTCCATCCCAGATGTTTCCACTAGTTGATGGTCCATCCCAGATGTTTCCACTGGTTGATGGTCCATCCCAGATGTTTCCACTAGTTGATGGTCCATCCCAGATGTTTCCACTAGTTGATGGTCCATCCCAGATGTTTCCACTAGTTGATGGTCCATCCCAGATGTTTCCACTAGTTGATGGTCCATCCCAGATGTTTCCACGGGTTAATGGTCCATCCCAGATGTTTCCACTAGTTGATGGTCCATCCCAGATGTTTCCACGGGTTAATGGTCCATCCCAGATGTTTCCACGGGTTAATGGTCCATCCCAGATGTTTCCACTAGTTGATGGTCCATCCCAGATGTTTCCACTGGGTGATGGTCCATCCCAGATGTTTCCACTAGTTGATGGTCCATCCCAGATGTTTCCACGGGTTGATGGTCCATCCCAGATGTTTCCACTAGTTGATGGTCCATCCCAGATGTTTCCACGAGTTGATGGTCCATCCCAGATGTTTCCACTAGTTGATGGTCCATCCCAGATGTTTCCACGAGTTGATGGTCCATCCCAGATGTTTCCACTAGTTGATGGTCCATCCCAGATGTTTCCACGAGTTGATGGTCCATCCCAGATGTTTCCACGGGTTAATGGTCCATCCCAGATGTTTCCACGAGTTGATGGTCCATCCCAGATGTTTCCACTAGTTGATGGTCCATCCCAGATGTTTCCACGAGTTGATGGTCCATCCCAGATGTTTCCACGGGTTGATGGTCCATCCCAGATGTTTCCACTAGTTGATGGTCCATCCCAGATGTTTCCACTAGTTGATGGTCCATCCCAGATGTTTCCACGAGTTGATGGTCCATCCCAGATGTTTCCACTAGTTGATGGTCCATCCCAGATGTTCACGAGTTGATGGTCCATCCCAGATGTTTCCACGAGTTATGGTCCATCCCAGATGTTTTACCCTGGTTGATGGTCCATCCCAGATGTTTCCACAGTTGATGGTCCATCAGATGTTTCCACGGGTTGATGGTCCATCCAGATGTTTCACGAGTTGATGGTCCATCCCAGATGTTTCACTAGTTGATGGTCCATCCAGATGTTTCCACGAGTTGATGGTCCATCCCAGATGTTTCCACGAGTTAATGGTCCATCCAGATGTTTCCACGAGTTGATGGTCCATCCAGATGTTTCCACGGTTAATGGTCCATCCCAGATGTTCAGGGTTGATGGTCCATCCCAGATGTTTCACTGGTTGATGGTCCATCCCAGATGTTTCTATGTTCCAGATGTTTATGGTCCATCCCAGATGTTTCTATTGGTCCATCCCAGATGTTTCCACGAGTTGATGGTCCATCCCAGATGTTTCCACGAGTTGATGGTCCATCCCAGATGTTTCCACGAGTTAATGGTCCATCCCAGATGTTTCCACGAGTTGATGGTCCATCCCAGATGTTTCCACGGGTTAATGGTCCATCCCAGATGTTTCCACGGGTTAATGGTCCATCCCAGATGTTTCCACGGGTTAATGGTCCATCCCAGATGTTTCCACGAGTTAATTGTCCATCCCAGATGTTTCCACTGGGTGATGGTCCATCCCAGATGTTTCCACTAGTTGATGGTCCATCCCAGATGTTTCCACTAGTTGATGGTCCATCCCAGATGTTTCCACTAGTTAATGGTCCATCCCAGATGTTTCCACGAGTTGATGGTCCATCCCAGATGTTTCCACCTGTTGATGGTCCATCCCAGATGTTTCCACGAGTTGATGGTCCATCCCAGATGTTTCCACTAGTTAATGGTCCATCCCAGATGTTTCCACGAGTTGATGGTCCATCCCAGATGTTTCCACTAGTTGATGGTCCATCCCAGATGTTTCCACTAGTTGATGGTCCATCCCAGATGTTTCCACGAGTTGATGGTCCATCCCAGATGTTTCCACTAGTTGATGGTCCATCCCAGATGTTTCCACTAGTTGATGGTCCATCCCAGATTTTTCCACGGGTTGATGGTCCATCCCAGATGTTTTCACTAGTTAATGGTCCATCCCAGATGTTTCCACTAGTTGATGGTCCATCCCAGATGTTTCCACGGGTTAATGGTCCATCCCAGATGTTTCCACTAGTTAATGGTCCATCCCAGATGTTTCCACTAGTTAATGGTCCACCCCAGATGTTTCCCAATCCAGAGAAGTGTTCTGGACACTGCTAACACAGGGTTTCCTTTTGGCCCAGTCCAGTTTTAACTGGTATTAGTGGATGTAACTACGTATTTCAACGTATACGTTGAAATACTTCGGTACTCAACGAAGGTTTACTAAAGTATTCCTGAGCCCATGTGGTGATAACACTAATAGATGAATGATGATTCTTGATGCAGCGCCACCTGAGGGATCGGAGGTCAAGGTTGTTCAGCTTAGGCTGGCGCCCTTGTCCTTTACGCACTGAAATTCCTCCAGATTCCTTTAATATTTTAATGATTTTATGCACTGTTGAAAGAGAAACATCCAAATCTCTTCCTGTCTTTGAGGAACATTGTTATAAATATTTCAATAATTTTCTTTCGTATTTGTTGGCAAACTGGCGATCCTCAGCCCATCTTTGCTCCTAAAGGACTAAACCTTCCTTGGATGCTGGTTTTGTACCAAACCATAATTAAAGTCACCAGTTCACCTGATAACCAGCCCTAAACTGCTCCCCTTTGTTAGAATGTGTTGCAGGTCTGAATGACAGGAAAGGATGAATATTTATAAATGAAATGAAGTTGACCAGACAAAACATGAAATATTTAGTGACTGATATTGGAGGTAAGATTATTTTCTAATGATTTATGATGGGAATATGGATCATTTTAGAAATGCTATTTTTATTAAAATGTAGACAGTCAGTGCTACTCCTTCTATTTGGTTTCATCTTTTGAGAAGTTCCTCCCATTTCAATGAAAACCATTGATCTGTGAGAAGTAAGAAAACATTTTAAGCTCAGCTGTAGATTTACAAAATAAAACCAATTCGCTACATAGTCTAGTCAGTTTAAACGTTTTCTAAGGAATCCCAGCAGATTATATTCAGTTTGTACTGATATGTAAATGTTTACGCAGGCAAACGTGCAGATATGTATATCTGAAACTAACGGAGTCACAAAAAAGCAGAAAGATCTATTTTTTAAGGGGGTTTGTAAAGGGATAATTTTAGGGGAGAGTCCTGATACTACACTGCTGTCAGTAAGTACCGACAAACACTCCATGGGAAGTCATGATGGATGTTTTCCTGACGGCCATCAGAGGTTTGGAGCCACAGACGGATCAATGAAACACTTTTAGCTGCCTGATTAAGGGTGACATTAGAGGCAAGGATTCAGTCATGGAAAGCTCCAGAGAGCAACGAAAGGCGGCAGACCCAGCCGGCCCGTCACGCTCTGCAGCTCAGGGCCTCATTACTGAAACTGTAACCAGCCATGACCTGACCAAAAGAACACGCTCGATTCCGAGATTCTTACAGAGCAAGAACAATCCGACATTCTGAAGAATAAGGCTGTCCTAAAATCTTATGAAATAAAAAGGAGCCGTGCGGTCGAGGATGAAATATATGGTGAGAAATAAATCGAGTTACCTTCAGTTCTTATCGAGTTTATGGGAATCTGGAAACACAAACCTATTTCTGTACTTATCAGGAACTTAAACCTTCAGACTTCACATAAAATCTGACTACACTTGAAGCAGAAAGGCATATATTTAATTTTCTGCATATGTCCATCACCCCATCTGATCTCTGCACATGTCCACTGCAGAAGGGATTAATAGTTCCTCCAAAAAGTTCTGGGTCTCCAGGTTCAAGGTCTCCTCCTGGTAGGATGTCTGCAGAAAACCTCCGTAAAGTCACATCCTCATAACTGACACCTGGCTGCAGACCAATTAAATGGACTGGGAGGGTCACAGCGTACAGACTCCGCATCGCCAGAACCAAATCCTACGCAACGAAGACGGTTGAAAACACGAATTTCTTGAACCAGACGTCCTCCCAAGAAAAAATGTAATAATCGAATTTGACTGTATTTATAATAGAAAATAACAGTCCACAGTAATAACGTAAATGAACAAAAATTATTGCAACACATTTTTTTCTGATTTTCTTTTATTTTTCACCAGTCAGTTAAATTGTTTATTTTATATATATGCTGATCTAAGTTCAGGAACCAATGGAGTTCCAGTATTAGGGAATGTACTCTGAATGATCCATTCAGCTCTCTTAGCAGGATCTCTGGTTAAGTCGCGTTTATTGGTTGTATTTTATAGTAAATGAGCTGCTGTCACCAAACAACCAGCTTTGTGAAAAATTCAATTCAATTCACTTTTATTTATATAGCGCCAGTTCACAACAAAAATCATTTAAATACAATTATACAAACACTCAAATCAGATAAAAGTTTTCTACGTAAGGAATCCCAGCAGATTGTGCTGAGTCATCAACGTGAGGTTGTGCCTCGATCATGCAGACTCCAACCACAGCAATTCCTCAGCAATCCCACATACTGAGCAAGCATGTAGCGACAGTGGAGAGGAAAAGCTCCCCTTTAACAGGAAGAAACCTCCAGCAGAACCTGGATCAGTACAAGCGGTCATCTGCCACGACCGTCTGGGGTCGAAGTAGTTTATAGCAACAGCAAACTGCTTCCTCCGTTATGATTTCTTGTTAGTTCTGCTGCTCCGGGTTCCTTTTTTGTGCTGATCAGTGATGCTACTGGCTGCTGAAACTCGACTGATATGCTGATGTCTTTAGCTGGTTCCTTAAAGGGCCGATTATGTATGGAGACATGGTGGCTGAGAGGAGCAGGCAGACAGATTACGCTGTCAGAAAGAGATCTAGTTAAATTGAAGTTACCATAGTGGAAATGTGCCTTATGCAACTTGACTCCCTAACGTTTAAAAAGCTGCCAATCAAAGAGCAGCATTCAATTCAATTGGTGCTGAGTAGCTGAAAGATTTTAGCTTCTGCTGTAGCACTAAAATAGAGTCTATGGTCTGTATTACTGCATATTATGGTGTATTTGGTGTTTAGGTTTTTGAGGAGGTCTATCTAGTCTATTCAGTTTATCTAAATAGCGCCATTAGCTCATGTCATCTCAAGGGCATTTACAGGTGCTTTACCCGATCATCCAAACATTTCAATCAGTTTAAAAGTTTTCCATTTAACAAATGCTGGGCGATATGGCCTCAAAATCAATTAATGATTATTGTCAAGGAATCGATGCAATCTGCTGGGATTCTTTAGATCAGAAATCTGTCACACTGATTGGACTGCAGGCCTGATAGCGCACCCACTGTAGGCCTACGTAAGCCAATGGGTTATAGGAGGATCTTTGTCGACATCTTTGTCCGAATGCGCGAGTGGTTGTGTGGCAGAAGGCAAACAACGGCGGCTATAGAGACGTAACGAACACTTCCGAGGCAGTTAGAAGGCAAAATCCCCGATATATAACATCTTTAACATCTGAAAAACGGGAGAACCTTAGAGAGAAACTTCAAATCTTTATTGGCGGAAAAAATAGAAGTTATTTAAAGCCCCTTTTAGATATGTGAAAGACGTTAGTTTGATTCCCCAGTGCAACTTCAAGGTGCAAAGGCTCTGTTACCTTTTGTTTTTAACGTTGTTCACTTTGTAACCAGCAGGCCCTGATCACTGGTAAGACTGCAAAAATTCACCAATATAGGATGGAGCTTGATCGTTCAGAGCTCTATATGTTACACTGTACACTGTAATGAATGGGGAGCCAGTGCAGCTGGATTAACAAAGGGGTGAAGTGGGAATATTTGGACGACCTAGTAATTAACGTTGCAGCAGCGTTCTGGGCAATTTGAAGATGTTTCAGGGATTTCTTGCTTAAGCAGGTAAAAAGTTACAGTAATTGAGTTGGATGAAATGAAGGCATGAATAATCATCTCCATTTCAGAACGGGACACAATTGGGCTACATTCACACTGCAGGTAAAAGCGCATCAAATCCGACTTTTTTGCCCCTATGCGACCCATATCTGATCTTTTTTCTGGCGGTCTCAAAGGCACAAATCCGATTTTTTCAAATCCGACCCAGGTCACTTCAGTATGTGGTGCTGAATCCGATACATGTCGGGTGTTTTTGAAAGCGGCTGAGGTGTGAACGGCCATGTCGCTTTAAATCCGTCTTTTATGTCAATAATCAGTGCCAGAGAAGACAAACGAACAAGCATGGCGACCGATACTGGAGAGGGAGCGAGTCAGTGGACAGAAAGTTAGGTTTTTATTAATTATTTGTCAAAATTCCGTTGGTTCCGACTATGCAAGAATTTATAGACTGCTGAAAAAACGCTTACATCTGTAGCCGCCATTTTTATTTCCGTACACAGCGCGCGTTGTGTGCGACGTACTATGGTGACGTCTCATCTTCTTCTGCGCATGCGGGGTGCTTTGGAGCTGTAAAACGTTCACACTTTAGCGCGTTTGCTATCGCATTTTATCTGTAGTGTTAACGACCATAAAAAAAATCGGATGTGATCAAAAAATCGGAATTGAGCATTAAGTACTGCAGTGTGAACGTCGCCTTAGACTCAGCTTGGCAATGTTTTTCAAATGATAAAAACAAGAACGATCCAGCACGGGGTTCAAGAGTCACCCCGAGGTTCCTCACTGAGGACTTAATAAATGAGGCAAGTCGGCCGAGACTCTTTACCATGTCGGGGAGAAATCTGTCAGGAGCACAAACCAGGACTTCGGTTTTTGCTTCATTTAGTTGTCACTCTTGACAGAAACCAAACACTGATGCAGAAGCTGTATCTTAAAAACATCTCGAGGTTTAAAAGAAATGTATAGCTGAATATCCTCAGAGTAGCAATGATAAGAAATGTCCTTAAAAGAGCCTAAAATATGGTACAGAGGGAGCAGATATAAAATAAAAAATAAGGGCCCCAAAACAGATCCTTGTGGCACACCAAAAGTAGGTGAGTAGGAAGCGGAGGACTAGAATTTAGTGAAGATCTTCCTGATAATAAGAGGAGAACCAATTCAGGGCAGAACCTGATACCCCAACCCAGTGTTTCAGCCTGTCGAGGAGAACACGGTGATCGACAGAAAAAGTCTAAGAAAAGCCGTCTCAGTGGAGTCAGCCCGGCGAAAACCAGACTGGAAATCATCTAGGATGCTGTGTCTATCTAAGACAGCCCAAAGTTGCTTAGCAACAACTTTATCCAACATTTCAGAAAAGAAAGGTAAATTAGAGCTGCTGAAAAGGGAAGGATCAGGCGCGGGTTTTTTAGAAGTGGATGGATAAAGGCACATTTACTTTTGAGTATTATAATCACCGCCTACTGACCTGTTAGGTTCCTGTGGCTGGTGAGTGTATGTGTGTACTTTTCCTGTGTTCTCACCTTCTCTCTAGGGCGTGGCAGGTAGCAGCAACAGGTGTCTCCTATCTCCCTCGTTACCACCAGGCTTCTTAACGGAGGCTCTTCCAGCAGACTGATGCCAGATGGTTCTCGCCCTCAGCGTGGTAACAGGGCCAACCCTTAGTTAATATCCTCCTAGTCTCTTTGGACTCTGACGTAATCTTCTCCCTGCAGACTCCACTTACCCTCGTCCCTGGATTCCTCCGGCCGGATAGACTCCTCCTTCCTAGCTCCTTCTCCGGTTAGTCTCTGCTCAGCATCCCTACAGGTGTCGCCTCCATACCTTCTGGTGGTCTGTTGCTCGCCTGCCCGTCCCTCTGCCGAATCATCATTCATATCAAATGGGACACTCATTCTGCTGCTAACACCCGATTTCTCAAGCCTCTTCAAACGCACCCGCTTCTGGATTCCTTTAGGTTCACCATCAGCTTCTGAAACATAGTTCCCGGACATTCAGACTCATTCCCCATCGCTCCCAGCTCACAGGACCTTTACTTCTTCCCCAAGCTCTGTGATCCTCTTCCAAACTGTAAGCCAAAGTACTCGGGTAGCTCTCATCTCCCTTCTTAACCTAATCCCTCTCCTTACCTTCTTCCAGACGACGTTCCGTGTTCCCCTTCCTGGTGCCTTCGTTCTGGTTCTCCCGAGACGACCTAGAAAATCAACCTGTCTTTAAATAAATATGTTAAAACAATCCTGGTCTGTTGGTGGTGCTGTTGTTGAGTCCAGTAGCTCAATATGACACAGTCTTGGTATGGCTGTAGTATCCGCAGTCTCAGTTTGCTCTACAAGTAATACCTGTGCAGGTAAGTGACTAGTTAAAAGCAGGGATGTATTCCTGAACAGCAGAGACCTACCAGTCTCTGCTGCTCTACACATATATGCTTCTGTAATATAGGCTTGTATTGGGTTTGTTCATCTCATGTCTGAGTAATGTCCATTTATAGCCACAAAAGTCATCAGAATCTTTAATGTAATGGTTTATTTATCAAAACGTTCTCCCAGGGGAGCACACCCCTGGATATCGCTTAACATTACGTTGATAGGGCATATATATCTTGGTTTAGGGGCCTCGCAGGGAAAAACGAGTTCAGGCTCAGGATTTTATTTTTTACTATCACCCCTGTTGGACTGTTTGGATGATTGAATTGAAATGAATTTTCTTGTAAGGTGCATTAAAATGAATGTCTGCCAGTGCCATAGAAATAAACTGAGCTGGTCTGACCTTTAAGGCTCATGGAGAACTGGAGCTCTGCTTTCCACGTTCACAGTCTATTGGCCGAGAGGCGTGGAAAACCAGTGGAACAGTTCCTGTCCTGGATTTGAACCCAGAACCTTCTCACTGCAGAGCACCACCACCAAGCTGTCAAAGAAGCGATCCATCGACTCCAGGCTCCAGCGAATGGCCGGCATCCTGCAGGTTCCCCGATGACGGGTCATTAACAGGCCTCTGGAGGAATGGACGCCACGCTGATTTAACTCTTATCAACCAGCTGCGTTAACCTTCACCAGCGAAGAGGAATCAGAGAGGAACTAAAACAGTTTAACCACAAATCGTTGGGAATGGCTGAAGCAAAGGAAATAAGCAACACCAGGAAGCTTCCCGCTCATCTTCTCATTTGCATTTCTTTTCATTTAATGAAGTATAATTGAAGGGTGCCATATTCTACATGACGGGCAGCGAGTGAACCAACTCCCAGCAATTAGTCCAGCTGTCTGGTGATGGTGTTAACTGGCCCTCCTCTGCAGCCTACGCTCATTAGCCCATAATGTCCCATCATTCCCTGCCAGCCAGGATGTAAACAGCTGAAGGAGGGTTGACCTGCTGACTGACAGCTTCGCAGCAGCTAATGGAGCCTAAACGTCTTCATTCTGCCGGGTCACTCGCCTCTTCCCAAATCTGCATCAACATAATGAGCTTCTGCTCGCCTCGCCACAATCATCTCGCCCTTCCTGACCCAGCGCCCCTCTTCCTGGGGATTAGCGGGTAGAAGTGGGAGGTCCGGCCGTGCTTCCCGGGCCGGCACCGAGCGTCCTGCCAGCAGGGGAATAAATTACAGACAGACACACTGAATAATAAAGAGTTTACAGCCGGCCGGCGTGCCAACCTCGGGTACAGCCCAGCGAATATTTACTGTCCTGCTAATCAGTCAGCATGGGAGCAGACTGGGAGGCAGAGAGGTGATGTTGAAGCAGAACTGACTCCCCAGCTACACAGCCAGCAAATTACAGATATGATAAATATGAATATACAACCTGGGTTTAGATAAACAGCTCAGCAGCTTTACAGCAGAACATCAGCGGCTTTATTCTGCATTAAGCGCCTGGTTACAGATCTGCTTTACACTACGTTTTTTTTTTACTTCAATTATTCTCACCGAGCATGAAGAAGTCAACGCTCCTGCAGCGTAACGCAGCCTGTCCTCTCCTGGTTGCTCTCTCTCGTTCTTCGCTCTCAGACCCACTGTGCTGAACCATAAATCACTCCAGTACTTACCGGGCTCTTCCTGGAACTTGCTGGTTAGTTTGCAAAACTTAACAGCTTCTTGCAGGAGTTTTTTTCCCACTACTTTCCTTACACTTTTTAATGGACCTGCTGATTACTTTCAGAACGTACAATTTTCTTCCTCAACATGACAGGAGCTCAAAAATAAAAGGGAACATTTTAACGACACAAAGTCAAACACATACCTGTAATGAAATCAAACCGTCCACTTAGTTTCACAAGCTGTTGTGCAAAAGGAATGGACAACGGGTGGGAGTTATAGTAAAGGAGTGGTTCTGCAGGGCGTCACCTCAGGCCACGTCTCAGTTCCTTCTTGGTTGATGTTTTGGTCACTTTGAATGCTAGCGGCGCTTACCATGAGACGGAGTTAAGTCTACAACACACACAATTGGCTCAGGATTAGGGATGTAAGAAAGTATCAATATGCCAATATACCGCGATATTTTATGTTACGATAAATCGATATTCATGAGCAAAGAATCGATTTTTTGATTCTTTTTCCCATTTCAATGAAATTCTGACACCACACATTTTGGGAGTAAAATTGAAATTAGGACTGGTAGTTGGTGCCTTTTTTACCTCCTTCGTTCCACCGGATCAACTAGAACTAGTAATAAAACTGGATGAGTTGTGGATGAAACATTTTAGTGTTTAGGATGATGTGACTGGTTCTCTACAGTTAAATTCAGCTTTGAAAATCGCAATATATAGTATCACTCATCATATCCTGATATATCGTATCGTTACATATTGTATCACCTGTTTCTTGCCAATACACACCCCTACTCAGGATGGTACATTAATGTTAGCTGTGTCCAGAGCATGGAGGCGCTACCAGGAGGAGCACAGCCAGATCCCTGCAGAATGACCTCCAGCAGACCTCAAATGTGCACGTGTCTGCTCGAACAGTCAGAAACAGGCTCCATGTGGTGGTATGAGGGCGGAGGGCGTGTTTATAGCCCAAAAACTGTTTGGTATTTACCAGAGAACACCTAGACTGGCGCGCTGGGCTGTTCACAGATGCATCAGGTTCACAGTGAGCACACGTGGCAGAGTCTGGAGACGGCGTGGAGAACGTTCTGCGGCCTGCAGCATCCTCCAGCATGACCAGTTTGGCAGTGGGTCAGTAATGATGAAGGGTGGCATTTCTTTAGTGGCCCACACAGCCCTCCATGTGTTACCAGAGGTAGCCTGACTGCCATTAGGTGCAGAGAGGAGATCCTCCGAGCCCTGGTGAGACCAGATGAAGGTGCAGTTTGCCCTGGGTTCCTCCTAATGCTAAATAATGCTAGACCTCATGTGGCTGGAGTGAGTACGCAGTTCCTGACTGACAAAGGCATTGATGCTAAGTACAGCCCCGCCTGTTCCTCAGACCTGAATCCATATGAGCACATCTGGAACATCATGTTTCACTCATTCCACCGATGCGACATTTCGCCACAGACTGTCCAGGAGTTGCTGGATGCTTCAGTCCAAGTCTGGGAGGAAATATTCTCCACCTCATTAGGAGGACGCTAAGGTGTTGAAGAAAGGTCAAATGGAGGCCACACCCACCACTAAGCCTCGTTCTGACTTGTTTTAAAGACGTTACATCAACGTTTGATTTTAGACCAATGCTGCGTTCAGAACGTATGCTTTGACAGCATCAACCAACGCTCATAAAGCGACTAGTTCGACGCATAAACACAGAAAACACGATTAAAAGCTGAAGCTAGCAAAGCTCGTAGTCGGGTCTTTCTCTGCTGGATGTTTTAAACACCCGTTGAATCGTGGTTGGCTAGGCAACGTCGGGCAACATCACTACAGTGAGACGCTCTGATTGGTTGCCGTGCTGCGTCAACAGCTCTAGGACCATCATAAGTTCAACTAACTGTAATTTCTGCGTTGCTAGCGTTATGAGCTTTGAAGCTTGAAACGCAGGAAAAGCTTGAAAAGCTGACGGAGCCAAAGCTCACAAAGCGCCGCAGAGACTGAGACGCTCCTCCGACGGCCTGAACCATTGACCTCATCCAGTGTAGCCGTTGCTGATGCTGACAAAGACTGCGGTCTGAACGCACCATTAGACTTCTTTAATGTCCATAAAACTTACATAAAAGGGAAAATTGTCTTTGACAGCAGCATAAAGACATACAAGCAACACACATATATCACAGACAGCACTATGCACAATAAACAGATAATATAATAAGTAGTGAAAAAACAAACAAATCTAAGATCAGTCCATTACACAGTAAATGATATAAGTGAATAATGAGTAAAATACATAAGGTGCCTAACTGCATACATGGGAAGTTCTTTGTTAAGGATGGTCACAGCTAATGGACATCTGCGCTAAACTTTATCTAAAACAGTATTCTCACAAATAATTTGAAAAGCGCACAGTACCAAAATGAAACTCTGTTATATTAATGGCTCAGACGTTTGGTTTATTTATTTATTTATTTTTTTGTTAAAAACAGAGTCAATAAAGCCTATTTCAGTTGCTAATTCTCCAGGCTTTAGACAGAGCCCAAACCAACATAGCTGCATCCACTAAGCAAATCTTTTCAGCCCAGTTTCTAAAAAGTCATGGGTGTTGTTTGCACCCGTTTACATTCTGAGATGCTACAGATCAATAATTAACCACACAATGCTGTTATAAGATCACACAAGCTGCTAGATAAATGGCTAACACACATTAGCATTAGCATGTAGCCACTTACTTCTCTGTCCATCAGGCGTCTTTGTTCTTTGATCCAGCTACTGTTCTTTAGGAATTCAGAATAAAATCCTGTAATCCATGCAGCCAAACAGGCGTTTTCACAGAGAAAGTAAAAAAATCCAACAAAAAAGTCTTTTAAGCTGAAAAAAACCAAAGCAGCTATGAGCTTTGAGAAGGAGGCGGCTGTGTTTGGAAATCTACCAGGGGTAAGCCGCTCTGCCTGCAGGGGGCGGTGCAGACACCTCTAGCACTCAACTTTCAACCAGTGATGTCATTAGTTGAACACTCTGTTGTTTTCCAGGAGAGGGAGGGGCAGCTGCTCAGAGAGCAGGATTCAGGAGGATTACTCAGACATGCGTGGATTAAGCCAAAAACCACTCTGGTAGGTTTTTATGAGAAAACTACACTACTTGATGGTTGAAAACTCAAAAAACTTGATTTTGCATGATAAACGCCCTTTAAATTTGAGTGTGACTCAAAATCCAGACCCCCATGGGTTAAAAAATGTGATTCCGATTGATAAGGCTTGTGTGATTTTTATTGTCAGCACATTCAACTATGTAAAGAACAAAGTATTTATTACGAAAATTTTGTTCATTCAAATCTTAAATGTGGTATTTTAATGCTCCCTTTATTTTTTTTAACTGTGTATAAGTTGGTTTTTCCTTTAAGTACTGAGTAGTTGCTCCAGTCTCACCAGTATGCATCTCAGTACATTGCTTAAAAACATGTCTGTCATATTTAAAATACAGGCACTGTTTATCAAAGTACCCAGTAAGTTCTTTGGATTTTCGAGGAAAGAACCAGAAAGTTCCAATAAGTACTTGCATAACTCTGTTAAAGTAGCCAGCAAATTGTATGTATGTTTTATCAAAGTACCGACGACGATCCAGGAAAGTATCCGGTGAAGTGATGAAGAGTTTGAGGGAAGGTACCTGAAATGTTCCTGCAAAGTTCCAGAAAAACAAACAAGGTTGGACCTGAAATGTTCTGCGTCAGGATGAAAATTGTTCTCCGTGTTCTGGAGCCCAGTCTGTGACTCCATGGTTCTGCTGAGTCATCTCGAGGCTCGGCAGCCGGTCCGATAACAGAAACCGACCGTCCGACATGCAGCCTGTCGTGTTTTTACTGGAGCAGGAGGCGGAGATGTGTCATCAGACGCTGACGAAGACACGATGAGTGGAACGGCGCCGGACACGTCACTCGGGCCGAGCCGACCCAGCAGGTGGCTTCAGAGGTTCTGTTCGGATGAAACCTGCTGAAGCTGCTCAACATGGATGCAGATTTACTGGTCCTAACTGGGACCGGAGTTTATTTCTCCTCAGAAGTGGATAAGTCGTGTTGACCTCTGGGTGACCTTGAAGTGTTTGTGGGGAAAAACGGAGCTGAGAGGAGGAGACACTTCCAGCCCTGAGGTCCAATTTTCCTGGCAGGCCAGACGTCTGTCAGAGAGCAGAAATAAATATTCCATAATCCCCAACAATCATCGTTCAGGCCGAGTCAGAGGCTTGGACTGAGCGCGCTCCGTCGTTCCCTGATTGGTCGACCAGATGGACGACTGAGATCAGCGTTAGTCACGGCTGTTTCAGCCACCTGCTGCCGGGCGTCGCCTTGACTTTTCCATCCAGAAGAAGAAAATGTTTCATGCTTTCCCCCAGAGTCGTCGTTCGGAGGTTGTTGCCATGACGACAAGCTGAGCTCTTTTTAAAGGATGTTTTCATCAAAACTAAAGTGGGAATCCATTATTCTCCTCCGACACGGAGCAACTCAGTTCAGGAGGTAATTAGTAGGTTTGTGCTGAAATATATAAAGTTTAGAGAGTAGAATAGAATAATCCTTTATTGTCCCACAGAAACAGCAGCAAAGAGACAGATGACAGATTCATTTAGATTCACATGAGAAAAATAAAAAAAGTATAAAAACAGAAGTAAGAATAATATATTTCTATTAAGGACAAATGTACAAAACCAAAGAACTGCGCAGTTATCAGGAATAATGTGTCATACTCAGATTTGAAGTGAGTAGGATAATGTAAAAACAGTAAAAGTGTACAGAATGTGCATGTTTAGTTTTGTATTGAAAAAGTAGATGTATTATTTACAAGAAGTTGAAAGAATATAAACCAGAGGCAGAGCAGCCAAAAAATGTACTCAAGTAAAAGTACAAAGTAGTCATCCAAAAAATTACTCAGAATAAAGTACTTTGACTTTGAAAAGCTACATTGAAAATAAAATAATACATCCACAGGGCTTATAGATGGGTGCAGAATAAAAGTACATTTCCTTAATTTATCTTTATGTTGAAATTTAATAAAATCGACATTTAAAATGGGCCCAGCAATGACGTCGTGTTTCCGTCTACCAGCCAGTAGTGGGCGCCATTGCTGGTTGAAAGACACGGTCTCTATGATCCAACGATATGGTCGGCACAACTGGGCTGGTACTAGGAACAACGGTGGATTCAGCAAGTCCAGCAGCTGCTTCAGCGCCCCAGAGATTTTGTGTCAGGAGAGGAATGACCGCAGAAGAACAGAAACTAGAGTATTTTTAGGTGAAACCTACACTAGATGGACCCACATAAAATATTTCTATGCCATCAAACACACGAGGAAACTGAGACTTTCCTCCTGGATCGGTATGCTAACTCACTAGCTAACTTAACTAGCTAGCTAACAGAAACCAGAGTAGTTTTAGGCGAAACCTACACTAGATGGACCCACATAAAACATTTCTACGCCATCAAACACACGCAGAAACAGAGACTTTCCTCCTGGATCGGTAAGCTGACTCACTAGCTAACTTAACTAGCTAGCTAACAGAAACTAGAGTATTTTTAGGTGAAACCTACACTAGATGGACCCACATAAAATATTTCTATGCCATCAAACACACGAGGAAACTGAGACTTTCCTCCTGGATCGGTATGCTAACTCACTAGCTAACTTAACTAGCTAGCTAACAGAAACCAGAGTAGTTTTAGGCGAAACCTACACTAGATGGACCCACATAAAACATTTCTATGCCATCAAACACACGAGGAAACTGAGACTTTCCTCCTGGATGGGTAAGCTGACTCACTAGCTAACTTAACTAGCTAGCTAACAGAAACTAGTGTAGTTTTAGGTGAAACCTACACTAGATGGACCCACATAAAACATTTCTACGCCATCAAACACACGCAGAAACAGAGACTTTCCTCCTGGATCGGTAAGCTGACTCACTAGCTAACTTAACTAGCTAGCTAACATAAACTAGAGTAGTTTTAGGTGAAACCTACTCTAGATGGACCCACATAAAACATTTCTACGCCATCAAACACACGAGGAAACTGAGACTTTCCTCCTGGATCGGTAAGCTGACTCACTAGCTAACTTAACTAGCTAGCTAACAGAAACTAGAGTATTTTTAGGTGAAACCTACACTAGATGGACCCACATAAAACATTTCTACGCCATCAAACACACGCAGAAACAGAGACTTTCCTCCTGGATCGGTAAGCTGACTCACTAGCTAACTTAACTAGCTAGCTAACATAAACTAGAGTAGTTTTAGGTGAAACCTACACTAGATGGACCCACATAAAACATTTCTACGCCATCAAACTAAGGCAGAAACTGAGAGTTTCCTCCTGGATCGGTAAGCTGACTCACTAGCTAACTATGCTAACATTACCTGTTAGCTAAACTCCTGCAGGATACATTCCTCACTGGACACAGTTCAGGTCCGTCACTGGGCGAATTGGCAGGAAACCTGGCAACCCAACGGCTGGAATCATGTTTTTATTGAAACTACAACCTAGATACACTAGGCGGCGCTATCGTGCTCATGTTCCATATCCAACCTCTAAGTGATTCAGTGCAGAAATCAAACCTAGGATGCTACATGGTGGAACAGCTGGCTTCTTGGGGTCTTTCTGCATGTTCTCCGCATGCATGCGTTGGTTCTCTCAGGGTTCTCCAGCTTCCTCCCACTGTCTGTAAAACCTAACTGTACATTGAAAAAAGGGAATCACAGGTCTTTGAATTTACAAAAACAAATCTATTAAATGCAACACAATCTATACATGTTTCTCTTATTTCCATGAGTTAATTGAGAGCAATTTAAGCAATTATCAACAATAATGAATTTACACAATTTTCTTGCGCCGGGGGAAAAGGTAAGTAATTGTGTTACTGAAATGATTATAATCATGCTTAGTTAACACTGGAAAGGCAGTCATGTATCTTATTTGATCAAACACATTTTCCAAGTCATTGTGTAGCAAAGTAGTTAGTGCAGGTGTTCATAAAGCTCTGTTCATTTTTCTGAGTTTGATTCCGTCCCCTGTTGGATCTTTTTTTTTTTGCCTCCATGTAAAATTCACTGTCAAATAAAGTTTATTGTGGCCACAAAATCTTAAATAAATACAAGAATTTTGAGGTTTCACTATTTTCATTTTGGTTATTTCTTCTAGCCCCACTGTTAAAATATCATGAAGTATTACCAACTTTCTGTAAACTTAAAAAATTAGATTGGAAAACATTGCTTCTTTTTGTAGAAAGATTAAAGTTAATTTTTTTATAGCATTAACTGTTACCTGTTAGTCGACTAAACGTAATTTTTTTAAGTATATTAAAAAAAAAACTTTTATCACAGTTAAAACCTCTGAACCGCATAAGGAGAAATACTGAATTTCTATCATTTTGGGTGTATAAAAAAAGAGTCACCTTTCTCTGATGAATTACAAGTAGCTGCAGTGGTGCAGTTGGTGGTGCAACGCCTTCCAACCAGAAGACCTACATTTAATACCCGGCCTGGGAAACATCAGCTTATATTCACATTACACAACAACATGGAGTTATGGTGCTCTCACACCGGACAGTTGGCATCGCATCCAACGGATGAAGTTTGACGTATGAACTTTTTGGCTTCCATAGCCTCCTTCTGAGGAAAAAACAACGCGTGGGCGGGGCTTCCTCTGTTGCCGTACGTTCTGAAATATGGTGGATTGTAACTAGAGAGTGGCTTGGCTTTATTAGCTAGATGAGGCTAGACAACGTTGACATCGGGTGCATCAGCGCTCATTCTTCAGATGCGTTCTGAGTTTGGGGAGTTTAACCATTTGCTCCAGGAGCTGCTTAATGATGAGGTTCGCTTTCAGCGCTACTACCACCTAATTTTACGACCTCCTCGGCCGCATCGGAGCTTAAATCTCCCACCAGGACACCAACTACAGGTTCTCTGTTCCTCTTTAGGAGCGCCTGTTCATCTGACTTCGATAAGTGTTATTTCTGATTTTAGAAATCTGCGTTTGTTGAAAATGTTTTCACTGGACCCGCGCTTTGTTCAAGATACGGCGTATAGTGACATCACTACAGTGAGACGCTCTGATTGGTTGCCGCAATGCGTTAACTGCGTTGGGTCCGTCAAAAGTTAAACTAGCTGAACTTCTGCGTTGCTGCGTTGCCGTATGTAACGCAAGTGAAGTTGCACCGCAGAGCCTTTGACGGACCTCTGACGTACTCGACCGTAGACTTTACATGTAATCTTGCCGCAGCTGACGATGACGCATGGGGTTGGTGCGAACGCACCATAAGAGGAACAATCCTAAACAAGTTGGTGTTGAATTAAAAACGTTTGTTTTCATGACTTAAAAATAATGTGACTACATTATGTGATAAATTCATGTTAAGGAAAACCCCAAAAATATCATGTTAATTCAACATGTAAATTTCATTTATGGGAAAGCGGGTAAATCATTGATTCTGAGTGGAACCGATGTACTAATCATGTAAATTGAAAGAACTTTTTCTTTCTGTGGAAGTCCATCGGCCGCTCTGATTGCGTGCCTGGCCGTTTGTGCTGACCTGAAATATGAACTTCATGTCTGACTCCAGTGACAGCAGTGGTTAGTTCTCCTCTCTGCTTCGCTCAGTGGACAAACACGACCGCCTCCCTGAACACAAACACTCTCCTCCTGACATCCGACAGCCAGAGGCGAAGCGTTCTCTCCGACACTCTGCTGCTGTGAGCAGCTTAAAGATGAGTCCAATCAGAGCCAGACGCTCCTATAAATACTTTAACCATAGTTCAGCTATGGAGCAGAAGGTGTCGGTCGTTACGCTGTGGCTCCTAATGGTCTCTGGTGGGTCAGCAGAGGCTATTTTTAGACGCTTCATGTTTGACTAAGGCGAGGAAGAAGGTCAGAGGCTGACAGGATGTGTGGTCAGGTGGCTTCACTGAATCTGTTCCGTAATGTCAGTAAAGATCGAGCTGACCCGGTCCTCACCATCAATCACGCCCCCATAAACACCAGCTGTTACACCTGAGAGCGGACCGGCCAGCAGGAGAAGCACAAGCAGTCCTTTATCCCAGCTGAAAACATCTCCACACTTCTGGAAAAAACAAGAAACACTATTCTACCCAAACGGGAATAAAACAGTTTTAACTCTGTCCAATCAGGTTGAAGCCAGATCTGAGATTTATGGTAACGTTTATGACGTTTTAAAAATTTCCTCCTGAAAACTGCAGGTAGATGGAATATACTGTTAAGATGGCAAAAAGACAACAAGAATATTGGAAAAACATATTTTTTGTTTCATTAATATGTACATGTGGATAATAGAGATGTTTCCACCTTTGCAACTTCATCATACGTTGGTGCTAAACCGTTCAGTGATTTATAAACTAGTAGGAGTATTTAGAAGTTTATTCTCTGAGCTACAGGGAGCCAGAGGAAGGACTTTAGAACTGGGGTGATGTTGTTCTACTTTCTTGGTTCTAGTGAGAACACGAGCAGCAGCGTTCTGGATCAGCTGCAGCTGTCTGATTGATTTTTTAGGTAGACCTGTGAAGATACTGTTACAGTAATCATAAATGTATGGATGAGTTTTTCTAGGTCTCCTTGTGTCATCATTCCTTTAATCCTAGAAATGTTCCTCAGCTGATAGAAATCTGACCTTGTTGTTGCCTTTATGTGACCCTGGAGGTTCAGGTCTGAGTCCATTATTACACCTAGATTTATGGCCTGGTTGTTAGTTTCTAGTTTTATTAAATGAAGTTGTGTGCTGATTCTGGATTGATCCTCTTTAGGTCCAAAGATAATTACGTCCAGCTATTGATTTGTTCAGTGCATTTATTTGGGTCTGAATGGGAACAAAGTCACCTGGTGACATTTTAATGTACAGCTGAGTATCATCTGCATAGTTATGGTAGCTAATATTATTGGCTGTTAGTGGGAGTATGTAGATATTAAATAGGAAACATATTATGACAAAAATCACTGCTGGGATTTTGGGTGTTATCGTGCATCTCTGGTAAAAATACACGCATACAAATCTGGAAAAAACAAACATCCATGCTGTTTTGGGTGAGATGTTTTGGGTTTTCTTAATTGATCCTGCATTCAGTCTCTGATTGGGCTGTTCAAAATCTGTCTGACTTTCTACGTCACGAGCCGGAATATTGGAATATCCACACCCCCTCAGAGCGCTGTCTCCGCCCCTCAGAGCGCTGTCTCCGCCCCCTCAGAGCGCTGTCTCCGCCCCTCAGAGCACTGTCTCCGCCCCATCAGAGCGCTGTCTCCGCCCCCTCAGAGCACTGTCTCCGCCCCCAGAGCACTGTCTCCGCCCCTCAGAGCACTGTCTCCGCCCCCAGAGCACTGTCTCCGCCCCCTCAGAGCACTGTCTCCGCCCCCTCAGAGCGCTGTCTCCGCCCCTCAGAGCACTGTCTCCGCCCCAGAGCACTGTCTCCGCCCCTCAGAGCACTGTCTCCGCCCCCAGAGCACTGTCTCCGCCCCCTCAGAGCACTGTCTCCGCCCCCAGAGCACTGTCTCCGCCCCCTCAGAGCACTGTCTCCGCCCCCTCAGAGCGCTGTCTCCGCCCCTCAGAGCACTGTCTCCGCCCCCAGAGCACTGTCTCCGCCCCTCAGAGCACTGTCTCCGCCCCCAGAGCACTGTCTCCGCCCCCTCAGAGCACTGTCTCCGCCCCCAGAGCGCTGTCTCCGCCCCCTCAGAGCGCTGTCTCCGCCCCCTCAGAGCGCTGTCTCCGCCCCCAGAGCACTGTCTCCGCCCCTCAGAGCACTGTCTCCGCCCCCTCAGAGCGCTGTCTCCGCCCCCAGAGCACTGTCTCCGCCCCCTCAGAGCGCTGTCTCCGCCCACCATGTACAGCAGTAAACAACAGCTAATATTCAGATTAGGAAACACCAAGTTGAAGCTCCACGCTAAATGCTCAATTTTTGGCTGGTCAAAACAGCTCATAGCACTTCATCAAGTCCCAGTAGAAGAGGACAGAATAGAGGTATGGGTTGAATTTTATTTTTGATGGTAAGATGCTGGCGGTAAGGGTAGACTGGGGAACTGGCGCCACACGGAGCCCATAGAGCGGGGTCTCCGCAGTGCTAGAGAGCTGGAGTCTGCGAGATCGAGCCGGAACGCTTTAGAGTCGGCGTCTCAGGAAGATATCAGAGCGCCAGGTAAGCAGTTAAATATATTCTTTTAACTTTAAGTCATTTCTTCAATAACCATTCAGAAGTATCTTGCTGAATTCTCTGAGTATCTGGTTATCGGGAGATTCCCCTCCTACAGGAGCAGATTCTGGTACAAACATGTGTGGTTGAACTAATGCAGCCATGATGGTAACTTTCACACATAGTGGTAACGGTCACTATGTGAGTGGTGGCCGTGCAGCTCATTAATATGTAATGAGCTGCAGAAAACAGAAACACAATCTGCAAGGAGCTGAAACAGAGGGAAATACATATAATTGTTTCCTACAAGTTATTTCCAGCAAACAACTTCAGAAACATGTTTTCTGGAACTCATATCCCTATTTTAAATTGTAAAAAAGAATATGTCATAATACGTCTGCTTTAAAATCTGTTAATGGACTCGAACCTGAAAGCCGAGTGTTTCCCAGAATCCAAAGATAAACATTGTTAGCCATGAAAGTGGATCTGACGCCATGACTTCGGCTAACGATTATCTGGCCACTTGGGGGCACTCAAACATCATTCCTAGATGGGCCAGGCGATAAATACGTAAAAAAAAATAATTAAAAAACATTTGTGAAACGAGATGGAGACTGTGTCGTCATGGCAACAGTAACATACCTGACTCCACCCCCTGGATCTCAGCCGTAGATGAGACCAGATGTTGCACAGGTTTCATGTTTGCTTTCCTCCATGCCGAAAAAGTACAAAGTACAAAGTAATATAAAAATACGTGTGTATGCTAACAACAAACGGCAAACAATACAACCACCTTAAGTATTTCATCTTTGCACCGCCGGATTTTGATTTACTTACATTAAAAACGTTCCCTTCTTCAGCTTCCCCCCCGCGGCTTCGTCCGCCATGTTGCCTCACGTTCGGAGCCATACGATTGGCTGAAAGCAACACAACACACGAGTTTGATTGACAGATTTATTAGCCGAGGGTGATGTTCGTTTTCCCTCAGCGTTACCAGAGTCTCACACATTTCTCTCACGAATGCAGAGACGTTCATTCAGCAATTCGTATGATCTGTGAATCTATATTAAAAGTAATATTTGTGAACCAGAGCGAGTGCATTTGTGAAAAACCGTGCGTGAGTTTATTGTTTATGAGACTGATGTGGCCTCACATCTGAGTGAATGAAGTGGAAAAAGAGAAATCTGAGAGAATCAAGCTGTTTAAAAGTTTACCACAGAGAGGTGTGTGGTTCATTTCCAGGCAATACTGTTTAATATTTGTGTCATTTCAGACAAAAGAACGACTGAAAACTGGTTTAATGACCCAAGAATCATTAAATTTGCCCTAAACAAAAGAGAGAGAGAAAAATAAAAACAGCCATCACTGCTTTTTTTCATGTTTTTCTCTGTTTCCATAATTAATTATCTGCTGGTTCAGAAAATACATTAAAGAGAAAAACCCCAAAAAACCAAAGCAGAGTCTGTTTTAGTCTATAATTACATCAATATAATGACAGTAATTCCTGAACTGAAGGTTCTGTTTAAACACAGCGTGTGGAAGGTTCTGACTCCCGTAGTTTCAAACGTTTTTTGATCTACATGATTTATACTCAGCTGCTGTTTGTGGATTAAACTAATCTGCCTAACTTCCAAAAATAGTGATGCTGTGGGCCGTGAGGAGCCATATGTAAAATTACGTCAAAACTAAACCGCAATAATTTAACCTGTTAGAGATTTTAAAAAAACTGAAGGTTAAATTTTTAAATCCATGTGATTCAATCATTTATAAATGTCAGTTTCAAACTGTTTTATTTGAAAACTGCAGATTCAGAAAAGAACAATCTCATTCACGCAAAACAGAAATGTTTAAGAAGAAAAAAAAAGAATAATATATGTACTATAAGGACAAATTGTACATAACCAAGAACTCGGCAGTTGTAAGAAATGAAGAGACATACTCAGATTTTAATGTACAACTGAAAAAGATCATTTAAACCAGAAAATATTCACAGAATGTGCATTTTTTAATTTTGCATTAGTAAACGTTTTATTTACCAAAAAAATAAAATAACAGTAAAAAAGAGATGTGCATATAAAAGCAGGAAACATTTTCAATTAAGTCAAACAGTGTAAATTACAGCAGGGATGTAAAAGTGATTAGAGTAACGTTATATAAGGTTTTCGAGAAAAAAATAAAACATTTAGCTCAGAGCTACATAATATGTTCATTTACTTGTGCGTAAATGTGACTATCAAAATAAAAGAAGCCCTATACAAACTGCTGGTTTCTTCTTTATCGTTGCTTATTTTCCTCCCAACATTTCCAACAATTCAGCTTTAGCATCTCAGCGTGGGATGAGACGTTTTAACGTCAAAAAAAGACGTTTGGGTTTACAGAAACAGTAAAGCTGCAGCAACAGGTTGGCAAGACCCAGCTTTTATTTTGGTAGTCCACTTCTGCTTTTCAATACATACATATTAACTAAATATTAAATATTTACCTGAGACAGATTGAAAGGAATAAATAAAATCATTTGACTTTGAAATGAAACGCCTTTTTTCCTCTTATATTAGGCTTAATAAACCAAATTACTGCAGTTACATTTTTTTAACTGCATAACTTTACAAACAGCAGCTTCTGTTAATAAACCTAAACCTTTATTTTAACCTCTTCCTCTGAGCTTCTGTGAATCCCAAACAAAAGAAAGCTTTTTCACCAAACTTAAATCTGGCCTTTTCATACAGAGGAGGAGAAGTAAAACAGGGAGGCTTTGCTCACTTAAAATTCAGTAGGAGAACATCCAGCGCATTAAAGTGGAGAGAGAACGATTGGATTCGGAAAATACTTGAGTTAAATTGGAGGCGACAGCAATTCCACTTCAGGGAGCGTTGCCTTGAATACCTCAAAGCGTCGCGGCCTTCGAGACAAGGGAGACGAGAAATTAGAGGAACGGGAAGCAGAGCCGGGAATGAGCAAATGGAATACTAAATAAAGTCAAGTTGCACAAATACACAAGTGGAAATTTACTGAAAATAAAACGTCCACTTCAGAGTGGAAGGACTGAGAGAGACGTTTTAACTTCAACCTTTTCTCTTTATTGGTTATTCCACCATTTCTCTCTTGGCTCCACCTTTCCTCCTCAGGTTTTCCAGAGGTGAGGCCTCCAAGTCTCAGATGATGGATTAAAGATAAATGAGAAGGTAAACGAGGTGGGAGAAAGCTGCTGCTGCTGCGCCGACGGTTCAAACAAACGGCAGCGATTCGCTTCGTCTCCGCATTCATCAAACCCTCACAACCCGGCCGCCGCTCCACTTTGTCTCCATTTGTCTTCCTCAATCTGTCCGCGGCCCCCGAGGACGCGTCCAGCGTAACGTGGATAAACGTTGAGACGCCTGGACTCCGCACTTTGGTCCCTCAGGTCAGAACGTTTATTCCAGGAAGGAGAGAAGAAACAATCCACACGTTCTCTAAGATGAACTCCAGGATGGAGGAGGAAATACGGTGATGGTGGCGGCTAAAGCCTGGTTTCCACTCCTCCTTCATTACGTTTACCTTACCCAGACGCGTTTTCCTTTTATACTTCTCTGTTTGTGTCAGTGTTGCAAAGTAATTCCCCATCAGGACAGCAGGGGGTGCTGACCTTATGTGGCGAACCTTGGCATCGAACATAAGACTTCTAGTGCGCTCCAAATCCATTCAGTGCAGAATCCAACAAAGTCGCGGTGCCGTTTCAAGATGGAAAAAAATACATCATCTAAATTTTACAGATCTGGCAGAATTTCTTTACTGGGCGATTAAATATTCATGCACTCTTAACCAGGATTAGTTAGAAACCCATTGCCTTATACCACTTTAGTTTTTACACAAGCTAAAACTAAATATGTTGGACATAACTAATGCAGAATGTTACGTTTTTACGCAAACTAAAACAAAGATTGTTGAGTTACTCATCTTTAATTTTACATAAATTGAACAAAAAGCCTTACTATCAGGATTTAATCAGTCACCCGAGTAATTAAAATCTTATTGACATAGCAGCTGTCAAAAGTTGATCAGCTGAATTATAGGTTATTGTCCAGCATATCAATTAGTGAGAACATTTACATCAGTAACCATATTCAAACATAGAATTACAACTTAAATATCACAGTGGTCTTATTCCCTTTAAATGACGTCTTCACTCACGGTTCCAACCATGACAAGTAAACGTCACATTTTACAACACTGAACAAAGCAATAACAAGCAACACAAACCTCACAGTAAGATTGCAGCAAATGCCCCAAATAGAACAAAATAACCAAAAACATGGCCACCCACAATGCACCTCGCACACTGCAGGTCACTCTCCCCTCTCTAATAAAACTAAGCATACCAAGTTATCATTGCTAAACTTGATTAGTATAATTGATCTTTCAGCTAAACATTACAATCAGCTAATGTTGTTTAGTAATGACAGTATTCCCATTGTGTTTGTGGAGAAAGCATGCCAGAAAATTAACCCAACTTTGCACTGAAAGCAAAATATTTTCGCTTTCTCGGCATCCAGTTCTCCCAGAGAAAGATTTTTCTCCACCTAATTTACGATTCAGGAACAGAGAACACAGTTAGAACCAGGAACTGGACATCATTGGTCTCTGAATAAAACAACTTTTACTGAGTAATATACCAAAGATACGAAAGACAATTCATTTTAATATAATTTAGAATCAATTAGGGGATGTGTTATTTTCATTCTTTGATTCTTAAATATTGTAATGGGAAGTTTTTAAGACTGATTCATGTATTTGATTCAGATATCACTGAGCAGAAACTAAATGTTGTCCACAGTCCCTGGTTTTAACTTGATTCCGTTTACTAATCACAGGTCCAGCTCTCTCTGGCAGTGCAGGATGAATAGATAGCAATAATATTCCACCATCAGCAAAACTTTTCACCCAAACATTTATCAACACGACCATTTTTGGGTGTCTTAAACAGAACTCTAAAAACAATTATATTTTCTCACTCCCTAACCCGTCTGCATTAATGAAATCTCCTCTGGGACCCGAAAAATTTAATTTATGCACCGCCCCTGCAGAGAGAGCATCCAAACACACCCTCCCCCTGCTCGAAGCTCATAGCTGCTCCGGTTTTAGCAGCTGAAACCACTTTTGTTTTGTTGGAATTTTACTATCTACAATGTCTCTTTAAAAACGCCTGTTTGGCTGCATGGATTACAGGATTTTATTCTACATTCCTAAAGAACAGCAGCTGCATCAAAGAACAAAGACGCCTGATGGACAGAGAAGTAAGTGGTTACATGCTAATGCTAATGTGTGTTAGCCATTTATCAAGCTGCTTATGTGATCTTATAACAGCATATTGTGGTTAATTAATTGATCTGTAGCATCTCAGAATGTTCAGTAAACGGGTGCAAACACCACCCCCAGCTTTTTTTATATACTGGGCTGGAAAGAGTTGCTTAGTGGATGCAGCTATGTTGGTTTGGGCTCTGTCTAAAGCCTGGAGATTTAGCAACTAAAATAAGTTTTATTGACTCCAGCTTGCCTTCATTGTTCTTTATGCTGTGTCTGGATTTTAATGCCTGCAACTTGAAAAACAAAACACATAATCCTCTGGCTTTCTACTATTATTGATTGAATAAAGATGTGATTTCCCACACCTGTTTCTACACTCCAGCACTTATTGTAGTGAGACGTGAAACAAAGTAATAATAAGCTATGAATAGTTAATAATTGTCCCCAGCAATCTTCAAACCGCACTAAAGTTTAGGGTTATGTGAGGATCCTGTCACTGTGGCTCTGATTGATGACGCCCCCTGGCTGCTTGGCCACAGGGTAATCCCTTTGGCTGAATGGTTAACCTGAGAGTTGTGGGATCAAATCCCGACCGGGCTCTTGTTGTGCGCCTTGCCACAGTTATTAGTGTCCACAGCCACAACTGTTAAAAACAAACTGATGCTGACGGGTCCTCAAGGAGGAATGGCCAACAGAAAACCCGCACTATATTTTTAGCATTTATTACGTTGATTTACTCACCCAGACAAGTTTGGAGCCACTTGGAGTCCTTCAGGAGAAGTTTGTATCCCTTGGTGATCAGCGTATGTCCATATAATGGGAGCCAATCAGTGCAGGAGATTTGCTGCCCGTAATAAGGAATTATCTTCCCCATAACTCCTTCATTTAACCAGGTTTTGTTATTGATAGTTATTGATATTTCCCTGTGAGTTCAGAACGTCTCACAAGTGCTTCTTAGTTCTGTTCCAAAATGTTTTAGAGGCTATAATCCAACAACACTATCGTGTGATTACAATTATGTCACAGCTGTAGTTTGAGCAAAACCTGAATCTGTTATTGGGGAGAAGAAAAAAAAACATGATTTTGTTGGTTATTATTTTTAGCCAAAGTTTCTTACAGCCATTGTGGAAGAGCTAAAGAGCTGCAGTTTGCAGAACCTGCCTTAGACAGAAACCTTTATTCTATTTAAGTAATAAAATGAAGTTTTAAGCATTATTTCATGGCTAGGATGAACTAGAACACATGCAGCAGAACTAGAACTGGGCCGTCCCTGAAACCGTAGGTCATTGTTAGCTGTGATTGTCCCTATGCAGAACAACATTTATTAAACACATAACCAGGTTTATAGTCTGCTGTAATTCACCAGCGTTCCAGCTCTCCTTTCATCAGTCAGGCTGAAAAAAAAAAGCAGCCGTCACCCTCAGCTCAAAGCTTCGTCAGCTGAGAGCCGCATGGCCCGTCCTCACTGAGGGACTCATTGTCCACAGAATAAAACCTGCCTGTGTCCGTCTGTCTGCATGGGAGACGCAGTCAGCTGAGAGTCATCAGTCGTCCTGGCAGATCTCTGCAGCCAGCCACTCATGGAGGGACTCAAAGTACACCATGAGGTACGCCATGAGGAGCAGAGCAATAACACCCTGAATGAATATATTTACTTACTTCAATATTTCAATGCAAAACAAAAATATTCCTAGAATCGCTTAATCCTCAAATCGACTCAGATCTGGCAGAAAGTCCCTGGAAAACAAAACAGAAGGAAAATTAAATGTTCAAGGGAACATGTGTGGAAACCTACACACAGTGAGAAGTATGGAGGTGGCAGCGTCATGCTGTGGGGAAGAACTGTTAATTAATTTCAGTTTATTTCTGCTGCGCCAACTTACAACAGATGTCTTCAATTCAATCGTACAGAGATTCTGATCAGTTTGAACGTTTTCCCGTGTTGGGAGTAAACATTACAAAAGTAACGATTTACAGGAATTTATTAGTTTTTTCAGTAACTTGAGTACTGTGACGCATTACTTATTAAATGTGCAGCAGTATATTATTCATTCCAATTTCAGTAACTCAAGTTACAAGCGCATTTTTTCGTTTTTTCCACCCAACTAATGCAGCGGACCGAATCCAGCTGGATACCGTAGAAGATCCATCATCCACTTCCTGTCGCTCAAAACCAAAACATCAGACAGTCAGGATGGCTGATTTAACAAACGCCATCAGACGGAAGGAACGCAAAAGAACTAGAGACTTAAGCTTAGCAAAATAGTGTTAAAAATACGGTAGTTGTCTGTAGTGTCATAGCTGTGTAAAAGGTAAGCTGGTCATGTTACATATTTAAGATATTATGCCAAAAGTGACTTCAGCAGTGTAAGTTTTTTGAGACAGTAATATGTAATGCAAACATTTTACATTTTTGATAATAGTAATATTAAAAATATTTTTAAAAATGTGTAACTTGCCCAATACTGTCCTGGACCAACATGTAGCGAAAGTAAACCGTCGGCTGCGTTGTGTCGGTGACTTCACAGCAATCCCTGATTGTGTCACCATCGTGATTTTTTTAACGAAATCGATCGAATTTATGTAACGGCCTCTCACGTCGAAACAACGATTATGATGTTTTACACACTGTAGCGTATGTAAACTCTCAACAGTTCTCCTTTAACTCACAGCAACAGCTGGTATCATTATTAACTGCTGTATCACAAAAGGAGCATCCCGCGTGGTCAGAGCACGCTAGCTGATGCTAGCTAGTAGCTACTAGCTAAGCTAGCGTTAAATCATGGCGAGGGCAGATGAAGAGGGAAGCAGCAAGACTGTTGCTAAAGCCGCTCCTGTTGCTCATACTCATACTCACATTGTAACCAAGTAGCACATTAGCTCGTTCCTCTCAGTCGTCGTGTCTCCTTTATTTTTGTGCATGCAGTAACTAAAAAGAGTCACTAGATGGCAGCCATCCTCTGGGAACATTCATATTTATTTATTTATCATGTTTGCTCTGTTTCCTTGTTTTCCACTTGAGCAAACAAGATTATTACACTTATATTGTAAATAAATTATTTAAATTTGACCTTTAGTCCATAATGCCATTACATAATAATGGAAACTGCATCATGTAGTCCATCTTTTGAAATAGGATTTACCGTACAAAATGTAATTAATAAATCCAATGATCGTAGACTAGACTAGTATTAAAATAGCATAAGAAAAATGGTGGGTGGGGGTCGAGAATGGTATCAAATCGAATCGAATCGTGACCCTAACAAAAATCAAATCAAGGATTTGGAGAATGTAGCGCATGTAGCGAAAGTGGAGAGGAAAAACTGCCTATAAAGACGTACTGGTTCGGTCCACGGGTCCCCCTACTGCCAAAAAAAATTAATGAGTCAATGGAGCAATAAAAGTTATTTTTTGACCCTGTTTAAAACGCGTCACGGATCAAACATATGATGTCCAACACATTTTGATGCAGAGAAAACGCTGATTATCAAAAGTTACTTTAGGCTTTGTGTAGAAACACTTAGCAGACTACAACTGAACAAGAGGAAGGAGAAAAATGGCCGCAAGTTTAGCCGTGTTTGCCTCCTTCCTCCCGAGCAAAGGAATGAGATTTAAAAGTGAAGAAAAACCACAATAAATCTGACCGTGTGGAAAGTAGCAGCTATGCTGGGGGAGAAGCAGTCGGTGGAGTGAGAGCCAGCATGGAGGAGAAGCTCTACAAGCTCTAGGTGAAGGTTTTACGTGCTCTAGCTAGTGCTAGCTAGCGTTAGCTCTATGATATCATAAATGCTTCTTCTGATTTGAATGCATTTTATTGTAGATTTTACAATCAAATAAATCCCCAATCACTTAATGACTAAACGCAGGACGTAAGGCAAAGCGGACCAGAAAAGAACATTTATCGCTCCATTCACTTCCATTCATTATTTTTTCAGCCAGGGGACCCATGTGGGCCGACAGGAAGGGGAGGAGCCTCTCTACAGGTATGGGGTCAACTGTACTTCAGTGGTGTGCAGAGAGTTAAGAAAACAGGTTATTTTCCACTTCAATAGATTTATTTCTGGTGTGAATTTGATAGAAAAGTGGAAAAAGGAAGGAGCATTATTCAGACGGATTTTGGCTCCACAGTGGTGAATTTGATCCGTCCTGCATTAATAAAGCTGGTACAGGAGGAAGGGAGCCACGCATCACTGCTGACGGGACACAGCTGTACACATAAATATCATAAATACAGATGTTCTTGTGCACAGCTCCTGCTTTCATGTTTTTTTCCTGCTGGTTTGATGACCACGGTCTTTCCCCGACATGAAGCCAGACAGAGGGAGACGCTTTTATCTTCCTTCTCACTGACATGTTTAGAGAAACTGAGTGGAAACTGGGGAGCGAGACGGGACACAGAAACAGAGACAGGGGGACAGAAAGACGGAAACTCTGTCTGTTTATGAAGCAAAGCAGGTGTGGAGGGACAGAGGCACGGCTAAAAAAAGACTCTTTATATTCCTCACATGTTATTAAACAGACGGGTTCGTGACGAGTAGTCGACCCGCTCTGGAACACGTTGAAGGTCTGGCTGTGAAGCTTATCTGGAACAAACTTACTAAACCACTGCAAAGCTGCTGAAACACTGAACCGCTTTAAATCAAAACGTAAAACTCATCGGTTTAGAGCTGCCTTTGCGTAAATAGTTATGCTCTGTTGTGTATCATATGTTGTGTTTCAGGTTTAATTGCTGTTTTTTACTTTCTCTAATGTTGTATTCTATGCTTATCCTTGTTTTTCTTTCTTTACCGCCAAATATAAGGAAGACGGCATCGCAAAAGATCAACCATGGCATGTCTTTACAGCACATTGTGTCTGCAGTCCATTGTGATAACCAAGTATTACTTTGTACACTCACCTGAAGGATTATTAGGATCACCAAACTAATACGGTGTTTGACCCACTTTCTCCTCCAGAACTGCCTTAATTCTACGTGGCATTGATCCAACAAGCTGCTGAAAGCATCTTTAGAAATATTGGCCCATATTGATAGGATAGCATCTTACAGCTGATGGAGATTTATGGGATGAACATCCAGGGCAAGAAGCTCCCGTTCCACCACATCCCAAAGATGCCCTATCAGGCTGAGATCTGGTGACTGTGGGGGCCGTTGTAGTACAGAGAACTCATTATCATGTTCTAGAAACCAATTAGAAATGATTGGAGCTTTATGACATGGTGCGTTATCCTGCTGGAAGTAGCCATCAGAGGATGGGTACATGGTGGTCATGAAGGGATGGACACGATCAGAAACAATGCTCAGGTAGCCTGTGGCATTTAAACGATGCCCAATCGGCACTAAGGGGCCTAAAGTGTCCTAAGAAAACACCCCCCACAGCATGACACCACCACCACCAGCCTGTACAGTAGTAACAAGGCGTGATGGATCCATGTTCTCATTCTGGTTACGCCAAATACTGAATGTCTCACCAGAAATCGAGACTCATCAGACCAGGAAACATTTTTCCCGTCTTCAACTGTCCAACGTTGGTGAGCTCATGCAAACTGTAGCCTGTTTTTCCTATTTGTAGTGGAGATGAGTGGTACCCGGTGGGGTCTTCTGCTGTTGTAGCCCATCCGCCTCAAGGTTGTGGCTTCCCAAATGCTTTGCTGCATTACTCGATTGTAACGAGTTATTATTGACTTCTAGCATCAACGAGGCGTTTTTCGCCCACAGGACCGCCGCATACTGGATGTTTTTTCCCTTTTCACACCATTCTTTGTAAACCCTAGAAATGGTTATGGGTGAAAATCCCAGTAACTGCGCAGATTGTGAAATAATCAGACCGGCCCGTCTGGCACCAACAACCATGCCACGCTCAGAAGGTTTTAAAGGCTAGAGAGTGATGGACAAAGATAACGCCAGAGTCTTTGGAAGAGCGGGCCTTTATCTACTCCAGTTATATCACTTACCAATAATATTATCTCTCTAGATAATCTAGATTATCTAGATTCTGGAGAGGGCACAGTCCTATGAGCAAGGAGAGATGCATAAGCACTACACTACTTACCCACTTACCTCCTTCTTTCCTCCTGGATTTCCAGGCAGGGAGTAGAGGGAGATGGAGTGTTCAGCCCGGTCCGGCAGCCCTCCTAAACTCCACCTCCCTCACACCGTACATTGCTAATAGACTTAAGATCCTTTTTCAGACTCAACTCACCCTAACACACCTTCTACTTTTCTCTTCTACTACTCTCCAGATATATATTTTCTGCTGTTATTGTGATTGTTAACCCAGTTTTCTCTGTGTTTTTCTCCCCATAGAAGCCCCACCCAGTCTGGTACCCTGCTCAGCTACAACGCCCCCTGTTGGATGGGGAACATCGGTCCAGATGATGCTCAAAGTCACCGAGCATCCTCCATGCTGTCTCTTCTCTGTCTTCTCAGACCCCCAGACGGTCGTGGCAGATGACCGCTTGTACTGATCCAGGTTCTGGTTTTGCTGGAGGTTTCTCCCTGTTAAAGGGGAGTTTTTCCTCTCCACTGTCGCTACATGCTTGCTCAGTATGAGCGTGTGCTGAGGAATTGCTGTGGTTGGAGTCTGCATGATCCGGGTACAACCTCACATCAATGACTCAGCACAATCTGCTGGGATTCCTTACATAGAAAACTTTTAACTGATTGGAATGTTTGGATAATTGTATTGAGATGATTTTTGTTGTAAATTGGTGCTATATAAATAAAAGCGAATTGAAAATAAGTGAATTGAATTGCTTAAATCACCTTTCTTTCCCATTCTGACATTCAGTTTGGAGTTCAGGAGATTGTCTTGACCAGGACCACGCCCCTGCTGCCATGTGATTGGTTGATTAGATAATTGCATTAAGGAGAAATCGAAAAGGTGTTCCTAATAATCCTTTAGGTTAGTGTAAACGTGATTAGCTGTATTTCCTGTGTCCTTGTAGCCAATCCGCGTTTTAAAGAACCAGGCTTCAGGAGCAAGATTCTCAGGGATTTGCACATTTTAAAACAACAAGCGGAGCGTGCTGGTGCTGATGATTTTGATCACGAGTTCTTAAATTTAGTCGTGACTGATGGCGGAACAGAAGCTTCCAGCAAAGAGTGTAAGATGTTAATGTTTGCATGATTCCGTATGGAAAGTTGGGCTTTAAGAGCAGAAACAGCCATGCAGTTGGTGAGTAACATTTATTATTATTATTATAGCTGTTATAGTTTATAACTGTCATTGCTCCTAACAAACTCCATAAGTGTTTACAGGCCTGCTGTTATTGACATTTCAAATAACATTTCTGCCCTTTCCTACTCATCTTTGTTTGTATGTTTATTTATTCATCACTTTTTGTACATTATTGTTTATCCTGCACATTTCTTGAACTGGAGTACGTTATTTCTAATAACTTCGCAGTATGTTACACATTTATTTATTTGCATGAATACGTTACTTTTGCTGCAGCTGAATTTCCCCAATGTGGGACATTTCTGCTCTGTAGGCGACGTATTGCAGAATAAGCCACATTTCTCCATAAACACATCCATGCTAATATAAATGAAGCTAATATGTGTGGATTTGTAATGACAAATAAATGGCACGGAGAATATTTCTGGTTTTCTGTGTTCATTGTTCGCGTTACTATGGTTTGTGTGTTGAAGAAAGGATATGAACTTCTTTTGGTTTTTGGAGATTTTTGTGTTGCTGCTGCAAAAGCTTCACATCTGAACTGATTATTCACATTCGCTTTATGAACTGAAACCGTTAGAGGAAACAAAATGAACTGAATTTGCATGCAGGGTTCCAGATATTGACACATCCTGAAACCTCCTGGTGTCGACCCAAAAAGCTTCACCTGCGGTTCTGTTGTTCATGGAGAACTGGATAATCCTCTTAAAGCTGTGGAGAAAAAAAAACAGGACTTTCTGCATCTCAGTGATTATACCGATCCAAGCCACAACTCAAACTGCAGGCTGCGTTAAAAACGCCATTATGCCCTTTCCAAGTCATTACATGGTTTTTACTGTTAATTAAAAGTCCATTTACAGGAGCGGGACGGATGGAGAAGGAAGTGCAGCTTCAGCAGATTCTGGGACACAATGAAAGCTTTCTGAGTCGTCTGTGAGATGAAGTATAAAAAGCGAGCCGTTTAAAGACAAACGGGACTGAGATGGGAGCCAAATTGTGGAAATGAAAGCCGGTTTATGTCACACCACAGCGCGGCGACGGAGGACGGCTGGTTTATATGCTGCTGGCAACAATTTAGAGTCCCATATTTCACAGCCAGAGCAAAAGATCTCAGCTTCACTCATGCATCAACAACACATTAAGGTCTGCAGTCAGAAATCAATGCACAGCGGAATGGATTAAAACCCAGAAAGATGCCTGAGTGGCTCCTGTGGCAGCTTTACAAGGCCGAGGAATGTGGCTGAAAATCACCTATGAAGCCATAAAACACACGCCGCTCCATGAACGTCTCATTTATGAGGAGGGAACATGTGTTGGCCGTCCTGTGGCCCGGCGGCGTCCCGCTCCGGCGGCTTTACGCCGTCATCAGGCCTCATTCAGATGAACACGGATCTGATGGAGGGGAAGTAATTCGTCTGAGGCGGCAGGAGAACCAGAGAGAACATACAGAACGCAGCATCACAAGTGGTTAAAACGCCGCTTACACCAGTGTGGCCCGGGAACCATTTACTGATTCAGTTTCTTCATTGTGGCATATAATTGTGTTGACAAATTAAAATGATTAGAGAATATTCCATGGTAAAAATAAAAACATGTTTTAAGAATCATATTTTGTTGCTTTCTTTTTAATTTCATAAACAGCTAATGCAAAAGCAGATGTAGAGACAAATGCCCCGTTTCCACTAGTACCAGTACGGTACGGGACGCTTTGGCGTGTTTCCGTTACCTGCGTCCGTCTTGGTTCCCAGCCTGCCGAAGCGACCAGAAACGCCCATCAGTAGGTTTCAGGTTCATGTCCTCTCATTGCAGTGATTCCACAGTCTTCATCTTCTCAAAGGGAAAGTTAATGGTTTTATCCAACCTGGACCTTATTAATTATTATTATTAACCCAGACAAGTTAGGAGCCACTTTGAGTCCTTCAGGAGAAGTTTGTATCCAGTCTGATCAGCGTTTATCCATGTAATGGGAGCCAATCAGGGCAGTAGATTTACTGCCTGTAATAAGGAATTATCTGCCCCATAACTCCTTCATTTAACCAGGTTTAGTTATTAATAATTAGTAATATTCTCCTGTGAGTTCAGAACGTCTCAGAGATGCTAAACTATCATCTTCTGGGTGTTTTACAGGCTTTTAATGTAACTGATTCACAGAGATGCTAAGCTATTAGCTTCTGGGTGTTTTACAGGCTTTAAATGTAACTGATTCACAGAGATGCTAAGCTATTAGCTTCTGGGTGTTTTACAGGCTTTAAATGTAACTGATTCACAGTGCTAAGCTATTACTTCGGGTGTTTTACAGGCCTTTAATGTAACTGATTCACAGAGATGCTAAGATTAGCTTCTGGGGTTTTACAGTCTTAATACTCACAGAGATGCTAAGCTATTAGCTTCTGGGTGTTTTACAGGCTTTTAATGTAACTGATTCACAGAGATGCTAAGCTATTAGCTTCTGGGTGTTTTACAGGCTTTTAATGTAACTGATTCACAGAGATGCTAAGCTATTAGCTTCTGGGTGTTTTACAGGCTTTTAATGTAACTGATTCACAGAGATGCTAAGCTATTAGCTTCTGGGTGTTTTACAGGCTTTTAATGTAACTGATTCACAGAGATGCTAAGCTATTAGCTTCTGGGTGTTTTACAGGCTTTAAATGTAACTGATTCACAGAGATGCTAAGCTATTAGCTTCTGGGTGTTTTACAGGCTTTTAATGTAACTGATTCACAGAGATGCTAAGCTATTAGCTTCTGGGTGTTTTCCAGGCTTTTAATGTAACTGATTCACAGAGATGCTAAGCTATTAGCTTCTGGGTGTTTTACAGGCTTTTAATGTAACTGATTCACAGAGATGCTAAGCTATTAGCTTCTGGGTGTTTTACAGGCTTTTAATGTAACTGATTCACAGAGATGCTAAGCTATTAGCTTCTGGGTGTTTTACAGGCTTTTAATGTAACTGATTCACAGAGATGCTAAGCTATTAGCTTCTGGGTGTTTTACAGGCTTTAAATGTAACTGATTCACAGAGATGCTAAGCTATTAGCTTCTGGGTGTTTCAGGCTTTTAATGTAACTGATTCACAGAGATGCTAAGCTATTAGCTTCTGGGTGTTTTCCAGGCTTTTAATGTAACTGATTCACAGAGATGCTAAGCTATTAGCTTCTGGGTGTTTTACAGGCTTTTAATGTAACTGATTCACAGAGATGCTAAGCTATTAGCTTCTGGGTGTTTTACAGGCTTTAAAATGTAACTGATTCACAGAGATGCTAAGCTATTAGCTTCTGGGTGTTTTCCAGGCTTTTAATGTAACTGATTCACAGAGATGCTAAGCTATTAGCTTCTGGGTGTTTTCCAGGCTTTTAATGTAACTGATTCACAGAGATGCTAAGCTATTAGCTTCTGGGTGTTTTACAGGCTTTTAATGTAACTGATTCACAGAGATGCTAAGCTATTAGCTTCTGGGTGTTTTACAGGCTTTAAATGTAAGTGATTCACAGATATGCTAAGCTATTAGCTTCTGGGTGTTTTACAGGCTTTTAATGTAACTGATTCACAGAGATGCTAAGCTATTAGCTTCTGGGTGTTTTACAGGCTTTTAATGTAACTGATTCACAGAGATGCTAAGCTATTAGCTTCTGGGTGTTTTACAGGCTTTTAATGTAACTGATTCACAGAGATGCTAAGCTATTAGCTTCTGGGTGTTTTAAGGCTTTTAATGTAACTGATTCACAGAGATGCTAAGCTATTAGCTTCTGGGTGTTTTAAAGCCTTTAATGTAACTGATTCACAGAGATGAATATTAGCTTCTGGGTGTCTTACAGGTTTAATGTAACTGATTCACAGATGCTAAGCTATTAGCTTCTGGGTGTTTTACAGGCTTTAAATGTAACTGATTCACAGAGATGCTAAGCTATTAGCTTCTGGGTGTTTTACAGGCTTTAAATGTAACTGATTCACAGAGATGCTAAGCTATTAGCTTCTGGGTGTCTTACAGGCTTTAAATGTAACTGATTCACAGAGATGCTAAGCTATTAGCTTCTGGGTGTCTTACAGGCTTTTAATGTAACTGATTCACAGAGATGCTAAGCTATTAGCTTCTCGGTGTTTTACAGGCTTTTAATGTAACTGATTCACAGAGATGCTAAGCTATTAGCTTCTGGGTGTTTTACAGGCTTTTAATGTAACTGATTCACAGAGATGCTAAGCCATTAGCTTCTGGGTGTTTTACAGGCTTTTAATGTAACTGATTCACAGAGATGCTAAGCCATAAGCTTCTGGGTGTTTTACAGGCTTTTAATGTAACTGATTCCAGAGATGCTAAGCTATTAGCTTCTGGGTGTTTTACAGGCTTTAAATGTAACTGATTCCAATTTACACCAACCTGGGATTTCAATGACAAAGCAGCCGTCCTCCATCCCAGCTGTAGTCTGTGTTGTAGAAATAGAGCCTGTAGAAGCTGAACTTAGTCCTATTGGTCCAAACATGAACCATGATGATGTCTGCAGTAGTTCTGTCTAACCGACCGCCGTAGACCAAAGAAAGTCCTGATCAGACTACAGCTGGGATGTTATTCTAGATGGATTATAGCCTCTAAATCATCCTGGATCAGAAATAAGAAACACTTCTGATACGTTCTGAACTCAAAGGGGAATATCACTAACTATTAATAACTAAACCTGGTTAAATGAAGGGGTTATTCTGCTCTGATTGGCTCCCATTATGTTGATGTGTTTGGTATCTTACATTAAAAAAGTAATTAGTTATAGGTACAAATTACTTTTTCCAAAACGTAGTGGAGTTAGTAACTCAGTTAGTACACTGTAAAAGAACATTTTTACGGGAAAATTATTCATGTAAAATGTTCTATGCAATCAAATATCCAATAAAAAAAATGTGGTTCTTTGTAGTAAAACATTTCTAGAGTGATTTGGTGTCACATCAACTGTAAGCTATATTGAAGAAAACTTATTTTGTTGGTAGATCTGAAAGGTATTTTCCTTTTTTTTTACTTTTATTGAAACAGATCCTTGACATAGTCCCATACAAACAGTTTTTTCTTTCAGGTATGAGTTCACCATCGACCATCTCTTGGAATAAGAGCCTCTTTGTAGATGAAGGATTATCGTGATGTTCTCCATGTCTTTATCCTTTCGATCCACTGGTTTGTGTGTGCGGTTACAGCCAGTTAGCTGTGATCACTTAAGGTGTAATTAATAACAAAGCTATTAACATGCATGATTTCTCATTTTTGTTACCATCCTCAATTACACCACTTAAAATTATTTGTTATATCTCCTCTGAGCCTCCCTTGTAAGGTCTATTCGGGGGTTCTGGAGAGGAGGGTCCGACGGATAGTCGAACCTCGGATCCAGGAGGAACAATGCGGTTTTCGTCCTGGCCGTGGAACACTGGACCAGCTCTAAACCCTCGGCAGGGTCCTGGAGGGTGCGTGGGGGTTCGCCCAACCGGTCTACATGTGCTTTGTGGACTTGGAGAAGGCGTTCGACCGTGTCCCTCGGGGTGTCCTGTGGGGGGGTACTCCGGGAGTATTGGGGTACCAGGCCCTTTGATACGGGCTGTTAGGTCCCTATATGAACGGTGTCAGAGTCTGGTTCGCATTGCCGGCAGTAAGTCGGACGCATTTCCGGTGAGAGTTGGACTCCGCCAAGGTTGCCCTTTGTCACCGATCCTGTTCATAACGTTTATGGACAGGATTTCTAGGCGCAGCCAAGGTGTTGAGGCGATCCTTTTTGGTGACCTCAGGATCGGGTCTCTGCTTTTCGCAGATGATTTGGTCCCGTTGGCTTCATCCGAACGTGATCTACAGCTCTCGTTGGAGCGGTTCGCAGCCGAGTGGGAAGAGTCTGGGATGAGGATCAGCACCACCAAATCCGAGACCATGGTCTAAGCCGGAAAACGGTAGAGTGCCTTCTTTGGGTCGGGGATGAGGTCCTTCCTCAAGTGGGGGAGTTTAGGTATCTGGGGGTCTGGTTCACGAATGAGGGAAAAATGGAGCGGGAGATCGATGGACGGATTGGTAAGGCGTCTGCAGTTATGTGGGCGCTGTACCGGTCTGTCGTGGTGAAGAGAGAGCTGAGCCGAAAGGCAAAGCTCTCGATTTAACGGTCGATCTACGTTCCTACCCTCACCTATGGTTACGAATGCTGGGTGGTGACCGAAAGAACGAGATCGCGGATACAGGTGGCTGAAATAAGTTTCCTCCGTAGGGTGGCTGGGCTCTCCCTTAGAGATAGGGTGAGAAGCTCGGTCATCCGGAGGGGGCTCAGAGTAGAGCCGCTGCTCCTTCACATCGAGAGGAGCCAGTTGAGGTGGTTTGGGCGTTTGGTGAGGATGCCTCCTGGACGCCTCCCTGGTGAGGTGTTCTGGGCATGTTCCACCGGGAGGAGGCCCAGGGGAAGACCCAGGACTCGCTGGAGGGATTATGTCTCCCAGCTGGCCTGGGAACGCCTCAGGATTCCTCCCGAGGAGCTGGCCCAAGTAGCCGGGGAGAGGGAAGTCTGGGCCTCTCTGCTTAGGCTACTGCCCCCGCGACCCGACTCCGGATAAGCGGAAGATGATGGATGGATGGATCTCCTCTGATACATATATATTCGTAATCTTACTAATTTCTCTTTTCACCTCCTCCCAAAAAATATGTGATAAGTCACTTAAATACCCAGAATTCCTCCAGCAGAGGGCACTTCTTTTACTGTCAGAATCTCACTCTTAATTTTCAACTAAATTCCTTCCAGTTAGGGTTACTGAGACATTTATGACATTCCGCCCAGGAAGTCTCCCAATCATTATCTTCGATTATCTGATTAAGTTCTAATTCCCATTTGGTCTTAACATCCAGTGTAGTCCCCTCCTCTTCTGAACCCAATTTCTTATATAAAATGGATATTAACATATTAAGCCCATTTTTATCTTCTACTACCTCAATCCAGAATTGTTCAAAATCTGTTGGTTTAACTTTTAGTTGCTCTAACTCCTCCGTAGAGCCTAATTTGAAAAAAGTTAAATAAATCGTCTTTAGAATTCCTTTTGTATTTTAGCGAACGATTTTACCTATAAATACTTGGTTCACTAAGATCAATCCCTTTTCCTCCTCCTTGTAAGCCTGTTTTAAAATCAATCTCTACGGTATTTTCTGGGATGTAGGGAGATTAATTGAAAACCAAACCCACCGCCTTCAGCAGCGAGCGACGACGCAGCCGCTTTATTAGCGCAGTTCTGGGTGAAACATTGGTGGGAGTGTCCGCTTCAATGAAACGAATGTCTACAACTAATTTTCCTACAGCATGCAGACAGTAAGAGCACTCAGTATCTGACCACTCACCAAATCCTCATCATATTTGCATCATCACCGACACCTGTTCTCTCCCTGCAGCTGCAGTGTGTCTGTCAGAAAGCCTGATGGCGCTGTGCTTCATCCAGCCACAGTGTCTTAACGCCACTTAACCATCCCCAGTAACGGTAACGACGTTTTAACGATAGGAAATATAATTCGTTAGATTCCTCCGTTAGCCATTACTTAAAGCCGTTAGCGACGCTTACTTACTTACTCGCTGTTATACTTAAACGCTGTTACTCCACCCGTTTCAGATGTGATTAGCCCATTAAATGGCCGTTATTAGCGGTTATCACTCCCATTAAATGCCGTCAGATTGCGCCCTCTCTACCTACTGAAACATATTTTTCCGTTTTGGTGTTTAAAACCTCTTAAAATTAGGTTTAGGCATTTAAAAGAAAGTATATTTGTTTTTTAGGACATAAAACTTGTGGGTTGGTTAAAATTGGTTAGATAACTCCTGTTACGATATGCTACTCTGACGAAGTATTTTTGACACGTGCAGACAGTGGGCTGTTATCAGCGATAAGAATGGTAGATAACCTACTAGTAGGTAGAGAGGACACAGTCTGACGGCATTTAATGGCTAATAACGGCCATTTAATGGATTGACAACATCCGAATCGGCTGGTTACTCCCAACACTGGATATATACTGATATATAGGGATGTCAGAAAAATATTTATACGCCAATATATTGCGATATTTGTTTTTTCACGATATTGTATCGATATCCAAAAGCAATGTATCGATGTTTATTTTTATCATTGTTTTTAGAATTTGAATGAAACATTTGATGAAGACAGTAATTTTGTAGTAAAATTAAAAGTATGACCACTAGCTGAAGGTTGTTTTCACATAATAACCCTGGATGTATTATGTATAAAACATGTTGAAGGGTTTAAAATGGTGTGGCAGTTTTTCTACATATAGTCTTACTTACAGTATCATGATATATCGCTGTGTATCGTATTGTATTTGTTGTATCATGATACAGATCGTATCGCCAGATTCCAGACAATACTCATCCCTACTGATATACTGTATATAAACTTCTCCTGAAGGACTCCAAGTGGCTACAAACTTGCCTGGGTGAGTAAATGAACGTTCTAAATGCTACAAAGAAGGTCCAGGTTGAAAAATGAACTTTCCCTTTAAAGGAGTCTCCTACATAAGTCTCCATTTGAGTCTTTACTCATTTCTTCGCAGATTCAGCTTCTAGTTTCTGTGCGTTATGATGAACTTGTTGCTCTGGTTCAGATGTTTTCATGGAGCGGCTGCTGGTTTACGCCAGAAATGGACGGTCCTCCTGTGTCGACACGTTCACTGCTAACGATCGCCGGGTTCGGGTCTGGAAGCCTCAGCCAACCTCTCTGATGATGTGTCGGTTCATTTCTTTTCACTTCCAGCTGTCAGAGGCTTTAAGGCACATCGGCGTTCGCTTCTCCTCAGACCCAGAGGCGAACAGACGTGATGTTCAGGGTGTCTGACACGCCTGAGATAAGGATAGCAGCCAGTCAGGCTTCAATATGAAAGAAAACAGAACCAGAAATTAATTTCAGTGGAATATTTTATAAGGAGATGTTTTAAAAAAAAGAGAAGATGAAGAAACGAGTGGTGTTAATGCAAGTCCAGGAATAAAAAGCAATATTTCGTAAGGTACATCTGTTTATTATTTCAGGTTTATCTAAAGTTCACCTCCTCCGCTTCTAAACTTTGCCGGTTTGGCCCCACGGCAGAAGCTCCAAATGAGCCACGGTTCAGATTCAGGTCAGCGCTGATGCAAAAACACACACAGACAAGTATTCATGTCAATCTTACATCTCTCTGCAGCTGCCAGCGTCTGAGCCTCTAAATATTTGATTCTGTTTCCATCGGAGCTTTAAACAGGCCCCGGCGGGACGCTCCGATTCGAGCCGAGCTGCTTTCAGAAGGCAGCAGGAGGAGAGTCGGCCCCGGATGGCCCTGACACCGCGGCCCCTCATTACCCAGCAGGCCTGTCACCTTCACAACAAACTCCTTCTCCAGTAAACTCATATTTCCAGCTTTTCAAGTGACCCTGGACGTCGTTTTTAGGGACTCCTTCGAGATGTTGACAGTTTTCGTGGCTAAATAGGGTTCAGGCTAAACCAGTAGTTGTCAGTGGATGCTTAATGAACAGAAGTAAGCGTGTAACGAGGCGTAGGTGCAGACTAGGGGGACAGAGAGACGGAGAAACCAGCGAGGTGTGACAGAACGGGAACTAAATACACTGAGGGAGAACGAGGAGTGACACTGAAAACCTGAGGGCCAATTAGTGAGCAGCAGGTGAGAAGGAGAAGATTGGAGAAGATTTCCAGCTGAGTCGGGGCAAAAAGAAACAGAAGAGAAGACAGGACGGAAGTGAGGACTAACTCTAAGATAACTAGAGAAAATAACGGTTAAGGAACCCAGAGAAACTCTGAAATGAAGCACTAATCAACAATAGATAATCAAATGTATGGAAATGTGAGAAATATGGTTTTAGCCAAGCATAACGGATACTTATGACATTAAAATGCAAGTTAATGATTATTTTGTTTTCTCAGTCTATCAATTTGGAAGATTTTCACTGGTATTAAACTCCTCTGAGTCCTTCTCATGTAATGAATGGAGAGATAAATCTCCCTTTGCTGTGACACTAGTTACTAGTGAAAGGTAGTAAGACTATTATTTCTATTATTTCTAGCAGAAAAAATGCAATTAATTGGAAACCAGGTTTTATTTTCTTCTCTACTTGTTACAACAAATTATGGTGAATTAGATAAAACAAAATATATTCATAAAAATGAGCATAAAAGTAAAATTGAAGGGAAGTTTCCATATTTTAAGTATCAGTTCATGGGATGGGTTAACTTCCCAGAGGTTTTTCACCTACTGTAATCTAACCGGAGAACTCCTGCTGGTTTGGTTACGTTTACAAGGAAGTCACAAAATTTGACACTGAAAAATCTAGAAGCTCACGCAGAAACGAGTTCATATATATATATATATAAATATATAAAAACACCGATCCAAACGGAAGCCTCATCCTTATGGAAAATAGCAGAAACAAAAAATGGTATAAAAATAGAAGAGTATCCACAAAAGTTACGACTGAAGTGACCCAGGACGGGACCAAAGTAGATAGATAAGGAGTCTTTATTTAACGCGGCATCAAATTCAGCAAAGAAAGCTGCAGAAACTAGTCAGATCAGATACCGACGATATTTAAACTGTGCAGGGAGCGCAGCTGGATGTTAGATCTGCACAGGTAAGAGATTCAACGTCAGGTTTATAAAAGTGTGCGGGGGGGGGGACTGTCAGCCGTAATATTATGGGGGTGGCACTACTGCCTGCAAACATTTACAATCCACCAGGACTTGAGATGTCTTGTAAAAACGTTTAAAAAGGGCTATTTTAAAAGTTCCAACACCAAGTATATGTTTAAAATGCATTAACAGTCTCAGAGGAAACCGACTTAGCGATGACCTATCAGGTTCCTCTAGTTTACCATCCGTAGAATCAGAACCAAACGTGGTGAAGCAGATTTCAGTTTCTATGCTCCAAAAATCTGGAATAAACTTTCAGACGACTGTTACGCTGCGTTCACACCGGCAACCAAACGCATGTAAAATCTACGGTCTGGTCCGTCAAAGTCGCTGCGGTACGTTGTGCACGTTGGCTCCGTCCACTTCACTTTATGATCCGTCCTCGTCTTTGTGTAGACAGATGGACGGATGCTCCTAAGGAGGAACAGAGCGCCTGTAGTTGGTGTCCTGATGCGGCTTAGGAGGTCGTGAAATTCGGCGCGGGACAGACGGAAGTAGCCCTGAAAGAGAACCTCATCATTAAGCAGCTCCTGGAGCAAATGGTTAAACTCCCCGAACTCAGAACGCATCTGAATAATGGGCGCTGATGCAGCCGATGTCAAAGTTGTCTAGCTTTATCTAGCTAATAAAGCCAAGCCACTCTATCGATACGATCCGCCTTAGTTCAGAACGTCCGGAAACAGAAGAAGCCCCGCCCACGCGCTCCTTGTTGCTCAGATGCAAGTGTCGCATGCTTTTTAGGACATGCGTCAAACTTCATCGGTTGGATTCGTTGCTTGACGCATCCGACGGATGCGGTCTGAACGCAGCATAATGGTTCTTTCAAATCAAAGATTAAAACTCTACCGTTTACTGATGCTTCTCAGTGATATTCTATCATTGTTTTTTGACGTTTTTTTCCTTTTTACGCTTTTCCTAAATGCTAAATTAATTCTCTGCTTTTGATTTTCATACTTTTATCATAAATTTGGTTTCTTTACCACCAAATCATGTAAAGCACCTTGAATTGCCTTGTGCTGAAAGTGTGCTATACAAATAAAAATGGTTTATTACAGAAGCTAATATCTACACTCTTCCTTATCTCTCCTCTAGGGGGAAAAACCAAGTCTCGTCCCGTTCCTGTAGGGAGACTAAAGCCCAGTTTAAGCTTCTCCGTTTTTACGGAGACTGATTGACGCAATGCCATTATCCGTCACCTACGCAAGGATGCACGGAGTAGAGGCCCAATTTTTAACAATTACTCTTTATATTGAAATGATAATTTATCTAATCTGGTCTGTAGGTGATTTTGAACACAAGGAGGTGTAGAGAACAACTAAACAGACGCTCAGTTTGTTTCCATGTGTTTCTAAAAGATTCTATAATCCGCACTTCTAGTAAAAAGCTTTACAGCTAAATCAGAACTGACTTTCTGTCGTTCATTGCTCCGTGAGGAAGAAATACGTTCACACGCCTAGAACAAAACCGAAAGACCCTGTGATAGTAGGCAGAGACGCCATGAAAAACGTAGCGCCCCCTGCTGTCCTGGTCGAGCAACGCTGAAAAAATGATAGAGAGTGTAGAGAAAAAAACAGACTACTATAAACGTAAAACGTCTCCGTCTGAGTGCAAATTTGTGGTCGGAGAATCATAAACTGGGCTGTATTTAAAATTCACAGACATGATTTGTTTCATCCAGTAACTTTTATCGTTCCGTTGATTCTCATTCATTTTTTTGGGGGCATTAGGGGACCCAGAGACAGGAAGTCGAAGGGCGGGGCTTAGGCTCCCTTCAGTAACCAATAGCAAGTCATTTTTATTTAAAAATGTTTTAGAAATGATTTGCCAGCAGGCCAGGGTCAACTGCACCGATAAATATACCATGTAGATTATTAAATGTTATATATGCAAATATTTTATTCTTTCATTCGAACTTTGTACTTATGTCAATCAATGTATTTTGAGTTAAATACTGAAAATTTATATCCAAACCTGATTTTATTCACTGATTTATTTTGCTGAAACATGATACATGATAAATTCTGGATGTTCTGGGATTGGTTCTGATGACACAACACTGTAAATTCCTACTAGCTTGGCAAGATTTATTGTCTTAAATCTGACCAAATTATCATCTCCATCTTGTTTTGAGCATTACAAGCTATAATTCAAGTTTCCTGTTTTAGATGATCAGACTTGATTCAAGTAAATGTTCTAAAGTGTAAGTATTTTACATTTATTTCAAGCAAAAATCGTTTTCAGGTGCCTTTTAAAACAAAAATCTTTCCCAAAATAAAAACTATTCACTTATTTTTAGCTTTATTTAGATCTAGAAATGATTCTTATTTCAAGAGATCAGAAACATTTACTGCATGGACAGATCATTTCTCTTGTTTCTAGTTTATCTAGTATTAAGAAGCTGGTTTTTGCAGTGCAGCTGTTCGATCCTTTGGCTCCGTTCTGAACTGAATCGTTTCCTTCTCCATCACAGCTGAACCAGTTCGCCTTTCAAACATTTCTTCATGTTGTTTCCGTCTCAGCTGGGAAAGAAGACGACTTCTTCATGTTTCTGTTTCCCCTGAAAAAGTGAAAAGTTTCAGTGAAATCAGCCGATGGATCCTGTTTCATAACGACGTAACATGGAGTAAAAACGTTGAAGCAGATTTCCGTCATTTTCTCTGAGTAGTTCAGCTGTTTTCTCGTCTTCGATCGTCTGCTGTAATATTTAACTCTCCTCCAGCGATCGGTGACACTTTCACACTTTCTCTCCCGATCTGATTCTTATTCCACAGGATGAGCCAATCTCACCGCCGGCAATGTTTGCTTTCATCTTTATGTTAACCAACAAAAGAGCTTCAAAGACTCTAATTACTAATCAGCAGACGGAGAACTCGTTAGCAGCTCAGTATGGGTTCTGCTGCCCCCCCCCCCCCCCGTGCTCATCTTCTCCATCTCCTTGTGATGAATCCGTTATTTTGGGGATTTGACGAATGTAGGAGTCAAACTCCGGTCACTGGGGAGGGGGGGGGGAGCAAATCCGATGTGCTGCATTTCATTTCATCTCTCCGTGCTGGAAGAAAATTCTGACACCAGCGTGAGAGAAAAACAGACAACATGTTGGTGGGGGTTGCTGCGATGCCGGGTTCATCCGGAGGCCACGGAGAGAAACGTCTCTGAAGTCAACGGGCCGAGCCGACATGAGAATCAATCAGGGAAAACATTTACATTCAGCATATTAATACATTAAAAAAACGCAGTTTAGGACTCAAAGTGAGCTCTGAATATTAGAGTTTTAATCTTTAATAATTCAACATTTTTGCGTTCTTCTGGAGGTTTCTTCCAGATTTGTGGAACATAAGACCCAGCCACGTTTCATCTTCAACGCTCTCTCTGATGCCACCATACATGGCCCCATTCATTCTTCCTGGTCCCACAGCATGATGCTTCCACCCCCATGCTTCACAGTAGCTATGCTGCTTTTGGTTCCATCTGAGCGTATGACGTTCTCCCAATCCTCTCCTGGATCATCCAGATGCTCTCTAACAAACTTCAGACGGGCCTGGACATGTCCTGGCTTAAGCAGGGGGACACGTCTGGCGCTGTTACTGATGGTAGCCTTTGTTACTTTGGTCCCAGCTCTCTGCAGGTCGTTCACCAGGTCCCCCCGTGTGGTTCTGGGATTGTTGCTCACCGTTCACAGGGTGAGATCTTGGTGGAGCCCCAGATGGAGGGAGATTATCAGCGCTCTTGGACGTCTTCCATTTTCTAATCATTGCTTTCTTCCCACCAAGCTGCTTATTGCAGATTCAGTCTTCCTAACCTGGTGCAGCTCTACAGTCTGGTTCCTGGTGTCCTTTAACAGCTCTTTGCTCTATAGTGGAGTTTGTGGACAGGTGTCTTTATACTGGTAACCAGTTCAAACAGGTAACCAGTGGAGGACAGAGGAGCCTGTTATAAAATAAGTTACAGGTCTGTGAGAGACAGAGATCTGGCTTTTTTTGTCGTCGATAAATATTTATTTTCCATCATAATTTGCAAATAAATTCTTTAAAAATCAGAAAATGTGATTTTTCTTCTCATTTTGTCAATGAGTCACATTTATCCATTTAAAACATATAACTTAGCATTAATGTCAGTGAAAAAATGTTCTTTGTCTTTTATCTGTGTACCACTAACGATGACGCTCCATGTCGATAAAAGCTGATAATCGGTAACCTGCGAATTATGGACGTAGTTTGAACCAGTCTGGTGCAGCAGCAAAGGCTCAAGAGATATTTTGTAAATTGATCAAATATAACAATTTTGTCTCATAAAGTGAGCAAATGTAAATATGTGCACACATCTACTCTACATTCCCCTTGTAATTCAGTTTGGTTGAGTAATTGCATTGCACATTTGGCTGACTGAACAATGTGGCACCCCTGGTCTGGGTCTTATTTTGGGGTTTCAGAGTAAAGGAGGTATAAATGGCCTGTCAGAGCATCGTCTGCCGTCTCTCCTCCAGCATAAACATCCTGCTGCAGCAGCTCAGAGCAAACAAGCTGAAGCGGAGACGGAGCAGAGCGCCGTCAGCCTGACGCTCTGCAGAGCTCCAAACCTCAGAGGGGAGAAGACGAAGTACGAGGCGCCACCGTCACAAAGCTGCTGGATACACAGGAGCTGCCTGCTTCCTCTCAGGTTCAACCGCTCCCTCTAAGTAACGAGTCTGGTAGAGAGAAACGCCGCTTCTGATGTGTGTGTTGGGAGAGAAACGGCCTGCAGATCTGACTTTACAGCCTTGTTAAAAACCTGATTTCCCTAAAAGTTCAACTCTTTTTCTAATTCATTGTTACCAAATAAACCTTTTCTCCACACAGTTTTTCAAGCTTTGCTCTTGTTTCCTGCATGCAGCACTTTCTAATCATGAACCGTTTCCGTTTAGATCCAAGTTCTCCGTCCCAAAGATTTCCATTATGTCATAGGATTTCCTGCTTTTAATTTTGAAAGAGGAAACCTTTCCCCCCCTGTATTGCTGTTGAGATGATGTGGTTCTGTGCGCTGAGAGATTCACTCAATCTGTTCCTGGAATGTGGAAGAAAGAAAGTGAGAGCTCTGTAAAAACCAAAACACTTCCCTGAATATTATAAAGACATTATTCCTTTATGTAAACCTTTTTCTATCTTGGTAGAGAACAGAAGCTAAAGTAAAGCAGGTTTAAATGGAGTCATTTCCACCAATCAGTAAAACTTCAGTAATTATCATTAAAGGTTTTCCCACTGCAGCTTGATAAATCTGGGTGTTTTTTAGCGGCTTGCAGCAAAAAACGGTGAAAGAAGCTTTAATTACAGGATAGAAACCTCGGGAGACTCTGCTTTGGACGAGGGGAAATAAATTATTTACATAACACTTTCTTTAATGAAAATATATTATATACCAAGACAAGGATGGATTTTTTTTTGTCCGCAATGCGGCGCCGGCATTTGGAGAAGCTTCAACAGCTGCATGAAACACAGATCCTGGCTTCATCTTCGTTCTCCCGGCTCAATCATGCACAAACTCAGACCTGAGGACAGTTTAGAGAGACAATAATCGCTGTGGGAGGAAGTCAGAGTACGCAGAGAGAAACCCAGGCTGGGATTCAAACCCAGAACCTTCTAGCTGCTCCTCTCTGCAGTGTGTCTATCTGCTGCTTCCAGGGACTCCTTCTTGTCTACCATCACATTCAAGGGTTGTCGCCGCGACGATGGAGGCATGAAACATGGCCCACTGGGACTCAACAAGATCCGTTCGGACCAATCAAATCGGGCTTACGATGACTGACAGGTGAACAACAGTAACGTAATAAAGCACGTCACCAAAGAGCGCCTGGGTTTAATTTGTTAACAACAACGATATCTGTGTAGCTTCTGCCATCGAGTCGGTTCTAGAAGATATCGACAGCGCATTCATTTTAAGAGAGGAACAGAAAACGTCCGTTGCTCTGCAGAGTAACGTCACACACTTCCATTGCTCTGATTGGTTATAGGTCTATCCAATAGAGTGCAGAGGCATTTTTTTCCTTGTTTGGTTAAAACGCCCCATAATCACGGCCCAATGGAGCAGAATCAGACTCACATTCTGATTAGAACTGAGTATGGCTACGTCAGGCTAAGGAAGTGTAGAAAAACAACAAAACAGGCTGCTGTGTTTGTTTCCACGCGTTTCTAGAGGATTTTATAATCCGCATTTCTAGTAAAAAGCTTTACAGCCTAATCAAAGCTTGCTTTCTGTCGTTCACCGCTCCTTGGGGATGAAATGCATTCACAAGCCTAGAAAAAAACTGAAACGATGCTGTGATTGTAGGCAGAGACACCATGAAAAGCTAGCGCCCCCTGCTGTCCTGGTCGTGCAACGCTGAAAAAAACCATAGAGAGTGGAAAGGAAAAAACCCACAACCATAGACGAAAAACGTCTCCGTCTGAGTGCAAATTATGCGGCCGGAGAACCAAAAACTGGGCTTTAATCACCAACGTATCGGTTTTTCAGCACGTCTCAGCCCAACCCCACTGGAGGAGCGAGTTCCAGAGCCAGAGCCGTGCATCGAGGCGAGGCTGATCATGTCCAGTCAGAACCTCTCAGGCTCGGTGATGTTCCACGCTCCAAAAGGCAGCTTCTGCAGCCAGGTAGGTCAAACGAGGGAACACTAGATCCAAAGGTTTCTGCTCATCATAGGCTGCTCTTTGTCTGGTCCCTCACCATGGGTGACCCTACCAGGGGCAGAAAGCCCCCGACACATTAGCTCCACACCTCCACCACAATAAGGTGGCAGCCCAGGGAGGGGGATCACAATGCGTTCCGTGTATATATAGATATAAATATCTCGAAGAGCAGCCCATCTCCACGGTTCTGGTTCTGCTGTAGAAATAAAGCTGTTATAACCAGGCTGCATCGGCCCGCAGAACCTCAAAGAGATCCAGCGTTCCTGTGTTTGTCCAAACGGTTCCACAGCATAACCAAATCGGATCACGGTTCTGTTTTAATCAAACAGACTCCTGGAAATCATTGGAGAAAAAAAACTGAATCCTACCAGCATTTGTGAAGGATTTTAATTTTCCCCAGACTGATTCAGATTTCCAGAAGGCAACACTTGAGTAAATAAAAAGCTTTGTAAACAATATGGGGTTTTTTAAATCATTTTAATTTGAGTTTTTTCTGTTTTTTCTCCAACTTTTCCTGGCGGCAGAAAGATTTTAGGCTGTCGTTTCTGAACTCACAAATGTAGCATTTTATTTATAGCAGCTGACTAAGACATTGCTCTTGCATGTATGAGGAAAACATTTTGGATTTTGTATGTTTATCTTTTTTTCATGGTTAAACTTATGTATTGTCCCTTTAATGATTTCTTATATTTGATCTAGCTATCAGGCTCCCCTCCTATGGAACCGGCTCCCAGGGTTGGTTCGTGAAGCAGACAATTTGTCTATCTTTAAAACTAGGCTAAAAACTTTCCTCTTTGACAAAGCTTACAGTTAGAGATATGTTTATAGGTAGTTAGAGTCAGGTCAGACAGGTAGATAGGAAGAGACAGGTTAATGTTAGTAGTCAGGCAGAGTGTCAAAAGTTAGGAAGAGATAGGAAGAGATAGAGTAGCTAGGTAGAGATAGATTAATGTAAGCCAGGTAAAGAGTGTTGGTAGCCAGGTCTCCTAGTAGCTAGGAGACAGGTTAATGTTAGTAGCTATGCTGCTTTAGGCTGTTGGAGGACATTATTAGGGTCTGTTCCTACTTTCTCTCCTACTTCTCCCCAACTGCATGATGTGCTGTCAATTCAAGCACTAACCTGTTTTCTATTATAGTAGGTGCTCCGGATTAGCCCTGCTTGACGACCCTGACTAAGATGGCATTGCAGTGACGGAAAATTCTCCACGTCCTGCAACAAACTTCTGCATCAGTTCTATTGCTCTTTCTGTGTCTCTGTTCTGTATTCTCCAAGCCACAGACGGTCGCGGCAGATAACCGCTTGTGCTGAGCCTGGTTCTGCCGGAGGTTTCTTCCTGTTAAAAGGGAGTTTTTCCTTCCCACTGTCGCTTCATGCTTGCTCAGTATGAGGGATTGCTGAGAATTACACGACGCAATCTTCTGTGGTTCTCTAATTCCTAAATTAAACATTGTACTGTAATAACTCTTCTTGTAAAGTGACTTGAGATGACATCTGTTGTGAAACGGTGATTTATAAATAAACTGAATTGAATTTACCTATTTTGTCAGTTATTTTTCAAACATTTCATATTAACCTATTATGTCCTGAATTTCATTTCTATTTCTCAAGTATAAATATCTATTCATTTATTTGTTATTGATTCATAAATCTAATTTTAGTCATGTATTCACTGTATCTTATAGCTATTTATGTATCATATTTTCATTTACCAATTATATTCTTTGTTGTCCAATCATTTATTATGTTTCTAAATATTTTAAAACCATTTTATTAAATGATTTTTAAATAATTTATTTTCCTATAAACATGTCATTGTCTACATATTTTTTTATGTGTTTTTTATATTTACCACATTTTATCAGTTTATTCATTGACATTTTTACATGTCACATTTTGTCATTATTTATTTCCATTTCTCATTTATTTAATGCAACATTTAAAGTATTTGAGCCCTAAATTAAGTCTGAAGTCTTCAGAATAAATGAAGATTTTAACCAATAAAAAGCAATGTATTTATTTCAGGCCAACCATGTTGGTGGATTTGTTTTCACCGTCCTAAACAGTAGATGGCGCTATTAAAATGGGAAAGTAATCCCACCACAGAGCAAGAATACTGATTTTTGGAGGCTTTTACATGAATTAGATATTACATCATATCTGCAGCAGCAGCTTTTGGGGTTTTATTATTACTTTTACCCTCTCAAGAACCTGAACATAAAATTAAATTCAGTTTATTAATGTAGCGCCAATTCGCAACAGATGTCATCTCAAGAAACTTTTTAAGAAAAGTTATTTCATCACATTTATACTGAAATCAGAGTAGAAATACTGAGGGGCGGGGCCACCTCTTAGCTCTGCCTCTGATTGGGTCCGATAAGCAGCAATAATGCCAAGTTACAGGTGATAAAGGGAAAAAAATTCATGACAATAACTATATTATAATAAAAGCAAAACACAGAAAAACTCAGTTTTGTCCCCCGGACTTTGAACTAGACCAGTTTCAGAACCTCCTACTGACCCGATCATGTTGCTGATGTTCTGATATGTAAAACCTCAGAGATGAAAAATGACTCGTTTATATTTTTTTACAGTTTGCAAACAGAAAAGCAGAAAAACGGGCAGAAAACTGGGATGTTTGGAGAAGCGAAATACAGAGATGGAAGCGAACGGGACGGATCGTTTGTCCAGGTTCTACAGAACCAGCCAGAACCACTTCTGGACCCACGTCCCAGCAGCGCTGTGCTTTCTGCAGCAGAACATTTAGGAGAACACAGACAGCAGGTTCTGACTAGCGTGAACTCGACCGTCGCTCTGCAGAGATGCAGCTACTCTGGGCCTCGCTCTGCACGGCGGCGGCTGCGGTTCTGGTCGGATCACCTGAGCTGTAATAAACAGCGTTGTTAGGTTCAAAGTCCTCCAGAACCTCATCAGCATTCATCAGAACCAGGTCCAATGTTCGTTCTCAGAGAAACCAGATGCAAAGTGACTTCAGAACCCATCAGAACCACAGACACCAGGAACCAACAGGCAGCTTTCTGGACTCCGCAGACAGAACCAGTTCCAAGACCAGCTCTAACATCAACATCGACCCAGTGGGGGGAACCAGAACCGGCTGGAAGTACTCTGGACCAGTTTTCCATCCAATGAGGATGAACTTCCTGGCTCCATATTTCCCACCCGGATCATCAGCTGATGACCTTTAACCTTTAAGTTCACTAAAGAACCGTCTCTTCCTTTAGAACCAGTGTTTGACAGAACTGGATCGGTTCTGACTGGTTTTATTCCTTGTGTTTGTCTGAAAGCGAGAGTTCTTCCTCTGAACAACTCAAATATCTAAGCTGTGATTTATTGTTTCTGCTTTTTAAATTTTCTGGATGATTTTAACAACATAAAACTCAGTCGTCATAAAATATATGTAAACAAATAAATATGTAAAATATAAGCTTTTAGAAATGTTAAGAAGAAATTTCCTGTTTTAAACTCAAGTTTTGCTTCATGAAACTCACAAAGAGCCGGGTTGAAAAGTTGAGTCTAAAAATATCTGCAGCCTCTTGGTGAACCGTGAAGTTGGACTTCGATTAGACTCATCATCAGAGGGGGACTCCCAGAACCACAGACAGACTGATGGCTGCAGGCCAGTCTGGCTCAAATTAAACCAGAACCCAGCGTCTCGCTGCCAGGCCCGTCCCATGATGCTCTGTCCTGCTTCTGCTCTCCGTCAGAACCGCAGAGTCCAAACTAAAGACGTCTGGAAGCTGAACGACTTCCTGCAGCTGCTGCAGATTCTCTGATGTCAGGAAAAGTTGGAAGAATGAAGAAAAGATGGAACAAAGCGAGAATAAGGGGACAAAAAGGAGGACTAACAAGACAAGCGGAAGAAATAACAAATGTGAAGTTCATTTTATTTATATAGCACACTTATAACACAATGATTAGATGATTATACGTCAAAGAGACCAAATACATGACAAAAGTATGAAAATTAAAACAGATCATCACTAAAATAAATGCATTTAGTAATGGAAGCATAAAATAAAATTCAAGTAAGAGTGTGAAAATTAAAGACAAATGAAACAGGAGAATCCATTAGCAAAAAGAGCATTTTAGGTAAGGCATAAGAAACAAATGAATGCAGAAGAATGTAAATTGAAAACAGGTAAAACACAAACAGTTAGAATAAACAAATTAAAAAACGAAAACCATGAGAACCAATAGGAGATGAGAAGATCTGAATAGAAGCATTTTCCTGCAGCTCTGCAGTCATCAGGAAGTTTGTTCCAGATTTATGGAGCATAGAAACTAAAAGCTGCTTCTCCATGTTTGGTTCTAGTTCTAGGGACGATCAGTAAACTAGAGCTGGAGGACCTGATTGGTCTGGGGGGTTGCTACGGTAACAGTAGGTCTCCATCATCCATCATCAGTGATTTATAAACTAGTAGGAGTATTTAGAAGTTTATTCTCTGAGCTACATGGAGCCAGAGGAAGGACTTTAGAACTGGGGTGATGGGTTCTACTTTTTCTGGTTCTACTGAGAACACGAGCAGCAGCGTTCTGGATCAGCTGCAGCTGTCTGATTTACTTTTTAGGTAGACCTGTGAAGATACTGTTACAGTAATCATAAATGAATGGATGAGTTTTTCTAGGTCTCCTTGTGTCATCAGTCCTTTAATCCTAGAAATGTTCCTCAGCTGATAGAAATCTGACCTTGTTGTTGTCTTTATGTGACCCTGGAGGTTCTGGTCTGAGTCCATTATTACACCTAGATTACAAGCGGCCAGTGCTGGGTAGTAACAGAATACATGTACCAGAGGTACGTATTTAACTGACAGGTAGAACTTTCTTTAAAAAAGCTGTGGGTAAGATATCGAGGCAGCAAGAGGAGGAGTTCAGCTGTTTAGTAATTTCATCAAGATGTGATTGATTTAGTTTTTTGAAAACATATTATCTGCAGTATTTTTATATGGGAATCAAAATGATGGTGTGTTGGTTGCTGCTTTACTGATTGATCTTCTGTTTTCAAAAATCTTTTCTATGAAAAAGTTGGCAAATTCACTACAGGCCCTGGTGGAGTGTAGCTCAGGAGCTGCTGTCACTGGGGGATTGGTTAGTCTTTCAACTGTTGCGCATAAAGCGTTATTGAGGGGACAAAGGAGCAACTAAAGGGACAAAGGTGAAGGACTAAGGGGACAGAGACGATGATAAATAAGACAAGGGGAAGGGACAAACAGCTTCTGCTAATCGGAGCTTGGTTCTCCTCTCAGCTTCTTCATATCCGAGACTCAGTGTTGCCCACTAGTGGTAGAGGGTGGGTGTACTGAGCAGAAACAATCCTGGACCGGATCAGTCCTGACATCCCAGAATCTGGATTTTCTCCATCATCAAAACCAGCAAACAGCTTCTCAGCCAACACGAACCTACATCCATTACAGACATGCATCTACAGGCTGAAACATCAGAGTCCGAAGCGGTTCTGATTCTCTGGAGTCTCAGAACCTCAGAGATTATTAAACAAAATACAAACAGCACACAAAGTTACAGATAACCATAGAAGTGGGTCGTCGGCCTAATCGTTAAAATACAAACACCTTCATGAAAACCCAGAAGCTGCAGCCTGTTTAAACGCCGTCTACGTTTAAAGTCATAATAATCCGTCATCACGCAGAGAAATCAACAACTGTCAGCTTCATCAGAAAACATTTAAAAAGCTTAAAATGTAGAACAAAAATGATAAAATAGTTGATTAGAAGGTGGCAGGAGATGGCGGTAAAGAGGATCAATGCATAAAACGCTAAAAATAATTATAACAGCAAAACATCAAATCTCCAGGAAAAATGTATTTTATAAGTTAAATATATTCGGAACTTTCAGAACTATAGCAAAGCTGCTCGGAAAAGTCCAGAGGACGCTGCAGAGGATTTATTCTTCGTTAAACTCTAGATTACTGCTTGCTTTCAATAAACATAATTTAACACATTTTTATGACATATTAAATAGTTTCAAAAAACTTTTAATCAACTTCCTGCTGCCAGGTGAAGCAATGCATTATGGGATGCCTCGCTGGCCAATCTGCAATATCACATTACCTCAAATTACCTAAAAAGATCTTTGAACCATTTAAATTGCATCAATTTATTTAAATTAATTAATTGAAAAAAAAGTTAAATCTACTCAATTTATTCTAATAAAGTAAATATTTTAATTTTAAAATACACCCAAAAAGTTATTACATTTATTTCCATTTTTTTCTTTGATTAAGTTTGATGTTTAATGTAATTTACAGTGTGAACAGAAAGCGTGACGCCAATTTAAATTTTGTTTTAAAAACTTTGGTACCGGTCAGTCGGTACCTGGAACAGTACGTTAGAAAACCCAGAACGGTGACCTGTAGGGTCCAGGAAGTGCTTTTATCTGCAGTCAGAACGTCATCCATGAATCAGAACTTCAGCTTTAAAACCCCACCAGGCCCGTTTTCACCGTCCTGTTATAGAGCCTTGGCCCACTTTCAGTGTGTGGAAATAATTAAATCCCTCCAAAATAAACCTAATCTTCTTCTCTCCCCTGGGAAAAAAAAAACAAAACAACGCTTTTTGTTATTTTAAGCCTCGGATGCTGACATGAATATTTTCCCAGAATCTGCCTCATTAAGGATGGAAACATAACAAAATGGTAAAAATAAACCATTTTAATGTGACTCTGTCTGCACAGCAGATTCTTCACCCACTCAGGTTCTATCAGGATCCGGGAGGCTCCTAATCTAATCTAACAGTGCCCCCCGATGGCCTAATCAGCTCATCTACATCTTAATGTCCTCAGCGCAGCCGAACTCTGCTGCTAATCTAATATCTGCTTGTTCTGCAGCTCGGAGACTGATGAAGCTTAGAGGATGAAGACGGAGCAAAACCAGCAGATCTGAGGTGGAAACGCGTCCGATCTCTGCGGCTTTGTCTCCTCTGACCTTCAGGAGGTAGGAGGACGGATGAGAGAAGGAAGTCAGATGTGAGAAAAGGAAGACAAAGATGAGAGAAGGAAGTCAGATGTGAGAAAAGGAAGACAAAGATGAGAGAAGGAAGTCGGAGATGAGAAAAGGAAGTCAGATGTGAGAAAAGGAAGTCAGAAAATGAAATAAGGAAGTCGGAGATGAGAGAAGGAAGTCAGATGTGAGAAAAGGAAGACAAAGATGAGAGAAGGAAGTCAGATGTGAGAAAAGGAAGACAAAGATGAGAGAAGGAAGTCGGAGATGAGAAAAGGAAGTCAGATGTGAGAAAAGGAAGTCAGAAAATGAAATAAGGAAGTCGGAGATGAGAGAAGGAAGTCAGATGTGAGAAAAGGAAGACAAAGATGAGAGAAGGAAGTCAGATGTGAGAAAAGGAAGACAAAGATGAGAGAAGGAAGTCGGAGATGAGAAAAGGAAGTCAGATGTGAGAAAAGGAAGTCAGAAAATGAAATAAGGAAGTCGGAGATGAGAGAAGGAAGTCAGATGTGAGAAAAGGAAGACAAAGATGAGAGAAGGAAGTCAGATGTGAGAAAAGGAAGACAAAGATGAGAGAAGGAAGTCGGAGATGAGAAAAGGAAGTCAGATGTGAGAAAAGGAAGTCAGAAAATGAAATAAGGAAGTCGGAGATGAGAGAAGGAAGTCAGATGTGAGAAAAGGAAGTCAGAAATGAAAAAAGGAAGTGAGAGATGAGAGAAGGAAGTCGGGGATGAGAAAAGGAAGTCAGATGTGAGAAAAGGAAGTCAGAAATGAAAAAGGAAGTCGAGATGAGAGAAGGAAGTCAGATGTGAGAAAAGGAAGACAAAGATGAGAGAAGGAAGTCAGATGTGAGAAAAGGAAGACAAAGATGAGAGAAGGAAGTCGGAGATGAGAAAAGGAAGTCAGATGTGAAAAAAGGAAGTCAAAGATGAAAGAAGGAAGTCGGAGATGAGAAAAGGAAGTCAGAAATGAAAAAAGGAAATCAGATGTGAGAAAAGGAAGACAAAGATGAGAGAAGGAAGTCGGAGATGAGAAAAGGAAGTCAGAAATGAAAAAAGGAAATCAGATGTGAGAAAAGGAAGACAAAAAATGAAAAAAGATAGTCGAAGATGAAAGAAGGAAGTCGGAGATAAGAAAAGGAAGTCAGAGATGAAAAAAGAAAATTGAAGATGAGAGAAGGAAGTCAGAAATTTAAAAAAGGAAGTCAGAAATGAAAAAAAGGAAGTCAGAAATGAGAAAAGGAAGTCGGGGATGAGAAAAGGAAGTCAGAAATGAAAAAAAGGAAGTCAAAAAAGAGAAGGAAGTCGGAGATGAGAAAGGGAAGTCAGAAATGAAAAAAAGGAAGTCAGAAATGAGAAAAGGAAGTCAGAAATTAAAAAAAGGAAGTCAGAAATGAGAGAAGGGAGTCAGAAATGAAAAAAGGAAGTCAGAGATGAGAGAAGGAAGTCAGAAATGAAAAAAGGAAGTCAGAAATGAAAAAAGGAAGTCAGAAATGAGAAAAGGAAGTCGGGGATGAGAAAAGGAAGTCAGAAATGAAAAAAAGGAAGTCAGAAATGAGAAAAGGAAGTCGGGGATGAGAAAAGGAAGTCAGAAATGAAAAAAAGGAAGTCAAAAAATGAAAAAAGGAAGTTGGAGATGAGAAAAGGAAGTCAGAAATGAAAAAAGGAAGTCAGAAATGAGAGAAGGGAGTCAGAAATGAAAAAAGGAAGTCAGAAATGAAAAAAGGAAGTCAGAAATGAAAAAAAGGAAGTCAGAAATGAGAAAAGGAAGTCGGGGATGAGAAAAGGAAGTCAGAAATGAAAAAAAGGAAGTCAGAAATGAGAGAAGGAAGTCAGAGCTGAGTAAACATGCAGGAGAAAAGTTCAGATTGCAGATAGGGGGCGAATGTTTGTGGGCATTGAGAGAGAATTTTCTAAACTTTTTTGTTCATTAGAGCAGGCAGAGCTGCAGGCTGGGCTCTGCAGTCCATGAAGGATCATTGAATTATTGATCACTGGGATCAGCACACACACACACACACACACACACTAAGGGTTCTGTCGTCTAACAGTGGTGTGTGTTCAGACATCACAGGGATCATGTTGCAGGGAAGATACTCCTCCTGAGAAGAAACAGAGAGAGGCCATTTCTCTGCACTTGGTGTGACTAACGCTGTACAAACAACCCTTAGAGAAATGTATCTTCTCCATCCAAAGATGTTGCTTTAATGAGAAAAGTTTTCAGATTTTAACCCCCGACTGTCGCAGCTCTGCATTCAAAGCTGGAAACTTGTTATCTCTCCACGGTTGGTCCGAACAGAAGCCAGAGAGGATCGTGAAGAATGCTGCTGTCAGGAGATTCTGCTGATGAAGTTCTGCTCTCTGTTATCAACCCGACTTTCTACAGGCCGGCATTTAAAGACTCATGTTCCCGTTTGAAACAGTTCAGGATTGCAGTTCAGTAGAAGCAAGTTAATCTGCAGTTGATAGAAATAGGGTTTGTTGGAGCAGACAGACATAAAAAAAAAAACCATGCAGGTCGGAGTGAGGATCAGATGAAACACTGATTTACAAATTAAAAACCAATGAATACTTTATTGATCTCACGTCGGGTAAATTCAGCATACAGTAGAACCCTTCTAAGAAGATGTAACAGCAATAAACAGGAGATGGTAGACCAGTGAGCTCTCCACACGCAGCCGGGTATCTCACAAAACTGAGATATTTTTCTGCAGTTTGGCCAATCATCCACATGTAAACGCAGATTATCCATGACAAAAAACTGCTCCAACATCACTCGTTTCTAAGCAGAAACAGCTTTTCTGCCCTCAGAGCTGCGCTGGTGTCATCAGCTATCCAAGCGCTTTTCTTCCCGCTTGCTTGTAGCAGCTCTATCATCAGTGTTGGGAGTAACGGCGTTAAACTGTAACAGCGTCACTAACTGCGTTCTTTCTAAGGTGGCGGAGTAATCTAATTCATTACTTTTCTTATCGGTACAACGCTGTCACCGTTACTGGGGATGTTTAGATGAGATGTCGGTGCTGATTGCGGGCAGAACGGGCTGATACCCTTATTGCTCGGGCCGTCTAACTCTGTGCTGTAAAGACCGCAACCAAATTAGTTTTAAGTTGGATATTCGATGGACATAAAGTGGAGAGAGTCGTCGCCGCTGCGCAATCTGCGGCTTTTTGCTCCAGAACTGCGCTGATAGAGCGGATACATCGTTTCAAGGCGCTTGTTTTGATTAAGATTCGGTTTTTCCACAAATCCCCATAAATATTCTACCAACAAAGTAACACAATGATTTATTATTTTTAAATTAACATTTATTTCTTATTAATATGTTACTGTAAAATGAGATTTTTCTTCATTAGCTTCCAGTTCGCGTGAGAGTGACACCAAATCAATCTTAAAATGTCTTACTACACACAATTACATGTTGCTCTGTTTATGGTGAAATATTACAGATGCATAGATTTGACAAACTTAAAAGAAAAATTTTACTTTGTTACTTTTTACAGAAAATTGTGTGTCTTAGTAACAAAAATGTTACAGATATTATAAAATGTAACTGCGTTATAGTACATAAAAATGATACCACAGTTACTTTGATAAGGAACTAATTACTTTTAAAGTGTACTAACTGAGTAACTAACTGAGTTAGTCTTTGGAAAAAGTCATTTGTAACTGTACCTAATTACTTTTTTTAATTTAAGATACCCGACACTGTCTGTCAGCGCTGTGTGCCTAAGATAGAGGATAGAAAGTTACCCAGGATGTGGGAGAACTACTGCCCCCTACAGGTTTGCCTGTAGACATGCAAGGATGGATGGATGGATCCTATCCAATACTATCTGATAGTGGGAGAACTACTGCCCCCTACAGGTTTCCCACGTCTATGACTGTGCTTATAAACACATTTATCTGGTTATGTGTGGTTGGAGATGGTTTTTAAACGAGTTGAGGAAAACATTCATGCAGTCCTAAGTGAGCCAGCCAGGTGTAGCACTCCTTTAGCAGGTAAGAAATGTGGGGGGGCTCATTAAGATACAACAAGCATGTTTAAATCAAGGAGCTCCTCTCAGTTTAATCCCAGAAGAAGAAGCTCACAGGCTGATGTGGGGATGATTGTTCTTCTACACACATCTGCAGGAATCTTGGGACGGACAGACAGACATCGTGCAGCAGATATTTATGTTCCTCCTGCAGCTTCCTGTCCGTACCTAAAGGCGTCAGAACATCCAGCATTCCCCCCTCAGCAGGAGGGTGGGGGTGGGGGCTGGGGGGTGCTAACATAAGTGAATGGGTAACAACCTGACAGAGACATTTCAGGGGGAGGAGCTGATAGCTCACTGAGAAAGAGTCTGAGAGCAAAGATGAAGCAGAACCTGAGATAGAAAAGCATGAATGAAAGGAGAACAGAAACCGGTGATAGAGGGAGCAGCAGCTCCCCCTAATGGCCAGACTCTGAACTTCACATTGGGTGAACTACATCCAAAGGTGAGGCAGGGCAACTGTATTTGTATAGCAATTTCACTAAGACAATTAAAGATGCAACATTAGAGGTTCTGGTCCAGTTACAGGCCCAGCAGAGTAATCTACACCAGTAGTTCCGAAAGTTGGGGTCACGAGTACGTAACTCTAGGGTCACGAGGTTGTCTTCAGAAATGAACAAAAATCAATAATGTTGAAGGATCTGGATTGTAGAAATGTTGTAAAAGATGAAATAAAAAAGGTTAAAAAACAAACTAGAGCTTAATATTGGTTGTTAATGCTGATTATGTTGTCACTTGGTAAAAATGTTTGATTATGTACATATTTATTATGTGGGTCAGAGGCTGGAAAGAACTGCCGACAGGAACGATGGATGGAGCTTCATCCGGGACAAGGAACCCCGTTAGAGGCTGCAGATGTGTAGGAACACAACGTCAGGGTGGACCGGCATTAGAGGGTGACAATCTTTCAGGATTCCCACGGGTCACGAGATTCCTGCAGGATCCCCGCGGGACGGGAGTCAATTTCACTGTTGGTAACGTGATCGGGACGGGACAGGAAGTTATCCACGGGATCGGGCGGGAAACCGGAAATTAGATTTATTTTTATTTTTTTCACATTTATCTTGTCAGATACGTCAGATATCAGGGAATTAGCTTTAAAAAATGACGCTAGGCCAATGTGTGTGGTTATTAACTCCGCTGCAAAATGCAATCTGACAGATGGCTATCTTTAGTTGAATGCCATCGGGTCTACGGCGCTGCACGCGCCAAAACTGAAACTGCTACGTTGTTGCTACACCACCCGGATAAACTGGTAAGCATATGATATCCGACTGAAAATGCGTGTATCTTAATAGTTTGGTAGTCAGACGAATCGAGTGCAAACAACGCAAATGTAGGATGTGGTTAAAGATGGCGGATAAAGCTAAATAGATGATATTTGATACTGTGCTAGGCTATGGTTTAAAGGGGGGCGGGAGGAGCGAGCGCCATAGCAGGTAAATTACTGATCTACGGGATTCGGGTCGGGACGGGAACCTTTGTCTCGGGATTTTTTTTTTTTGTGACGGGAGTATTTTTTTGGGATCGGTACGGGAGCGACAACTGATTCCCTTGTCACCCTCTAACCGGTATCAGCAGTGACCTCAGGGAAGCAACCGGTGGAGCTCATCAACCTGGTAAGGGTCAAAGGTCATCTCCAACGTATCTATCGTTCTGCAGAGGGGAGAGCATCTCAGAAAGCCGAGTGTGAGACGGCAGGACAGACGTCCCAGCAGATTTAGCTGGGAGAAATGAGCTTGGACTCTACAGGCCTTAGCGAAGGTCAAACGTCATGACAGACAGAACCACTACTACTTAATATGGAGGTGTAGATCATGTGACATTCATCCGTCTGATTTTTATCCAAATGCTTCATAATATCCATTAGAAATGATCGTTTTCTAAAGGACTTTGTAGTTTGGGATAGACTCAAGACAGGAAGTCCCGCCTCCATCTGACTAAAACTGTTGTGTGTTTCTATTTATCACATGTAATTCGTGATAAACAGCTTTTATCTCTAATATCTAATCTAACGTATGTAAATGTGTACCCATGCTTGTTTATCGTTGTACAGAACATTTCCCATAAAACGTTTTACGAGTGATGGGGCTCTATCACGGTTAGGCAGAGTAAAATCAATGGAATGATGGGATCATGCAACGCATAGAGGAAACCATACACGTGTGTGTTTCTCCCTGGAGATGTGTGTAGTCGGGATCTCGGCTGAAGTCCCAATCATTCAGTGAGACTCATACTGAGACCCCTGCTTCCCTCTCACTCACACACCAGCTCTTAACCGCCCCTCTGTGAGCCGTTTTCTCAGTCTGGATGCCTTCCTCAGGTTTATTCACACACCTGAGGGTTAGGGGGTCACTCTGGGGAGCACCTGGTTAACATTTGACCTCTTCTGACATCGGAAGTGGCGGTGAACTTATCTGAAGCTTGTCTCTGGATCATGAGCCGTTGGTTCAGAATCAGAATCAGAATCAGTTTATTGGCCAAGTATGTCACATACAAGGAATTTGACTCCGGCAAACTTTTTCCTCCAGTACAGAACTTGAATAAGTGAAATAAAAAAATAAAAAAATAAAAAAAGAAAAATATGAACAAAAATAAGTAAAAATACAAATAAATATCAGATCGTAAATAATAAAGGATAATATATACACCAAGCTGGGGTTATTTTACAGTGAGTATGTACAGAAGTGCAGAGTTATAGTTTATTGTTATGTGAGTGCACTCACACACTGTGACTAGACAGAGTTCGTCAGAGCGACAGCCTGGGGGAAAAAACTGTTTTTGTGTCGGGTGGTTTTGGCGTACAACGCTCTGTAACGCCGACCTGAGGGGAGGAGCCTAAACAGATTGTGGCCAGGGTGTGAGGGGTCAGAGTAGATTTTCCTGGCCCGCTTCCTGACCCTGGCCCGGAATAGGTCCTGAATGGAGGGAAGATCGGTTCCTATGATCCTCTCTGCAGTCCTGACTGTTCTCTGCAGTCTGTCCTTGTCTTGCCTGGTGACGGATCCGAACCAGACCGAGATGGATGAGGTCAGGACAGACTGGACTATTGCTGTGTAGAAGATGATCAGCAGCTCCTGGGGCAGGTTGAACTTCCTGAGCTGACGCAGAAAGTACAGCCTTTGCTGGGCCTTTTTCCTTATTATGTTGATGTGTGAGGTCCACTTCAGGTCCCATGTGATGGTGGATCCTAGGAACCTGAAAGACTCCACTGTGGGGACTGGCTTGTTGAGGATCATGAGAGGAGATGTTGATGGTGGTCTCTTCCTGAAGTCCACTGTCATCTCCACAGTTTTGAGCGGGTTTAGCTCCAGGTGGTTCTGACTGCACCGGAGAACCAGCTGTTCCACTTCCTTTCTGTACACAGACTCGTCGCCGTCGCGGATGAGTCCAATGACGGTGGTGTCATCTGCAAACTTCAGGAGTTTCACAGAAGGGTCCCTCGACGTGCAGTCAGTGGTGTAAAGGGAGAAGAGCAGTGGGGAGAGAACACATCCCTGGGGGGCACCGATGCTGAGGGAACGGGAGCTGGATGTGAACTTACCCAGTTTCACCTGCTGCCTCCTGTCAGTCAGGAAACTGGTAATCCACTGACAGGTGGAGGGAGGCACGTTGAGCTGGGACAGTTTTTGGTGGAGGAGCTCTGGTACAATGGTGTTAAACGCAGAGCTGAAGTCCACAAACAGGACCCGAGCGTAGGTACCTGCAGAGTCTAGGTGGTGCAGGATGTAGTGTAGAGCCATGTTGACGGCATCATCCACTGACCTGTTTGATCTGTAGGCGAACTGCAGGGGGTCTAGCAGGGGATCTGTGATGTCCGTCAGGTGGGTCAGTACCAGACGCTCAAAGGATTTCATGACCACAGATGTTAGGGCAACTGGTCTGTAGTCATTTAATCCAGTGACTGGGGACTTCTTGGGAACCGGTATGATGGTGGAGCGTTTGAGGCAGGAGGGGACCTCACACAGCCCCAGGGAGTTATTGAAGATCTGGGTGAAGATGGGAGCCAGCTGGTCAGCACAGAATTTCAGAGAGGCTGGGGACACTCCGTCTGGTCCCTGAGCCTTTTTAATTTTCTGTCTCTGAAATAGCTGGCGCACGTCCTGTTCGCAGATCGTCAAGGCAGGTACGTGGGTGGTATGGGGTGAAGCTGGGTCTTTTGTGATGGAGATGGTGGGGGAGGTGGGAGGTGTGAAAGTCCTTTCAAACCTGGAAAAGAAGTCGTTGAGGTCCTCAGCCAGGCGGGGGCTCTCCACAGGGTGGGGGGATGGTCTCCTACAGTTAGTAATGGTCTGCAGGTAGCTCCAAACTGCAGAGGGGTCGTTAGCAGAAAAACGGTCCTTAAGCTTAGTACTGTAGTTCCTCTTTGCTGCTTTGATCCCTCTTGTCAGCTGGTTCCTGGCCTGTTTGTACAGGTCCCGATCCCCACTCCTGTAGGCCTCCTCCTTGTCCTGGCGTAGCCGTCTCAGTTCTGCAGTGAACCACGGTTTATTGTTTTTGAATGAGCAGAAGGTTTTGGTCTGCACACACATGTCCTCACAAAAGCTGATGTAGGATGTCACAGTGTCGGTCAGTTCATCCAGGGATGAAGCCTCTGCTTCAAAGACGCTCCAATCAGTGCAGTCAAAGCAGGCCTGTAGCTGCATCTTTGACTCATCAGTCCATCTCCTCACAGTTCTTACTACAGGCTTAGCAGATTTCAGCTTCTGCCTGTAAGATGGGATGAGGTGGACCAGGCAGTGGTCGGAAAGTCCCAAAGCAGCACGGGGGACAGAGCGATATGCATTTTTTATTGTGGTGTAGCAGTGATCTAAAGTGTTCATGTCCCTGGTGGGACACGTCACATGTTTATATTTAGGCAGTTCAAGTTTGAGATTAGCTCTGTTAAAATCCCCGAGAACGATTAGCAGAGAGTCCGGGTGATTTTTCTCCACTTCTGTGATCTGATCGGCGAGGTGATGTAATGCCTCCGTCACACACGCCTGCGGTGGAATGTATACAGCGACCAGCACAAACGAGGCGAACTCCCGCGGTGAATAAAATGGTCTACAGTTTATGAAGAACGACTCCAGGTGAGGGCTGCATGTCTTCTTTAACACTGTGACATCTGTGCACCAACCTTCGTTAATGTAGAAGCACGTTCCACCTCCCTTTGATTTCCCAGTCAGCTCCGCGCAGCGGTCCGCTCTGAACAGCTGGAAGCCTGGCAGCTTTAGAGCGCTGTCCGGGATGAGTTCACTGGACCAGGTTTCAGTGAAGCAAAAGGTGGCAGAACGACTAAAGTCTGAGTTCTTGGATAGGAGAAGGAGCAATTCATCCATTTTGTTAGGCAGAGAGCGGACGTTCCCCAGGTGTATGGATGGGAGAGCGGTGCGTAATCCCCGCTGTCGCAGCTTGACGAGCACACCAGCCCGATTCCCGCGTCGTCGTCTCCGTCTAAATCCACAGAACGCTGCTGCTCCTCCGATCAGAATCTCCATAAAGCAGCCAGGTTGTGTAAAGACCGGTGAAAAAAGTCCGGCACTGGATAGCCCAATTTTTAAAAGTTCCTCTCTGCTAATTTTAATAGCAGAGGGAGTGCAGAAAACTACGCAAAAGAGTAAAACAGTAACTAGTACCAGAGAGCGAAGTGCCGAGGCGTCCATACGCGGCGCCATCTTGCAAGTGATTTAATGAAGTCAAACATCTTTTTGTACGTGTCCTCTGGTCTTATTGAACTCCTTTAGACTCGGGATGAGCTGTGAGTAAACTTCACTGAATTGTTTTTTAGAAATTTAAAAGGAGCCTCCGATGAGATGCGTTTCAGTCGGACCCCAATCAAAAGGTTTAATGCCAAGGTAGGTTAAGCAAGCAAGCTTTGAAGCTTAAATAGCTAGAAAAGCAGGTCTTAACTAAATTATAAGTAATGCAAACTAGTAGCGTAATGCTAATCATTAGCCTCAAAACAATCAGTATGAAACGTGCTAACTCGCATTATTATTCAAGCTCGCACTACGACAAGTTAGTCAGAAGGCAAAAAAATGGCTAAAAAGTTAGCATGAGATAGCAAGCTAATACTAATGCTAGTCAGGGTGCGATTTTGCGGTGAAGGAATATGTAACATCAATTTAATAAAACGTGCGTATGGATTTGGAATCCATACGCACGTTTTATGTGCGTGCTGATTTTCAGAGCTATAAACTGAAAAAAAGGAAAGATTAATATTCCTTTAACTTTTTCAATATTATTAAAATGTTCATTCTGTACTTCTTTCTAATGTTTTCTTAGATTCTTCTTATTAGTACATATCAAATTTTTATTTACTAATTGTTTACTAATACTTTACTAATTCCCAAAACATGTTAAGTTAAATAAAACCTTCATATGTGCTAATTAGAGGAATTTAAAAAAAATTTTTTAAGTCCTTTAACTTGTAAATATATATGATCGTATCATAAATTTTTTGTTTTTTAAATTTTTCTGTCAGTTTTGAAAGGGTAAAGGTATGTCCAAAATGCCCTGCAGCTAGAATACATTCCTGTTATTTTCATGAACAAAAAGTTTAAAAGAAAATATATACCTGACCTGAGCCTGGTCATTACATTAATTTCTGGTGTTTTACGATTTTCCTATTTCTTGTTGTTTATTGTATTGTATTGATTTTTAGGTAAGATTGTTTTATGGTTGACATTTTAGGTTGTACAGCACTTTATTGTAAAGGCCTATATGAATAAATGTATTATTATTATTAGTAGTAGCATACAGTAGTAGCAGTTTAAAAGTTCTCATTCAGAGTAAACGCCGGACGAATGGCGTGCCCTTTCCAGCCCATTAACAGCAGAGTTCCCTCCAAATCCCAGTGGCCGGAGTGGCCCCCCTCTTTCTCGTGGGAGTGTCAAAGTTTTACTGCAACTCCACCCATTAATTGAAATACAGAGTATGACCAGGAGATGGCGCTTCTCTCACAGAATTCTCATCGACTTGATGTTATTATCACGTCCACTGAAGAAAAACCATTTTGGATGTAACAACACAAACTGCTCACTTTTTTGTAATTAACCTGCTTCTTCTATTGTCAAAGTTTATCATAGGCTCCATAAACTTAAGTTCTCCTAACACGGGCCAAACTTCACCAAATGAGTTCTGTAAAACATTATAACAAGTAGCCTTAAACGTTATATCTGTAAACAATTTGATTTATTTCTATGAACCTAAAGTATAACTTTTTTAAAACCTAATGTACTTTCCTTTAATTTTGTGATAAACTCGTGTTTTTTTATGTTATTGTTGTTGGATGAAAATGACAGAGTTCCACAACGCAAAACAACGTAATAGCCTATTTATAATATTTATGCAATCACATGACTATTCGGCTCACCACGGAATGTTTGCAACACCAGAATAAACCTGGTTACATGCTGTAGCGATGGGGAGCAAAGCTTGGTGGGGGGATGCTTGAAGATGGTAATGAGTTACACAACGCAAAAACAGCGTAATAGCGTATTTATCATATTTATCAATTTATATATTTTATAATAAATTCTTAATTAAGTTGTTGTGTATATTATATATTAATTGTAAACTTAAACATTAGTTTACTTAAACATTCTAAAATAAAGCGTTGTGAAATTCATATTAAATTAAATAATTTCAAACAGAGAGTTGTTTTCTGCTTCATTGTTTTCTCCAAAATGCATTGTATCAACACTGCGTTTGTATGCGACTCTGATCTGTGCGGGTCAGATTCTGGTCAGTGAAGCACTCGGAGAATTTGTGGTGGTAGTAGTGTGTGTGTGTGTGTGTGTGTGTGTGTGTGTGTGTGTGCGTATGCAGGGTGGGGACAAAGAAAAAAAAAATTAAAAACATGTGCGTTGTTGTTTTAGCCACATCTGGTTGACAAAAAGGTTTATATCCACTGTAATGGGTTAGACACATTGGTTTGAATGGTGACAAAGCTAAATGTGCCTGGATAATTGCAGCAGATTAGTTGTGAAATGTTTACAATAACAACAGAATAGACATGGTTACATACTGTAGGGATGGTCACGAAAGCTTGGTGGGGGGATGCTTGGAGATGGTAATGTTCTTTAGGAGGTGTGAATGATCTGGAGTCTATGGTGTGTTGTTAAGTTGGGGGTTGCATTCAGGATGATCATCAGCGAGTACAATAGGTTAGCCAGCTTTACTCTATAGAAACATTTGACTTGTATTAACTTATAGTGGCAATGAGTCCCTGACATCCTATGTGCAGTATGTACTCTTGTTCTCTGTTAAAAAGCACTCCACAAACTTCTTACTAAAAGTAGCCTTGTTACTGTTACGATAACTTGGTGTCACCATCTTAGCAGATGTTCTGCGGATGAGAATCCCTACTGCACACACCATTTTTAATTTTTATTTATTTTCATTCCGTTTATTTCATTCCGTGACATTGAGGCAAAAACAAAAGACACAAACCATTATTTGCCGCTTGGTGAACATTTATTATTTAAACAACATAACAGGAAATGGAAAAGAAGTGCGGTAGGCCTATTTTTTTTTTATTTTTACTATACATGACCACCAGAACTTTTATTTTCCACTGTGCCCCCCTTCGTTTTCAATAACACACCTCACAACTTTTGACAGTCCTGTGATAAGTCTGTTGCAAAAGTTCACATTGACTCTTGTGTCCCAAAACCTATGTATGGCGTCAACAAGCTCCTGCTTGGTACCTGGCTTAGCCTCCTTCCGAATAAAATCTTTCATTGAGTGCCAAACAAGCTCAATGGGATTAAAGTCTGGTGACTCTGGCGGAGTTTTCACCCAGTTGATCCCCTCAGACGCCATGTACGCTCCAGCAGCGGTGTGTTTAAAATCACTGCTCCTCCCCGTGGACAAAAGAGGCATTGCAGCTGGTTTTCACTCAGGCTCCTTGGGGGCGAGGCCTCACTGAAGACGTCATAGCGGGGGATTACATTACCACCACGGACCTGTCAGGGACCTTTGACGGATCAGGCACGTACCAGTCAAGGGCCAGTCCAGGACCAATCATGGAAACATGAGAACTTTTAAACTGCTACTACTGTACTAATGCTAGGTAACATGTCGTTACTAGCATCGAAGCAATTAGCACAAGTTCGTCAAATAGCAAAGATTTGGTTAAAAGCTAGCATGAGCTTACATGCTAATGCTAAATACCATGCCAATGCTAAATAGCATGCTATCATGCTATTTATGCTTATCCATCTATCCATTATATTTCACCGCTTATTCTCAAAGGGTCACGGGGCGTGATGCCTACAGAAGTCAACGGGTGAGCGGCGGGTTCCTCCTTGTTAGGTCGCCAGTCCATCTCAGGGAAGCTATTATTGCCTAATGGTGCGTTCAGACCGCAGGGTTTGTCAGCGTCAGCGCGGTTGTGGCGTAGTAACGGGTGGACCTAGTGGGCCTGCGCCTGCCCACTTGTCAATCAGGCCCGCCTGTCTTATTACTTCTTTGGCAAATATGTAATTTGGCTAAATTCATTGTGTATATCAGTAATTCCATTGCAGCGGATTTCAACAGTGAGGGAGTTAGCGGAGGGCATTATCTTCATGTAAATGACGATCTTCCCCTCCTTGGGCTGCCACCTTACCGCGGTGGAGGGGTTTGAGTGTCCCAATGATCCTAGGAGCTATGTTGTCTGGGGCTTTATGCCCCTGGTAGGGTCACCCATGGCAAACTGGTCCTAGGTGAGGGATCAGACAAGTGCAGCCCAAAAACCCCTATGATGAATGACAGCGTTGGACCAAGTGTTCCCTCGCCTGGACGCGGGTCACCAGGGCCCCACTCTGAAGCCAGGCCTGGAGGTGGGGCACGTTGGCGAGAGCCTGGTGGCCGGGCCTTTACCTATGGGGCCCGGCCGGGCTTAGCCCGAAGAGGAAACATGGGCCCCCCTTCCCATGAGATCACCACCTACGGGAGAGGCCATAGGGGTCGGGTGCAATGCAAGATGGGAGGTGGCCGAAGGCGGGGACCTTAGCGGTCTGATCCTCGACTGCAGAAGCTGGCTCTTGGCACGTGGAACGTCACCTCTCTGGTGGGGAAGGAGCCGGAGCTGGTGTGCGAGGTTGAAAGGTTCCGACTGGACATCGTCGGCCTTGCCTCGACGCATGGCACTGGCTCTGGAACCCGTCTCATCGAGAGGGGTTGGACTCTCTTCCACTCTGGCGTTGCCCCCGGTGAGAGGCGCCGAGATGGGGTGGGCATACTTGTTGCCACCCATCTCGGCGCCTATACGTTGGGGTTTACCCCGGTGAATGAGAGGGTAGCCTCCCTCCGCCTGCGGGTGGGGGGACGGGTTCTGACTATTGTTTGTGCTTATGGTAAGTTATCTATCTATCTTACGGTAGTTCAGATTACCCACCCTTCTTGGAGTACTTGGAGGGGGTGCTGGAGAGTGCTCCTTCTGGGGACTCCCTCATTCTGCTGGGGGATTTCAACGCTCACGTGGGCAGTGACAGTGAGACCTGGAGAGGCGTGGTTGGGCGGTATGGCCCCCCCGATCTGAACCCGAGCGGTGTTTTGTTGTTGGACTTCTGTGCTCGTCATGGATTGTCCATAACAAACACCATGTACAAGCATAAGGGTGTTCATGTGTGCACTTGGCACCAGGACACCCTAGGCCGCAGCTCGATGATCGACCTGGTTGTCGTTTCATCGGACCTGCGGCCGCATGTTTTGGACACTCGGGTGAAGAGAGGGGCGGAGCTATCCACCGACCACTACCTGGTGGTGAGTCGGCTCCGGTGGTGGGGGAGGACGCCGGACAGACCTGGCAGGCCCAAACGTGTTGTGAGGGTCTGCTGGGAACGTCTGGCGGAGTCTCCTGTCAGAAGGGGTTTCAACTCTCACCTCCGGCAGAACTTCAAACACGTCCCGGGGGAGGCGGGGGACATTGAGTCTGAATGGGCCATGTTCCGTGCCTCCATTGTCGAAGCGGCTGACCGTAGTTGTGGCCGTAAGGTAGTCGGTGCCTGTCGCGGCGGCAACCCTCGAACCCGATGGTGGACACCAGCGGTGAGGGATGCTGTCAAGCTGAAGAAGGAGTCCTATCGGGCCTTTTTGGCCTGTGGGACTCCGGAAGCAGCTGATAGGTACCGGCAGGCCAAGCGGAGTGCGGCTCGGATGGTCGCTGAGGCAAAAACTCGGGCGTGGGAGGAGTTTGGAGAGACCATGGAGAACGACTTCCGTATGGCTTCGAAGCGATTCTGGTCCACCATCCGGCGTCTCGGGGGGGGAAGCGGTCTGCCACCAACACTGTTTACAGTGGGGGCGGTGTGCTGCTGACCTCAACGCGGGACGTTTTGGGTCGGTGGATGGAATACTTCGAAGACCTCCTCAATCCCACCGACACGCCTTCCTGTTTGGAAGCAGATTCTGAGGACTCTGGGACGGGCTCTCCAATCTCTGGTGCTGAAGTCACCGGAGTTCCTCAAGGCTCTGGATGTTGTAGGGCTGTGTTGGTTGACGCGGCTCTGCAATATTGCGTGGACATCGGGGGCAGTTCCCTTGGATTGGCAGACCAGGGTGGTGGTCCCCCTCTTTAAAAAGGGGGACCACGGAGTGTGTTCCAACTATAGGGGGATCACACTTCTGAGCCTCCCTGGTAAGGTCTATTTGGGGGTTCTGGAGAGGAGGGTCCGACGGATAGTCGAACCTCGGATTCAGGAGGAACAATGCGGTTTTCGTCCTGGCCGTGGAACACTGGACCAGCTCTACACCCTCGGCAGGGTACTGGAGGGTGCGTGGGAGTTCGCCCAACCGGTCTACATGTGCTTTGTGGACTTGGAGAAGGCATTCGACCGTGTCCCTCGGGGTGTCCTGTGGGGGGTATTCCGGGAGTATGGGGTACCAGGCCCTTTGATACGGGCTGTTAGGTCCCTATATGAACGGTGTCAGAGTCTGGTTCGCATTGCCGGCAGTAAGTCGGACGCATTTCCGGTGAGAGCTGGACTCCGCCAAGGTTGCCCTTTATCACCGGTCCTGTTCATAATGTTTATGGACAGGATTTCTAGGCGCAGCCAAGGTGTTGAGGCGATCCGTTTTGGTGACCTCAGGATCGGGTCTCTGCTTTTCGCAGATGATGTGGTCTTGTTGGCTTCATCTGAACGTGATCTACAGCTCTCGTTGGAGCGGTTCGCAGCCGAGTGTGAAGCGGCTGGGATGAGGATCAGCACCTCCAAATCCGAGACCATGGTCTTGAGCCGGAAAAGGGTAGGGTGCCTTCTCCGGGTCGTGGATGAGGTCCTTCCTCAAGTGGGGGAGTTTAGGTATCTGGGGGTCTTGTTCACGAATGAGGGAAAAATGGAGCGGGAGATCGATGGACGGATTGGTAAGGCGTCTGCAGTTATGCGGGCGCTGTACCGGTCTGTCGTGGTGCAGAGAGAGCTGAGCCGAAAGGCAAAGCTCTCAATTTACCGGTCGATCTACGTTCCTACCCTCATCTATGGCCACGAATGCTGGGTGGTGACCGAAAGAACGAGATCACAGATACAGGCGGCTGAAATGAGTTTCCTCCGTAGGGTGACTGGGCTCTCCCTTAGAGATAGGGTGAGAAGCTCGGTCATCCGGAGGGGGCTCAGAGTAGAGCCGCTGCTCCTCCACATCGAGAGAAGCCAGTTGAGGTGGCTCGGGCATCTGGTCCTCCTGGACGCCTCCCTGGTGAGGTGTTCTGGGCACGTCCCACCGGGAGGAGACCCAGGGGAAGACCCAGTACTCACTGGAGGGATTATGTCTCCCAGCTGGCCTGGGAACGCCTCAGGATTCCAGACCAAGTAGCTGGGGAGAGGGAAGTCTGGGCCTCTTTGCTTAGGCTACTGCCTCCGCGACCTGACCCCGGATAAGCGGAAGATGGATGGATGGATGGATGGATAAATGACGATCTCTGACACACCATTTGATAGAAAAAGGCTTTACAATTGGATATTTCAACTCACATGGTATCGCTGGATGATCCGATTGGACACTGACCTTCCAATACACGACGCTTACCTTCTCTGCGTTCAAACTGTTGTCTGAAAGCTGAAGTGTTTCTTTTTGTGGAGGAAAAGTTTCAGTCTAATACAGTTCATGAGAACTCTGTTCATTCATGATATATACGCCGTCGACCGACAGACTGGCGACCTGTCCAAGTGAACCCTGCCTCTCGCCTGCTAATAGCCGGGAATGGGATAGGCGCCAGCTGCCCAGTGACCCTGAATTTGATAAAGCGCTATAGATAACGGACGGATGGACGGACGCCGTCGACCTTGAGGGTAAACACAACACAGTTTTGGCTAATTGTGGAGTAGTAATAAAATCCTGAAATGGGCTCAAATCGTCTATTCTATAAAGGCATTTTACTGTACTTTGAGGTTGCATTTCTCCAAAATTCTACAGTAAAATTCTGAAATATTTATTATATCTATAGTCTAGGTAACCCTCTGACATAATCTGAAAATAGTCTGTTGTCAACTCTTACGATGTTTGAGGGGAAAAAAGGACAGGAAGGCATTATTGTACTCCGATCTTCCGTTTCTCCAAAGGTCTGCATTAAAATTATGAAATATCTATTATGGATTTTTTACAAATACGTGGTATATGGTTCATACATATACATTTCTTGTGTTTAAGTCTCTTAATTCGTCTCTCTTTCACTATTTCATGTGAACGGGCACCATCGTGCTCTATTACCGTAAAGCACTGTGTATGCGCGAAGTTAATGTTCACAGCAGCGCTAGCGTCGGCTGGCTTTACTGCGTATTTCCAAGTGTCGGCTGACTTGACCACGGTGCCTCACGTCTACCCGCCTTAATCTACGCACAGCGAAGCAAGGTAATATCCTTAGCTATGTCACAAAACGGCGTCGAATTGACAATGAAATCAAAAAGCAATGCAGCTGCCGTTTCGAGTGGGAGTGTCAAATTATCGCGTTAATTGCGATAAATTAATTACAACCATTTTTAATCACGTTAATCTATTTTTTAATCGTTTGTTTTATTGTTTCTGTATGCATATTATGCGCCGGTATCGTGTACAACACTGGCGTGCCTTGAGAGCTGGACCTCAGCATCAGTATAGGAAGAACTTTACGCTCACTGCTTGGCTGGATTGCCGACGAGTTGCTCGTTAGATTTTGAGTTTGCTGTAGAATTTTAAATATAAAAAGTGTGCAACTAAGCTAGGCTACATTGTAACAACAAGCATCTTGGGAAAAGCAAAAACTATGAAAAACATTAAACGGTGAACGGGGGGCTTTATCGCGGAACATTGCTGTAACGTCGGCTGTAAGATTACGCAATCAATGGTCTGCGTAACCTTCGGGTTTATTGTTCTGGCACCACCAATTTCCCCGTGGGCCGACCATTTAGTTATCTCTGGCTGCGCCAATGCCATGTCCCCTCCAGGGCTCAGTGCTAAAGAGATGTGCTAGCGAAGGCAGTAAAGGGAAATAATGACCCGTTTTATAGAATTATGATTTTTATTGTCATACAATGTTATTCATGAAATATCAGGATAAATTAGTGATTTTAAGAAGGGTAATAAATTGCCTGACAGTAAACCGTCCTCTGTCGATAAGATAGTGCAAGTTTAATAGTATCAATAGTTTTGTCCCAACCAAAATCATATGAAATTGTAATCATTTAAAACAGTGTTCATGGCTGAGTCGTTAAATTATAACGGTTCTTTAACACAGAGGCTACAGATTAAAACCCTTTAGTTACGTCACAGCGCAGCGACTAGGCCTGTCGAAAATAAATGCCTGCTTCAAATGCGGCCGACGAATCTGGCCTTCTTTTGGTCTACATATCCCAAGATGCATTGCGGGCTGATAGGGAGAATTTTCTTCAAGCAACATGGCGGACGAAGTGGCAGGCGAAGCCGGAGACAAACACAGTTTTAGATGTAAGTATATTAAAATATGGCGGTACAAATATTAAAAACTTAAAGTAGCTGTATTGTTTGGTGTTGTTAGCATAGACATGTAATTCTATATTATTTTGTTAACACTCCCTCATAAACCGGCTTGTATGGCAGTGTAACGGTTTCCCCATTTATATACAGCTAATTTCACCTTTTGTACAAATAAAGTAAAAAGTCGACTCCTCTTTACCGGGGCAAAATCAGGGCCCGGTGGCTTGGAAGTAGAAAAATAAATCCAGTTCCACACGATATGCTGAGGGGACTCTTATTAAGGCCTCAACAACACAGAACCTGTGATCTCTGATCCGTAGATTAAATAAAATCACTTCGCTTGGATATGATGACCTCTCAGCCAAAAATGTAAAACATGCCACAGAAAGTAAAACTGTTGTCGCTCCAGTAAAATACTGGGGAATATTTCTTGCTTCACAAACTGGTTTAGTGTGGTCACAGTTGCTAGGCGACAGGATGTTTGGCGAGGCTAGACGGTCCAAATTCACCGCCGTTAACATCCCACATAGACCGGGTAGACCGAAGGATTAAGCTCCTGAATTTGGACTCTGCCTATATAGATATAATGGTTCTCTCCCTTTCAGTTTCAGCTATATTAACAGTTTTAAGACTTTAATTTAAAAGCAAACGTGGGCCTATTGTTTTATAACACACAAACCCGTGAAATGAGTCTCAAAGCCTCTTTATGCTTGCAGCCAAACCTGTGTGGGAATTTAGTTTTGCATGTGTGTATCAGGCGATTCGTACAAACGTCTGAAAAATTGTTATTATTCCCCCTAGAAACCGTAACTATGCTGCAGTTAATACAAAGCTGAGAAGTCAGTGACATCACATGAGGAACTGTTTGATCTTTTCTTTCAGTGTATGATGTCACAGGCAAAGTTCTGTTATAACTGTGATGTCACAAAGAAAGCCCAACCCCTTTAATATGCAGCAGAGTGCAGTTTCGCTCTGAGGACAGTTCGATGTGGTTAGAGGCTTACGTGGAACCAAAGAAGACAAGAACCAAAACCGAAATGGGGAAAAAACAGACCGGAAGTTCGCAGGAAAGAAATCCCAGAGCTGGGAATCCCATTACGAAGACATTTTTGAATTTTTTCAGCAAGTCACCGGATTTGAACAAGAAAGAAAGAAACAAGTTTGTCAGCAAGCTTTTGTGGAAAGTGATCAAGAAGCTTGACGTTAAATCAAGCCAGCAAGGTGTGAGAAAAATGTTCAATAAAGCACACCGTCAGTTACTGAAAGTCATTTTGAAAAACATTGGACCTGTTAATTTGGACGTCGTATCTGGGATGTCGTTAGAATTAAGTGAGAGGATCTTTAGAGAAATTGCCCATGATGATTCCTCTAAATACGCCAGAGAACTGATGTTATGGGCATGTCTCATCAATCCAGTTTCATATGAGAGAATTGCAAAGATTTTCAAGAAACATCTACAGAATCCCATCAAAGATGCTACCAAGGGAGAAAGGTTTCCATTTTTTTCATTAACAAGAATGTTTTTTGCCTGTTGTAAAACTGAGAACACAGATGAAGATGAAAACTGCCAAGATGAATATTCTATTTCTGATTTGACAGACGAGAGAATCAAATGGGGCACAATGGAGGAACGACATGATGCGATTCGTAATTTAGTTTGGAGAATGCTCGCAAAAGCTAACAAGAATGAATACAAAATGGGCCGTTTTGTACCAGTCTTTAGAAAGCTTTTTCAGGCAGTCTGGACAGAACTGAAAGATTTGGATTTCCTAATCTTCCCAGGAATCGGGGAAAAGCTGGGCTTAGATGTTTTTCATGAATTATGTGGGGAAAACTACGCCCTCAGAAAGTATTTTCTTGATTTCGTTGATATGGACCACCCAGTTTTTGAAGACAAGATTATCTCCTGTATGAAAAAAACACTCAGTCATCCGAAAAAGATTCATCTCAACAGAAATGACAGGAAGAATAGGAAATGGTACCGGAAAGCATTTGCTAAGAAAATCTATCCAATCTCGGACCATACACAAAATACAGATGACTGGAAGCAGAACCAAAATAAAAAAACACCTGAACATATGAGGGCACAGAAAGTGGACGTTTATGGAACAAATGTGATAAAAGTTGCCCCTTGTAATCCTGTGTTAAATAATCCTGAACCGGTTGAAAACTTTTCTGATCGAAACGTAGAAGCGAGCCGTTGTGGTGATCTTATCTTAGAAGCTATAGATTAAGTAACATTTATATGGGGTCAAATCAGGATCAGCATATAGTGAATGAAAAAAAAACAGACTGTAAATTTGAAAAAAAAAAGAGTACATTTGAAAAACAAAAATATATTGAAAACTTGAATAAAAAATCTATAAACCTAAAACTGTAACCAAATGAAAATAAAGGTTATTTGAAACAACTCCTGTTTTGTATTTTCAATCTTTTTTGGCCAGTTTTTACGTTTCTTTTCCCCTTTGCTTTCAGTCCTCAGTTTGCAGTTTCAATTCAGACTTTTCGATTTCGGAGTTGAGCCTAATTTTACGTGGGGGCGGTTCTTAGAGCCCATTGGCTACTGGGACATGATCGGCATCAGGTGAAAGAGTTTATGTTGACGTAATTTCCGCCCCAGACCACCGTATATTGTTGGTGCCACTAAAGGCGACTCTCCTGTACCAGACATTGGGATGGCGGCGGATGGACGGTTATCTGCACTAGGTACTAGTGGCGGCCACATATGTGGACAGCACTTTTTAGCTTGTATGTCCACAAAGGTGTTTACAGCTTAACTGGGGTTGTGATAACTTCGTAGGGGGGTACTGTCTCTGCCATCTGATGGTGGCCGAAGAGTATTACATTCTACCAACAAGTTTAAAAATGGCTGCCAACACACTGCAAGATTTACGTGGCAGCTCCATGCACAAACATCGACCAGGTAAGAAGTCCTGTAATATTTTATGGTTTATTCTTATTTAGACAATTATAAAACTGTTGTAAATATGTCATGAAGTACGAATGTGAAGAAAAAAACCTGTATAAAATAACTTCCTATGTCGCTAAACATGAAGTACACGTACATGTGGACTGAAGCGCCTCAAAACAGCTAATATTCTACTGAATGCAATCTAACTACATAGAAAAATAACAGTGATTTTTATTTCATTTTTTTCATGTTATTTCCAGAGCGTTTTTCAGCAGAGGAGCTATTTTGGTCAACGGATAGAGGAAACTCAGATTTGGATGAAAATTACCAACCATGACAACAGGAGCAAGGCAGCAGTAAGGATAAGGGTGACAGTAGGAATGAGGAGGAGGAGCCCATTCATGATTCCAGTGAGTACAGCAGAAGACATAAATATGGTGGCAGCGGGAGTTCACGTTCCAAGAACTGGACATGGTAACGCCCTTCACAGATCTCACCAACAGCTGGCTACTGTTCCACAAAGGCCATTTAAAAATCTGCTGGACCAAAAACGAGACCCATCCAGTTCCTTCAGATCCATACGGAAGTGAACAAGATCCGTTTAGCCCAATATCACTTTGCAGATGCAGACATTTCAGAACCTTCGGAGGATGAAGACGGTGCCAAACGTTGCATGATGTGGTTAGGGCTCGGTGATTATGAAAATAACACAATCATGATAATCTCCACTGTATTGAACGATCTCGATTTTTGATTTGATTAAGTCTAATCAAAACAACAATCATTTTTTTTATATATCCTTCACTGTTAATGCTGCATAAAGAGTGTCCGTCCGTCCTGCTACTGTTGTATTTATAACAACGTCACATCACTCCAAGACGGCTTAGGTCTCTTTGTACTCAGAGGGATGATAGGACGTCAGATGATTAAAAAGTTTGGTTGTACTACCTAGCTTTGTTGAAATGGCCCGTCAGCAGATTTTACAGATCGTTTTAGTCTGGCTGCTGTCCTCTCTGTAATATCCAAACCATTTCCCAACTACTGAGCTCCCAATGCCACTTCCCTCCATGATGCCATCGCTGTGTTCTCTTCTGTTGTCACTGTCAACAATTTGGTCATCTTTATCATCTTCCCTGTTCTCCATGGTCCTTAAAACTTCTTCACCAGCTGTACACTTTTAACACTGTACTTTCGTGCTACCTACTAGTATGAGCCTGCTGCTTTTAACTATTAAAAATTTTCCGTGACTTGATTGGTCAGTTAGCATAATGATTAAAACACACCACATGATTCAATTGTACTAGTTTTTTCATATCACGTTTTAGATTGAAATTTGATTAATCGAACAGCCCCAGGTCTACATATCCCAAGATGCATTGCGGGCTGATAGGGAGAATTTTCTTCAAGCAACATGGCGGACGAAGTGGCAGGCGAAGCCGGAGACAAACACAGTTTTAGATGTAAGTATATTAAAATATGGCGGTACAAATATTAAAAACTTAAAGTAGCTGTATTGTTTGGTGTTGTTAGCATAGACATGTAATTCTATATTATTTTGTTAACACTCCCTCATAAACCGGCTTGTATGGCAGTGTAGCGGTTTCCCCATTTATATACAGCTAATTTCACCTTTTGTACAAATAAAGTAAAAAGTCGACTCCTCTTTACCGGGGCAAAATCAGGGCCCGGTGGCTTGGAAGTAGAAAAATAAATCCAGTTCCACACGATATGCTGAGGGGACTCTTATTAAGGCCTCAACAACACAGAACCTGTGATCTCTGATCCGTAGATTAAATAAAATCACTTCGCTTGGATATGATGACCTCTCAGCCAAAAATGTAAAACATGCCACAGAAAGTAAAACCCTCAGTCATCCGAAAAAGATTCATCTCAACAAAAATGACAGGAATAATAGGAAATGGTACCGGAAAGCGTTTGCTAAGAAAATCAATCCAATCTCGGACCATACACAAAATACAGATGACTGGAAGCAGAACCAAAATAAAAAAAACACCTGAACGTATGAGGGAAACAAATGTGATAAAAGTTGCCCCTTGTAATCCTGTGTTGAATAATCCTGAACCGGTCGAAAACTTTTCTGAACGAAGCGTAGAAGTGAACCGTTGTGGTGATCTTATCTTAGAAGCTATAGATTAAGTAACATTTAGTCCTAAATTTGAATCAAGGTAAACTAGGTGCTCTGACTTCCCCCACAAACTCCAAAATCAGTGGTTAGTTCAATTGATTACTGTAAATTTCCCCAAATTAGATGGATGTTTGGCTAAAAAGCAGGGCTGCACAGTGGGTAAGTCTGTCATTTCTCCCCTGTGCATGCGTGGGTTCTCTCCAGGTGCTCTGGCTTCCCCCACATGCTCCAAAATCATCGGAGGGCATCTTTAATGGCAGAAAAACATTTTTACAGGTTATAGAGAGACTTTGGTTATCCCCTCATGTTCACTATTAAATAGGGAGCGTTTTAAAGTACCAAATCAAGGGAAGAAGCTCAGCTTCCAAATAAACGCACAGTTTCAGACTCACGTGACGTGACAGTGTACGAAGAACAACAAACTAATGGGATCTAATTCATTAATGAGGAAAAGCTGATTCAGAAAGCTTAAATATGGTAAATATTTGTGTTTGTAGAGTTTGATCAAACTCCAGTTTTTTTCTGGAAATCGTGTCTTTAGATTTCTAGCAAAGAAAAATCCAGCTTTCCATGCTTGGGTTAGATTTGTCCAGATACAAAGGCAGTATTAACTACAGACCAATCTCTAATCTCCCATTTATCGGTAAAATTATTCAAAAAGCTGTGTTCCAACAGTTAAACAGATTCCTAACAATGAACAACTTTGATAACAACAATCGCTTTGATATTTATCAGTCTGGTTTTCGTAGGTACCACATCACAGAGACAGCCCTCATCAAAGTTTTCAATGACATCCATACAAATACTGACCGTGGTAAAACCACAGCACTGGTACCATTAGACCTTAGTGCGGCGTTTGGCACCGTTAATCATGATATGTTACTGGAATGTCTACAGAGATGGGTCGAACTCTCTGGTACAGTACTCAACTAGTTCAGATCGTACCTTAAGAACAGGAACTTCTTTGTGTTGATTAGCCAGTTCTCATCACAAAACACAGAAATCACATGTGGGGTCCCCCAGGGCTCCATCCTAGTGCCCCTTCTATTTAAATTCTACATGCTCCTGTTAAACCAGAATATAACCACCAACAATATTAACTACCACAACTATACGAATGACACTCAGCTTTATATCTCAATGTCACCAGGTGATGTTGAACCCGTCCAAATCCTCAATAAATGCATTGAGCAAATTAACAGCCGGATGTCCCATAATTTCATCCAACTGAACAAAAACAAGACTGAAGTACTTATCTTCAGATCCAAAAAAGATAGACTACATATCAGCACACAGATTCAGTTAATCAGTTGTGTTACCCCTCAGTATTTATTATCACTGGTCACTCTTATGATGCCATTGGGCCACTTTGATTATCACTGGACCCTTTTTTTCTAATGTCATAGGAACCTTACTAAAACCTCGGGTCCCAATGGTCCATAGCGACCTGAAACTGAAAACTATGTTTTATTGATGTTTTATTTCTAATCAACTGACTGTTTGTTTAATGTCACTGGACTCTTGTGTGACCACCATCTCGGGACTACAGATGGAAATTAGCCTTAGGTTATAATCTGGCGTGTTTACATTCATGTCATCACTACATGTATGTCCATTAACATGCACTGTCCCAAATAAATAAATAAATAAAATAATCCAGGTAGAAACTACTGACCAGAAATCTAGGTGTAATAATGAACTGAGACCTGAGCCTCCAGGGTCACTTAAGGCAGTAACAAGGTTATCTTTCTATCACCAAAGGTTATAGAACGCCCCCTGCTGGATGGGGAACATCGGTCCAGATGATGCTCAAAGTCACCGAGCATCCTCCATGCTGTCTCTTATCTGTCTTCTCAGACCCCCAGACGGTCGTGGCAGGTGACCGCTTGTACTGATCCAGGTTCTGGTTCTGCTGGAGGTTTCTCCGTTAAAGGGGAGTCTTTCCTCTCCACTGTCGCTACATGCTTGCTCAGTATGAGGAATTGCTGTGGTTGGAATCTGCATGAACCGGAGACAACCTCACATCAATGACTCAGCACAATCTGCTGGGATTCCTTACATAGAAAACTTTTATCTGACTGGAATGTTTGGATAATTGTATCAAGCCTGTGGATATTCTCATTCATCCAGGTCATGGTTATCTCAAGGAAATTTCAATCGAACGTAACTGGACAAATTACCAAGTCCAGTTGCGTTCGATTGAAATTTCCTTGAGATAATTGTATGGAAATTATTTTTGTTGTAAAGTGTCCTGAGATGACATTTGTTGTGAATCGCTGCTATATAAATAAAAGTGAATTGAATTGAACATTTCTAGGACTAAAGGACTGATGACACAAGGAGACCTAGAAAAACTGATCCATGCATTTATGATTACTGTAACAGTATCTTCACAGGTCTACCTAAAAAATCTACCAGACAGCTACAGCTGATCCAGAACGCTGCTGCCCGTTTTCTCACCAGAACAAAGAAAGTACAGAACACATACTGAGCAAGCATGTAGTGACAGTGGAGAGGAAAAACTCCCTTTTAACAGGGAGAAACCTCCAGCAGAACCGGAACCTGGATCAGTACAAACGGTCATCTGCCACGACCGTCTGGGGGTCTGAGAAGACAGAGAAGAGACAGCATGGAGGATGCTTGGTGACTTTGAGCATCATCATTAAAGGACCAATGTTCCCCATCCAGCAGGGGGCGCTGTAAGTGAGCAGGGTACCAGACCTTGTGGAGCTTCTATGGGGAGAAAAACACAGAGAAAACTGGGTTAACAATTACAATAACAGCAGAAAAAATATATCTGGAGAGTAGTAGGAGAGAAAAGTAGAAGAGAAAAGAAAAGTGGTCAGTCTGTCCAACAGTCTAAACCTATAGCAGCATAACTACAAAGATAACTCAGGATAACATAAGCCACTCTAACTATAAGCTTTATCAAAAAGGAAGGTTTTAAGCCTAGTCTTAAAAACAGAGTATCTGCCTCATGGACTAAAACTGGGAGCTGGTTCCACAGGAGAGGAGCCTGATAACTAAAAGATCTGCCTCCTATTCTACTTTTAGAAATCCTAGGAACTACCAGTAGACCTGCATTCTGAGAACAAAGTTCTGTTAGGAACATATGGAACAATCAGATCTCTGATGTACGATGGAGCTGATTATTAAGGGCTTTATACGTAAGGAGGAGGATCTTAAACTCTATTCTGGATTTAACAGGGAGCCAATGGAGAGAAGCCAAAACAGGAGAAATGTCTCTTTTTAATATTCATCAGAACTCTTGCTGCAGCATTTTGGATCAACTGAAGGCTTTTAATTGCATTTTGTGGACTTCCTGATAATAAGGAGTTACAGTAGTCCAGCCTCAAAGTAACAAATGCATGGACTAGTTTCTCTGCATCACTCCTGGACAGGATGTTTCTAATTTTAGCAATATTCTGAAGGTGAAAGAAAGAAATCCTAGAAACCTGTTTAATATGAGATTTAAATGTCATGTCTTGGTCAAAAATTACACCGAGGTTCTTTACATTATTACCAGAGGCCAAATTAATGCCATCCAGATGAAGTGATTGATTTAGCAGTTTCCTTTTTAAAGGTTCTGGTCCAAAGACAACAACGTCTGTCAGAAAATTCAGAGTCATCCAAGTTTTTATGTCTTCCAGACATGCTTGTAATCTACCTAACTGATTGGTTTCATCAGGTTTTATGGATAAATATAATTGTGTATCATCAGCATAACTGTGGAAATTTATTCCATGTTGTCTAATTATTTTACCAATTAGAAGCATATATATAGTAAAGAGAATCGGTCCAAGCACAGAACCCTGTGGTACTCCATAAGTAACCATTGACTGTGAAGAACTTCTATCATTGACATGAACAAACTGGAATCTGTCAGACAGATATGATCTAAACCAGCCTAGTGCTGTTCCCTTTATCCCTACAACATGTTGGAGCCTTTCTAAGAGAATATTATGATCGACTGTGTCAAAAGCAGCACTGAGATCTAACAAGACCAGAACCGTCACAGATCCATTATCTGAGGCCATTAGAATATCATTAGTAACTTTTACCAGTACTGTTTCAGTGCTATGATCAGCTCTAAAACCTGACTGAAATTCCTCAAACAGGTTGTTGCTGTTTAGATGCTCACATACTTGATTAGCAACTATTTTCTCAAGAATTTTGGATAAGAAAGGAAGGTTAGATATAGGTCTGTAGTTAGCTAAATCATCTTGATCCAGGGAGGGTTTCTTAAGTAAAGGTTTAATTACAGCAACCTTAAATTCCTGAGGCACATATCCATTTATTAAAGATAGATTCATCATGTCTAGAATAGGGCCAGTAACCAGAGGGAACGATTCCTTAAATAATTTGGTTGGTATTGGGTCTAACATACAAGTTGAGGGTTTAGATGAAGCTAATATTTGTGATAATTCATAAAGTTCAACAGAATCAAAAAGGTACAGACATAAACATGGTTCTACAGTTCTCTCTGATACTGCCTCAGTTACTGAGAGAGAGTTAGTCATGTTTGGGAGAATGCCAATGATTTTATTCTTTATAGAATTTATTTTACTTATGAAGAAGCCCATAAAGTCATCACTACTGAGAGAACGGAGAATATTTGGCTCTTTGAGCAAGACCATCAATTCCTGAAGGGTTAGAGTTGGAATTACTGCCATCCACTGTGGTTATCTGAGACACAAACGGAAGCAGGAATGGATCAGATTCTTTAAAACTTGTTACAGATTGTCTGATAAAGTTCTACTGTAATGAAATTTTCTTTAAGATTTCGGAACATTGAGTAAAGTAAATTCAAGGGTTATCAAAAAATGGTCAGATAGGACTGGGTTATGTGGGAGGACTATTAGTTCATCACACTCAATGCCGTATGTCAGTACAATGTCTAAAGTGTGCCGACCAGAGTGTGTGGGTCCCTTCACTTTCTGAGTAAAGCCAATTGAGTCTAAGATAATATTAAAGGCTGCAGTTAAGCTATCACTTTCAGTGTCCACGTGAATATTAAAATCCCCTATTATAATTACCTGATCAGTGTTTAAAACTAAATCAGATAAAAAATCTGAGATCTGGTCCAAGAATTGAGAGTAAGGGCCTGGTGGACGATACAAAACCACAAACAAAAGTGGTTTTAATGTTTTACAGCTTGGATGAGGAAAACTAAGGATTAGATGTTCTAAAGAGCTGTAGTTAATAACTGAGGGATAATAAAATCTGAATGAAAGATGGTTGCAACTCCTCCTCCTCGCCCAGTACTTCTAGGAATGTGAAAATGTTGATAATTGGTAGGAGTTGATTCATTTATAATTACATAATCCTCCTGCTGCAGCCAGGTTTCTGATAGGCAAAATAAATCAATTTTATTATCACATATCAAGTCATTTACTAATAAAGTCTTTGAGGAGAGGGATCTTATGTTTAGTAAACCACATCTAATTACTCTATTTCCTTGTTTGTTCTGAGTCGTATTTATTTTAATGAGATTTTCATAGTTTGCTTTTGGCAGGGGACCAGAAAAGATTACAGTCTGACAGATAAGAAAAAAAAGGAAACTCATTGAATGAGGTGTGTCCAAACTTTTGGGCTGTACTGTATATATATATATATATATATATATATATATGTTTTTTTTCTTCAAATCTAGAAAATGTTGCTTATGAGGTATTGGATGTCTGGTTATAATTTGCTATCTTGTAAATTTGTTACCACTTCCCTTCTCCGAAAATAACATGTTCCACATTTTCCCTGTTTAAAATTGTTTTATTTAACCATGTTTTATTAATCCTTATGTAGATATAATTATTTCCTCCTTTCTATTATGCCGTTTTACTTTGAAAGCAACGTACCGTTTTCTTTCCTCTTGTCATCGTTCCTTGACCTTTTAAGGCTGCTTTTTATTTTATATTCATTGTTTTTTAAATGTCTCAGTGTTTTTGCAGGCAGTTTTTATTGCAAACTGGTTTAATTTGTAAACTGCACCCGTTTAACTGCGGACTATATTTATGTTTTTTCTTTTTTTTTTTTCTGACACAGCGACTGCAGTTTGTAATGCAACAGCAGCAGCAGTAAACTCTGCATCGAGTGTCACATCTGAAGCAGGACTGTAGAATGATGTGTCCCAGCATGAAGATGCAGAAAACATCAGGTTCTGCGACTACAACAGATAAATCACGGTGAACACTCTCAGCCATTTCATGCACTACTAGCCTCCTGGGCGGCGGCGTCTCAGAGACAACAGGACGGACGCCCCAGCAGCCATTCATCACCTACAACAGGCCTCATTAGGTACCTGCCACCTGCTGCCAACGGGAACCAATTAGATCACTGGGAGTAATGGGAAGCAATCTCTCTCTGCCAAGGTTGAGCCAATCAGGAGCCTGCTTTAATCACCGTGATCACGAATGGAGACGGAGGGAAATTTGATAAACTTGACCGATGGGTCCCATCTTTGGTAGGCTGAGGTAGACGGCCGTTTCCCAGATCATATTCTCTCCGGCTCCTCCTGGACGTCAGACCAGAAAGATCATATAGTTCCTCCAGTCGGTTCTGGGATCTCCTAGTGAGATCAGCCCTGAAAAGGGTGGTCATCACAATCAGAGCTCAATCCCCTTTCCATGTGGAGGAGCGGTGGCTCAGCTGAGGATGATAGGGGTCACTTTTTGCCAAGGAGCAGCGCCATTCAAACTAAGGACCGGTTTAGTCCACTTTAAACAAACGCTAATGTGTTTCTCAGTTTGTGCAAACAGAACTCCGCTCCTCTTATAAAGCCAGGTCTAGGCTTTGTTCATGCGAGTTCTGGTGTGGTTTGATTGTATATGTGAATGCCAGGTGGGCCAGGCGCCGCTCCAAAAGCAGGAAATGGACTTTAGCGCAGGGCATTCTGGGTAAATTAAACCAAAACAACAACACTGCTAATGCTCAGCCCATTACTGCAACATTTCCAAGAAACATTTCCAAAAGTTAAAGGGGAAGTTTGTGTTTTTTATCCAACCTGGATCTTGGTTAAAGGCACAGCGTGTAGTTTTCAGCCAGTAGGGGGCAGTGCATACCAAAATTATCACAAGCATGCGGTATCTGTGTCTTAGAGTAAGAAACTCAACAACGGAGGTCCAACTAGTGCTGTTTTCAAACGCTCAATTCCCTGAGAATTATCTATTTGCAGCAACATGTTGAGCACGTCAGTCTCTCTTTCATCGCTTGGAACTAGCGAAGAGGTAAAAACGTATTTATGGAGAAACTTTTTTGCATTTTGAGGGGAAATCGATGTTTTAATAGCGGGCGTGTTTCGTGCGCTTTGTCCTTCCGGGCTCCTGTAGAACTAAAGACGTCATCTAATATGGCTTTCCCCTGAAAAGAGGACCTGCTATGTATTTTAAAACTGATTTTTAAAGTCATATTTTACAATATCGCCAATATTTGGCAATTAATGTGCTTTACGTAATTATTACTACATACATTTTAATGGCTATTTTCATAGATGTACTGCAAAAACTACACACTGTCACTTTTAATGAAGGATTTTCAGGGCAGATAACGACTTATTGCAGGTGGCAAATATACCGCCCTGATTGGCTCCCATTATATGGATATAGGGTAAAGGTACCCATTAAGCCCACCAAAATTAAAGTTTGCCTATTTTTCAAACAAATGAAGATGGTTTATGGACATGATCCTTTGTTAAAATGTTAAAATCTCTCATTTAAAAATATTTGTTTTCCCCTCTTGAATTTTTTTGTCTCTCAATACGAGACATTTTCTAAGTAAAGTCAAAAGTCTGGCGTGGGCTTAATTAGCACCTCGGTACCATTTAAGCCCGTGTGTGTTCCAAATAACCCCACAACAAACATCCAATGACAGAAATATAAAAATATATTCATGCTTCAAGTATTTCAATAAGATTTATCTAATGTCAGGCATATAAGCCTATTACAAACACATTCAATAAAAACAACCTGTAATTTGGCTTCCAAAAATACATATAACCCAGAGGAAGGCCTTAAAAGGATTTATCATTTCGATAACTTGAATTTGCTATGTATTTCATTGTGGTTAATGAAGATATATTCTTTTGAAAGTGATACATGCATTGATCGGGGTCAACTTTTAGATATGTCTAACAATACAACATTCTATCGTTAGACCTACCTGAAATATCTTCCTCTGCTTCTGAACTGAGGAAGGTGGTACGTCACTGATGAGCATGAACTTTAACCCTATCCTTCAGTCGCTCCCTCAAACACTTCCTGTCAACTCCAAACTGCCTTGACAGTCGGCAAAAATTTTTTTATTTTGCCCTCATGGTAGAGACGACGTGCCTCAATCATTTTTGGACAGTCGCTGTAGTTCTTTCTTTTCGGCATTTCTCACTACAATAAAATTTGACATGCCATCGAACATACAAATTAGATCAAATAATACTTGAGTATATGGAATACAACACTTGGTTTAATGTCAGGATTCTTTTGTCAGTATGTGATCCAAACATTAGAGGGGAGGGGATGTAGCAGATCTCAACACTGAGCGAATTTCTATTGTAAAACACAAGATGAAACACGCACGGCTTAAATGGTTGAATAGTGACCACTGAGGAGAAAAAGGGGATTCGGTCACTCTAAAAAGCTTAAAATGTATGTTTCTATGCATTTAGCCTTACTATATGGTAACCTTAATGGGTTAGCAATTTATTTTTCTCCCTTTATATTAGCATTATTGATGCTATAACAATTAAGAAGTTAGCATGAACTACCTCCGATTTGGGCCAGTGCGCCATTTAAGCCCACCTTGACAAAAAAACACATTTAAAAAAAGATATTCAGCTCACTAAAACCATTTATCGTGGCTCAATGTGTATATTTTTATATGTGATGCACCACAAAATATTTACTTTACCCACAATTCATTTCTAATCCCCATTATTGTAAATAGCATGGCTACTGATTAGAATTAATGATTAGCACGCTATGCTAACTAGCAAAACGCATATTTTGTGATTAGTACAAACGGTACAAATTTCCAAAAACCTACTAGATAAAACACAAAAATCAATTCACTAATCTCTCAGTTTTCAGAGTATTATTGTACTTACCTCGTTAGTTGCTGAAATTGGTTCAAAATTACTTTTACTTAAGGTGTCCCAAAACATTGAAGTTTTGAGGTGACTTCATCTGAGCTGCTTGAGAGCGCTGGTTGTTAAAAAATGGAAAATGTGATTGGTGTTCACCGAAAACTCACATACCTGTGAGGAGTTACTTGATTTGTGAAAACAGTGAGTGGCTTATCACGACACCCTGATTTTTTTTCAATTTCACTTCAAAGCTCCAAATGGGCTTCATGGGTACGCCTACCCTACACTCCTCCTGAAGGACTCCAAGTGGCTCCAAACTAGCCTGCGTGAGAAATAAATGCTAAAAATAAGGTCCAGGATAAAACAGAAAGTGTTGCTGTGTTCAGAGCTTCTTGCTGCGGCGCCACAACAGGCAAGGAGGTAAACAGGTTGCTCTAACGCTTTGGTTTGTTTGGGAAGGAGCGGTGGGAAAACAGACTGCACCAGCTATAAAAACGAAGACAAGTCTACCAGACTATCAGGGGTAAAAACTACTGAAGGTGAAGCCGTCTTAGCCCCGCCCACCACCAATTAGTCCCAGCCTTCTTCACAATAAGTCCTAGCTGGTTGGAGCATCTTCTCCTTCAGGCTTTCGGGGCATAATTACAAAGAAACACGGTTTACTACATGTTCCACGCATGTTTTGGACGTTCTCTCTGCTACACCAAGTCCAGGAGAAGCTCCTTGTTTGGCTTCAGGATAGAAAGATTTCTGCCTAAAGCTTTCAGCAAACCTGCTACCTGCCACGGCGCGAACAGCGCTCGGCTTTGAGAATCTGACCAGGGGTCTCATTTATAAAGCTGCTTACGCAGAAAAACGGGGGCTGAAAACTATGTGAGCAACTTTATACGCAAAGTTATGGATTTAGAGAAGAAAAACGTGGCGGAAAAACGTGCGTAACTTTAAGCTAAGGATCTTCTTACGCACTTTTTGGACACGGAGGACACCGACAGCATCCCAGCATAATGCTGCACGATGGATGCGCTGGAACTCATTAAAGATTTTTTTTTTTTATGTTAGACACGCTGCTGCATCAACGCTGTATCACCTGCAGCTCATCCGTTTATTTTTATGACACCAAATCAACATTTTTGCATGGATGATACTTTTTAAAATGAGTTTTGAAGTGCTTACATTTATTATGTTCTATTGTGATTTAGTTTTATTTGTTTTAATTTTGCTTTGACAGATAATCATAGCCTATAAATGAAACTTTAATGTTCTTATTCGTTTCATCTCTTGCGCCGCTTTTATTTTTACGTTTTTATTTTTTACTCTCGTCTTCTAACACATTTTTTTGTAACTATATTTTTGTTTTTTTTGCGTGAAGCCTTTGGCTGAGTACAGCTCCATACAGATCAACATTGATTGAAATAAAACAGTTTTCTCTGCCTCCGCATGCCTGCAGCTGCGTCTTTCTCCGCCTCTCGGTTGTCACGGTTACCGTGAAACATCCCATAATACCCGTCTTCAGTCGATGCAGAATATTCACTTGACGCTTTGCATTGTTTATGGCAGATATGATCCAGAAACAGCTGAGCACATTGCTACCAAAAGTCTGATTAATACAGCAGAGATTGAGTCCAGCTGTTTCACTGCATGTTTGATAAACCAGAAACTTACTAGGCGTAAGTAAAAACCGTTTCTGAGCTTAAGTACGGTTTCAGTGAGGATTCTAGGCAAAGTTTTATAAATGAGAGCCATGAGTCTAGTTTCATCTAAATGCTGAGTAACTGTGGCGCTAACTCTGCGTTGCTATTCTGCTTCAGGCTTATCCAGAGAAAACCAGCAATAATTTCCACTGAAATCGTTATTTTCCGACGCAGGAAGAAGAAAAGTGGTGTTGGCTGCAGGCAGCGAATGATGATGGATCTCAGCTGCTCTCCATCCGCCTGCCGCCGTCGCTGAAAGCTCACTTCCCTACAGAGAAGGAGCCGGACGTCTCGCCATAGTGGGCTTAATGTAGACGTATGGGACCGGTTCTGGGTGGAAGAAAGACAAATAAACAAGGCAGACAGGAGATCTAGGGGAACTTTGGACGGCAGAGGTCCATGACCTTCCTGGTGAGATCAAATTTAGCTGCTGCATCATTCAAAACAAACTTCTGTTGTTTTTACCCATTAAATAAAATCAAATACTCAAATAAACCTGCAGAAAATGAGTATTTTTACATCATATTTAGTTTAAGTATACATTAATGAATTACTAAACATTAAATTTGTTACCACTGTTGTTGCAATATTTGCTAAATGTGATATTAGACACGTTTCATATGATTATGTTACAGACCAAATATTTGTTATTTCAGTTTTTCAGCGGTAATTTTTTTCTGTGTTTTTCTCCACCTGGTCTGGTATCCTGCTCAGCTACAGCGCCACCTGCTGGAGGCGGAGCATCCATTCAGATTACGCTCAAAGTCACCGAACAACTTTTTACTTACTTTAATATTGAAAGTGCTCTTACATCATTAGACCGACGATTGATAAAGTGAGGTACAGATTCTGGTATCTAAAGACTGAAATGAAAAACAGAATAACGTGATACGGCGGGACCACATGGTAGAGATCGGATTTTATGGAGAATCTGTCAATTGTTCTGAACAGGGAACATGTGGCTAAAGCTGAAACTGTAACATGAGGTTCTGATTGGCTGTGAGGAAATAAAAGAACTATTGATTATTGACAGGGTTGTAAATACGGCTGCCACAAACGATCATAGTCGACTAATCGTCTGTTATTTTGCAGATTAGTCGACTAATCGGATCACCCATAAATCGTATCTTATTGCAGAAGCCGCTCAAATAAATACATCATAAGCTTCCAGTTGGAAATTTTTTATCTAAGTATATTTTTGCTATCTAAAATACTGACAGTTAAAACGATCGCTTATTCAACATTTTGGAAATGATTATAAAAACATTATCGTTACAGCAGACACACGACGTGCTAAGGGAAATAAAATTACAATCAGTAATGTTAATGTTACAGATATCAATACAAGTAATTAATAACAGTTTCTATTGAATAAACTCTCACTTTGTTCATCCTATTTATAGTTATTGGGTTATAAATGAGCCAGCTATCTGCACTCCTCTACAATCGTCGCGACCTTTGAACTCTGCTTTAATGTCTTGTAGACAGCAGCAGCGCTACGCTGTCTGCTTTAAACGGATCAGAACCAGCAACCATCTGGTGACATGAGAGAAAAGCTGCGATAAATATAAAAATAAGGACATTTATATCGATCTATGAATGCATCAGAGAGAACACGCAAAGCTGACATGTAAAAGAGGATGTTCGTTCAGCCTACTGTTGGCGTTAGCGTTAGCAGCTAACATGCTAACTAGCTTAGCGAGACATCTGTACCTCTTCCACGATAAGCAGGTTCTACTTTGTGGATTTTGGACAATTTTTATCAAACGCTCTTAAACATCAGCGCTCCGATGTCGACTCGCCGTGACAGTTTGGACTTTTCCGGAGTTACGCCACGATTCATCCGGATTCCCGGTGCTGCACGTGTGCATGAGGGTCAGAGAGGCAGACAGAACCATAGATGTACGGCACATAGAGAGCAGTGAGCGGCACAGTTTTCAGAGAGAAACTAAGCCGACAGGTCGATAAAAAACACTTTATTATTGTTGTAAGGTACGATTGACAACAAAATGCTTTTGACCACATTAGAAAATAAAAAGATATTGCACAACCTTTCTCTCCACCTTCCTCCAGAGTCCAGGAGAACCGCCTCGTCTTCACGGAGAGAGTCTGTTGGTCAGAGGCTTCCCCTCCTAACTGTTCGGATCGTCGGAGGAAACTCCTCAGAGACGGAAACACGAAGCGTGGGACGAGACCAGAACCCATCCTGGATGCCTTCATCTGTAGGAAAAACACCCAGGGTGGACGGGTTTCGCTGCAGAACCCCAGGTTCTACGGCGCGGAGCGGCGAAAACACAAGAACCGGCTCATTTCTCATCCCAGACGGGTTCGTATCACGTCCTAAATGAGATTTCTATAGAGCGTTTCTGCAGCCTGACGCCTCCTCTGCCAGGAATGGCTGATTTCAGGCCTGCTTGAGCCACAGAACCAGCTCAAGGACACGGGTCAGTTCTGGTTGGTTCTGATAGGAAGATCTGACCCAACCTGGAGATTCTGGGCAAACACTTTTAATGCCAACAGTTTTTCTCCCCAGATTCAGACAGAAATGTAAATATTTTTGATTGAATAGAGTTTTTCTCTCATATCCGAATAAAAATCAAAGATCTGGAGGATAAATGTTCTCCGTCGTGAGTCACCTCTGCAGCTGGAAGCACTAAATCCCATTTATGGCGCTAATACGATCAGAAGGCCGAGTTGCTCCGGCTCGGTTCGTCCCACTGCGTCATGTTTCCGTCTCTGAGAGGCAGACGTGAGCGTGAAAAAGAAAAACCAGATCCAGTGCTGTCCCGTTTTTTCCACCAGCAGGGGGAGCCGTGACGGTCAACGAGCGAACGTGAACCCGCTGGAAGAGATGAAGAACATGTAAACATAGGACAGGCACACGAGGAGCGCGCTCCGTCCTGCTTCCCCGGATCGGAACACGATGAAAACCGAGCCGAGTAGAAGGAAAAACGAATCAGAAACAAAACAAAAAAAACGCAACAGAAGCCCGGAGAGATTCAGCGTTAATCCCTAAAACACACAGATAGGTTAGAAAACACGGCTTTAAATACAAGCATGCAGCGGCGCTCGCCCTCACACACACACACACACGGTAACTTCACAGGATTAGAGGCAACAGCACAGCGAGTTGGTCCAAATGGATCTGTGGTCGGGGCTGATAATCAGACAGACGGCCATCCAAAGGTTCCGCCTGTAGGGGGCGCAACACAAGTGGTACCCAACTCACGGGGCTGGATCAGAACCTGAAGGACGGTTGCATCAAAAGCAACCGGAGCGGACAGGTAAGACTCACCACCAGGTGGCGCAATGACGAACCATCCGCAGAAACGTTCCTCCATCAATCGGCTACCGATTTATTTTGGGCTCATTTAAAGGGACAGGTCATCTTTTCAAGAGTAAATAAACCAGTTTAGTCCAGAACCTCAGTCAGAGGTCAGGAGGTCATTTTATCCCTCACAGAAGCCACAAGAGACGCCCCCTGGTGGCCATCAGTTGTTCTACTTACTTATTTTTCTCAGACTTCTATTTTATCTTTCAACGTTTCAACCTTTGTAGATATTGATTTGAAGTAATTTTTTATCTTACATCGAATTGTTTTATGGCTGCAGTAACTTAGATTCACCAGCAGGAGGCCACTGAATGTTTTTAGAAAACAATAAGAAATAAATCAGTTATGAGGATGTTTAATTACCATGACTATATTTAATGCATTCTAACAGAATTTCTTGATAATCTGGACCCTGTTGGTCACAATGTCTGTTCAGAATTTCCTGAAGAAAATTTGGCCTCCAGGGGGCGACAGTGAGGCATATCTATGGGGAGTTTAACCCTTATTTTTGGGGTTTTTGTTTGGTTCTGTTTAGACCAGAAAATGTAGAATGAGTTCTGACTGGTCCAATCACCATGCTTCTACAGTTGGACCTAAAGGTGACCCGGTTCAGAGTTTTGCCTTCAGCTCAGTGGTTCCGATATAGAATAGCTGCAAATCAAACCACACGATCCGTTTATGACGGGGTGAAACTGTTCCCGGGTCGGGACCAGAAGGTTCAGGATGGTTATTAATGAGTCAGGGTACCGTCACAGTGCGGACCCGTTTCCCGGACCGGCCCGTCGGTTAGATTCGCAGCCCCTCACACGCGTCGTTTTGGCTAAAAGCGGGAAGTCGGAACACTGACGTAACATTAAAACAGTCAGAACCGAGCCGCCACTTCCACACCTCCTCAGTCTGATAAAACCGCCGGATCGGGACGGTTCTGAAGGCTCGGAGCGCAGCCACCAGTTTTGCCGCTACGTCTTCCTGCTGGAGGCTTTGCCGTGCTGGGAGGAGGCCGGTGTGGGGGGTTCGGACCTTCGCAGCTGCGGCTCAGGCGATGTGGTGGAGGCAGAACCGGACGCGGGCCGCTCTGATCCGTCACTGTGGGACTGTGGCACCGCAGACTCTCTCTGGGCGGAGGGTTTGGTCGAGGAGGCGGTGCGGTCCGTCTTCGGTTTGCCGGGGGGCGTCTGGGTTGCGGGTTTCTGCTCCTTTGCGGTTCTGTCTGAAGACGAGCCGAGCTTGACCGGACCCAGGACGCTCTTTGCTACCGTAGCGAGCTGGGACACGACCCGGTCCATGCCGCTCTCGGTGGGCGGGGGAACCTGGGTGGGGACGCTCTGACCGGCAGCCGCTGCAGCTGCACACAACCTCCGGTTATCCGCCTCCTTCTTCTCTTTGGGAATGCCGGGGGAGGAGCAGGAGGCGCGGGGGGGATCCCGGGTCTCACCGGTTCTACGGTCGGGGGAACCCGAGGAGCTGACAGCAGGGGGCGCTGTGGGCTGGCTCTGACTGGATGAAACCTGGGCGTCTTGTTGGAAGGTCGGCTTGCTGACGGAGACGAACGCGCTGCCGGGGGTGGAGAAGGGGAGGGAAACCGGTGCGGGTTTAGGGGGCCCGATCGGCTCCGGACTCTTCCTCTCTGCCTGCTCCACGGATGAGACTGAGCCGCCATCTTTTCCCGCTACAGAGGCGCCGCTCTGAGCTGAAAGGGACGGGGTCGCCACGCCGACCTGGGGCGGCGCCGTGTGGCTGAAGGTGGCGTGGGGGGTGCAGGGGGACAGGAAAAGGGACGGCAGCGTGCCGCCGGGGCCCGTCCTCACCGAGGTGGGCCTCAGAAGGGGGGGAGAGGTGAAGGTGGCCGCCCGGCGCCCGTCCTGGCTGTCCTCGGACCCTTCGTCCGTCTCGTCCTCTGAGGAGTCCACCTCGTGGATGGCGTCTTGTTTCTGCAGAGACTCGCGCCGCTCGGCTCGGTCCTGCCGGATGGCCGACAGTTTGTCCTTCAGCTTGCTCTTCCCGGCGGCGAGGCCGAGCGATCCGGTCACCGAGCCGAGGGTGCCGTCCCCTTCCTGGCGCCCCAGCTTCCTGGAGGAGGCGGCGTGCTTGTGCCCAGCCGCCGACGGCAGCCCCTCGCTGGACGACTCCTGGCGGACAGAGGACGTTCAGATGCTTTAGAACCAGAGACCGTGTTCATCTACGTTAGGGAAGCACCGATCCGATATCAATATCTGTACGGATACAGAAGAATATTCTAGATCGGTGATCTAGATCGCCCAATCCATGGCGCCGATCTATTCATCCTATATCTAAGCTTTGCGCAGCGAGAATTGACAGGCCAATAGGAAAATCCTTCCTGACAGAATATTTTTTTTTCCAATTTTCATTATAGCCCATTAAAATGTCCCTCATTTGTCAGAAGCAGCAACGCTTTTACAAATACGACCTGCTGGTTTCAGTGAGTAGCTGGTTAACTGTATAACCTCACGTGTGCTTTTATTGTGAAAGGGTCTTCACTTCCGGTAGTTAGTAGTTTGATGGGCAAGAAAGTATGGAGGCTGAATAAAAGTTATGAAGCTACAGAAACAGACTAGTTTACTGAGTAACAAGTTTTACTGACCCGTTTTATTTTTATTTTATTATTTTTTACCCAAACTGATGCAAAAGTTTGAGCCAATAATATAATAAAGTGTCATAAAAAGTTTAAAAGATAAAAAAAAAATGTTTTTTTGTTTCTTGCAAACTAATTTACCATAAAGAAAAGGTTTTTGAATAAAGGACTCAATTAAATGCTTTGTTTAAATTACTTAAAGAATAACAAAATGACCAGGGAGGCACTTAAACTACCTTTTCTACATTTTGTGATAGTTATCAATAATTAATGGTATCTATCAATATGTCCGTTCCCTTTATCAATATGCTCTTTTTCTATATCGTCCAGTCCTAATTTTACGTTATAATTTGATTCCTAAAAGACAGAGTGAACCCCTGCAAAGATGTTCTGTTCTTTTCAGATAATTATTAATTATTTGTATTCTTAAAAGCACCGACTGAGTCCTTTGACTTTGTTTAACTTTTTTATTTTATGTTTGTCCAAACTTGTGAAGCTATTGGTTTTTTGTTATTTTAGCTGTACTGGAGCTCGGTTGTCAGATAAATTAGAAACTCGGTACATTCGCATTTTTTCTTGTGCTTACATTAAAGGGCAACGTAATGTATGAAGCTGTCATGCATGAAAATATTTATCTGCACCTTTTCCTCAACGCACAGTTTATGTAATTCAGTTGTTTTCGGATCGGTGTCGGCAGATTATGAACCTCAGATATCCGTATCAGAAAAGAAAAAAGTGGATCGGTGCATCCCTATTTCATGCGACCTGTGCGACCTTTTACCTGGAGGCTCTGTAAGCTCGGCTCCCTTTGCAGAATCTCCTTCTTGAACTCAGAATGGGAAATGTCCAGGCTGTGTTTCCGACTCGCCGCCGTAGCTCCCGCTGCTCCTCCAACCGCGGCGGGAGACGAGGGGGACGTGGAGAGCGAGGCGGCGAGTTTCTCAGCCGACTGCACCCTCTTGAGGAGCGGGGAGCGCGGCGACTCGGCGCTCTTGGGCCTGGAAATCTGTCGGACCAGCGGCGGGGAGGAGTGGAGCTTCACCGGGAAGGACTGACCCACGGCGTGGTTGGGCAGCGGAGACGGGGAGCGCTGAGGGGAGCTGCCCTGTGGGGTCGGGGAAGGCGTCCGGGCAAGAGGGGAGAGGGGGATGTTGCCCGCAGACTTGCGACGAGGCGAGCGGTACTGGCGCTGGAGCTTTGGGGCGAGGCCGTACAGGGAGCTGGGTCGGATGTGTCCGGAGCTGGCTGGGGAGTTGGGAACGCTGGAGCTGGGGGAGCTGCTCTGGGACGAGTTTCCTCCAACTGAGAGGACAGACGAAGAATTAAACGAGGCTTGCTCTCATTTTTACAAAACATGGTCTATAAAAGCTGTCCGAGTCGCTCACCTGAGTGGGCGGAGTCAGGTGTGGACCTGTAGCCCTGCGTGGGGCTCCGTGGCGACAGGTTATGGGTCGGTGAGCCGGGGCCGCTCTCCCCTGATGAGAGCGAGCGATTTATCGATGACAGGCTGCGGCTGGTGTGGAGGAGAGACGCCTGCTTGGTGATCTTCCTGAACAGAGACGTCCTCTTCTTGCTGCTGGAGGACAGACGCAGTCGTGTTCATACAGGCATGCCACAGGGTCCAGTTCTTAGCCCCCTTTAGTCTTGGTTTATACATGAATAATCTGAAATATCTGCTTATAACACTACAAAAAGTGTTTAAATACGGTAAGTTCTTCACATTGTACTATAACTACCCACAAACTCCTGTCATCATACTTCAGACTTGTGTAAAGAAAGAACAGCCCTTCCGCATAACTCAGTCCTTTCTTACCATTTTAACCATGTTAACCTTTGAATTTGTTTTAACTGACACTCCCAAACCGGAAAAAAAAAACAACTATATATATATATATATATATATATATATATTTATATATATATATATATATTTGACCTTTATCAGACAAGGCTGTAAGAAGTTTTAAAGAATATGTCCCATTCTTGATTTCCTCCGTATATCAGAGTGACAAAGTGGGGGGCAGCAATGTAATCCCTAACCCTTTAGAAATGGACGTTCTGGTTCTTAGCGTTGCTTCTGAACGTTTCTTTGTAATACAGTTGCCAAACTCACACAGTCATAGGTCTGTTGAGGTCTACTGGGACTAGATCTAGAAAGAGCTGTGGTACAGCAAGGCTTACATAAAATAAACATAAGCATGATCATTTAAACTGCAATTAAACTTATTCAAATTTTCCGATCTGTAATTAATCAGCTAAATTTACCTGTCCGTTCCCTCCTTGCTCTTCGTCTTCTTGTTGCGTCTTGCCATCTTGGACTTGTGGCTCGTCTTGCGGGCAGGGCCGACCTTGATGGACGTGTTTTCAAACGGGGTGGCAGAGATGGACACTTTGGGTCCGCTCTGAGAGACAACACACACCAGAATAAATGAGACCCCGCCCCTCCTGTTGGTTGTGTCCTTCAACACTGGTTGATGTTCATGTTTTTACCTTCAGGATGAGCTCAACCACCTCAGTGTGAACCAGACCGTGGACAGCCTCGCCGTTCACGTGGGTGATCAAATCGCCCTCCCTGAGTCCTGCGTCTTGCGCTGGACCTCCCTCCTCCACGTGCTGGTGGTTGGAGAAGGAAAAGCAGAGGCTATTAGAGTGTTTTCCTACCAAGGACTCAGTGACACCGACGTTTACCATGTTCATATCTGACAGGCAGCCCGTCTTGCTTTCAATTGTACCACAGCAGGGAGAGTCGGGTCCTACACTGAAATATCTGGGTCCCTTAAGGCACCTTTCCCCAAATATTTTCACGTTTCTTCATGGTACATCACCTGAACTTAAAGGTAAAGTTCATTGGATCCTACTAGGGTTGCCAAAAAAAAAAAAACGGTACTTCGGTACCAACCCGGTAATAAAAAAAAATAAACGTTGCGGTACAGAGATTTCGTAGGTAACGGTGGTAACCAAGGACCTGTCCTAACCCGGGTCCTTGAATCTCGCATTCACTGCAGTCGCTTCTAAAGCGATGATGCAGAATGCCGAGTCATGGCGAGCGGTGGACCAGCTGATGTGTTAAAGCCATTTGTTGGAGCAAAGAGCCATGTGTGGAAGTACTTTGGATTTGAGGCTGATGACGAGGGGAACATTATTGACGATCAAAAACCCATCGGCAAACGATGTCGTCGAAGTTTTCTCTCAAAAGGAGGAAACACATCTAACTGAATAAAACACCTGAATGATCGACACCAGGATCTGATGAAAGAGTTCAAGCAGGTAAGTTTCAAACTAATTTCCAATTTAGAGCTTCTGTTGAGTTTTATATCATATTTTACCTTGCATGTCTGAATCAGTCGAATAGAAATAAACTGCCGTTTTCGTAGTAAATCATTTATTTATTTAAATGATTTACTACGTTGATGCTAACGGATGCTAAGGCTAGTGTTCGTATTGCCCGAAACGTCTTCACCTTGAACAGAAAGATTACAACTTAAGTGAGGCTGTCCGAGTCTCAGTGGTGCTTTGTGTGCGACAATGTTTTAAACTTCTGCTGCTTTCCAAGCTTCAAAACGACAAAAGCCAGCCAAGAAAAAGTTAAGCTTTTGTAAAAAATAAGAGTGCTTATTCAGTATAGCTTATTCTTTTCTTATTTATCTAGTTATTTAATGACTAAAAAGGTTTACAATCCTTGCTGGGATGAAATACTTCAACTATGCCATTGTTTTTTTTTTTACATTTATATTTTACTTGTTCAGTCATGGCACATTTTCCCTCATTTAAAAAATATATTCTTTGACAGGTTTGTAATTTCTTTTTAAACACTTAACACTACTTGTAACAATTTTATGTCATTGTTTAACTTAAAAATAGTGTGTTGTTCAGCTATCATGTTTTTGTGTTTTGCCTTGTTACCGAGAATTATGAGTTTTCATTGGTAAATTTTGTTTAAATTAAACGTTGGTTTGGTACCGGAATTGGTACCGAGAACCATGGATTTTCACTGGTATCGGTACTGAATACTAGCATTTTGGTATCGTGACAACCCTAGGCCCTACTGCTTTATAAGATAACCTGGCTTTTTCTGAGCCAAAAGTTCCCAAAACTCAAAGAACCAAAAGGTAAAGATCCCGGTGCACACGATTTAATTTTCCATAGTCCCAACTGTAAAGTTGCTCTTTTGCTACTCACTTCATATTGATAAAGCTTCAAACCTTGCAGAACTTTAAAAGGATTCACACAGTCCTCTCCAACTAACTAAAAGGTGAGATAGGAATATTTCAAGGTAATATGAATTAACTGATTATTTACATGTTAGTAAATACAGTGAGGAGCAGATTTAATAAGAAGGCCCTCTGACCTCGTTCCATTTAGTCCCGCAGTGTCAGTATTTTGAGGAACGTAGACATGAACACGGAATGGGAGTGAGTGAGAAGGATAACATTGTACCAGAAGTACCAGAAAGTTTGGAGGAATGAGAAATTGACCGAAGATTCAAGCGTTGCCCAGCTCTGAGCCACTGTGTGTTGATTTTGGACGATCTGCAGCCTCATCCTTGTTAAAGAAGAGAAGATATTTTCTTCCCGACAAAAGGAACCTCACTGGAACTTCCCGGGTCTTTTCCCATAAATTTCATAAAGGAATCGACATGGAACCAGTGTCCCTGGTGCGGCACATACGAATCAAATGGCTTAATCACCTTTTAGGTGCAGTCAGATTCTCCTATTTATCCCCTAGTTATTTAAACACTCTCACATTTAACATTCACTATGGACAATTGAGACAATTTTATATTCTTATAAATCAGACTGCGCACATTTTAGATGTATAAATCTATGTATAGTCTATAAATACAGTTTTATTTATTGTTTGCATTTGGCAACATCTTAATCCGGTTTAAAGAAGAATCATTATATCAGCCAAGGTAATTCTTTGTGCCGTAACTTTAGCAAGAATAAAGCAGTTGCCCGGGTCATGGAGGCTGTATTTAACTTTTCCTGTTTAGAAACAGCCGACAGGTTTTTTATCACAAGTGTGTTAGTGTACCGCCACCATCTCAAGTCATATAACATTTATAGTTACATATTATTCACATTATAAGTTGTCATTTAACTAAATTAACTTTTGGTGCTTGATAGCTTTAACAGAGGGAAATGTTGGGTTATAATGCATGCTATTTAACAATTCCAGAAAAACTAGCTTTAGCGTATGTGTTTTTTTTTGGGGGGGGGGGGGGGGGGGGGGGGGTCAGATTGTCCTGCTGTGCAGAGAACAAAGTGTCAGTAAGCGATAGGATACATCTGTTGTTTATCTCAAGTTTTGTTCATCATTGAAGTCTATAAAACATTAGACCAGGAAGACTGTGTAGAGAAGTGGTATAATCTGCCCAGTGAGGCACGTAACTCAGTAAACTGACCAGGTATCAGATTGAAACTTTTTTTTTTCTATAACTGTTGAACTATGGAGCCGAGAAAGTCTCATAATAAATAAACTCAAGCAGGGTTTTTCACGAATGCATATGCTCATTTGGAAATGCACATGGTCTGTCTCACAAATGCACACATGGAGGTTCACAAATATCAGGTTTGAAAACCCTAACCACTGTGCTACAGCCACACCACAAACATCACGGGCAGTCAGGGCTTTTTATCAAGCAAACAGAACAAAACACGGTCACACGGTTTATTAAACCGGGGGAATAGATTGTGAGTCCGTGCGCACAGCTTAATAAACCGAGGAAACGGATTAGTAATTCATGCTCACTGTTTAATAAACTGAGGAAATGGATTAGTAATGACTAATTATTGCTGGGGTCTGTGCGTTCGGCCCACAATGTGGATGGAACATGTTAGGAGCCATACTATTGGCTGAAAGAGAACAGCTGGCTAAGTGATTAATTTGATTGACAGGTTCCTTAGCCAATGGTGACATTAGTTGTCCGTGATCGTTAGGTGAGTCTCAGAAATCACCACACAAAATTCTCTCAGAAATGCAGAGAGGTTCACAAATGAGAAGTGGTGGGTTCATGCACATTCAGGAATTTGTATGATCTGTGAGTATATATTTGGAGCTTTTTTCAAAATTATATTTTTGAAACAGATTGTGTGCGTTTGTGAAACAGATCGTGTGCATTTGTGAAACAGATCGTGTGCGTTTGTGAAACAGATCGTGTGCGTTTGTGAAACAGATCATGTGCGTTTGTGAACCTCATAGTGTGCGTTTGTGAAACAGATCATGTGCGTTTGTGAAACAGATCGTGTGCGTTTGTGAAACAGATCATGTGCGTTTGTGAACCTCATAGTGTGCGTTTGTGAAACAGATCGTGTGCGTTTGTGAAACAGATTGTGTGCATTTGTTAAACAGATCATGTGCGTTTGTGAAACAGATCATGTGCGTTTGTGAAACAGATCGTGTGCGTTTGTGAAACAGATTGTGTGCATTTGTGAAACAGATCATGTGCGTTTGTGAAACAGATCATGTGCGTTTGTGAAACAGATCATGTGCGTTTGTGAACCTCATCATGTGCATTTATGAAACAGATCGTGTGCGTTTGTGAAACAGATCATGTGCGTTTGTGAACCTCATCGTGTGCGTTTGTGAAACAGATCGTGTGCGTTTGTGAACCTCATCATGTGCGTTTGTGAAACAGATCGTGTGCGTTTGTGAAACAGATTGTGTGCGTTTGTGAAACAGATCGTGTGCGTTTGTGAAACAGATCGTGTGCGTTTGTGAAACAGATTGTGTGCTTCTGTGAACCTCATCAAGTGCGTTTGTGAAACAGATCGTGTGCGTTTGTGAAACAGATCGTGTTGCCTTTGTGAAACAGATTGTGTGCATTTGTGAACCTCATCATGTGCGTTTGTGAAACAGATTGTGTGCATTTGTGAAACAGATCATGTGCGTTTGTGAACCTCATCGTGTGCGTTTGTGAAACAGATCGTGTGCGTTTGTGAAACAGATCGTGTGCATTTGTGAAACAGATTGTGTGCGATTGTGAAACAGATTGTGTGCGTTTGTGAAACAGATTGTGTGCGTTTGTGAAACAGATTGTGTGCGTTTGTGAAACAGATCGTGTGCATTTGTGAAACAGATCATGTGCGTTTGTGAACCTCATCGTGTGCGTTTGTGAAACAGATCGTGTGCGTTTGTGAAACAGATTGTGTGCGTTTGTGAAACAGATCATGTGCGTTTGTGAAACAGATCATGTGCGTTTGTGAACCTCATGTGCGTTTGTGAAACAGATCGTGTGCGTTTGTGAAACAGATCGTGTGCGTTTGTGAACCTCATTGTGTGCGTTTGTGAAACAGATCGTGTGCGTTTGTGAAACAGATCGTGTGCATTTGTGAACCATTGTGTGCGTTTGTGAAACAGATCGTGTGCGTTTGTGAAACAGATCGTGTGCGTTTGTGAAACAGATCGTGTGCGTTTGTGAAACAGATCATGTGCGTTTGTGAAACAGATCATGTGCGTTTGTGAACCTCATCATGTGCGTTTGTGAAACAGATCGTGTGCGTTTGTGAAACAGATCATGTGCGTTTGTGAACCTCATCGTGTGCGTTTGTGAAACAGATCGTGTGCGTTTGTGAAACAGATCGTGTGCATTTGTGAAACAGATTGTGTGCGATTGTGAAACAGATTGTGTGCGTTTGTGAAACAGATTGTGTGCGTTTGTGAAACAGATCATGTGCGTTTGTGAACCTCATCGTGTGCGTTTGTGAAACAGATCGTGTGCGTTTGTGAAACAGATCGTGTGCATTTGTGAAACAGATCATGTGCGTTTGTGAACCTCATCGTGTGCGTTTGTGAAACAGATCGTGTGCGTTTGTGAAACAGATTGTGTGCGTTTGTGAAACAGATCGTGTGCATTTGTGAAACAGATCGTGTGCGTTTGTGAACCTCATTGGTGTTTGTGAAACAGTGTGCTTTGTGAAACAGATTGTGCGTTTAATCGTGTGCGTTTGTGAAACAGATCGTGCTTTGTGAACTTGCTTGTGACTCGTGTGCGTTTGTGAAACAGATCGTGTGCGTTTGTGAAACAGATCATGTGCGTTTGAGAAACAGATCATGTGCGTTTGTGAACCTCATCATGTGCGTTTGTGAAACAGATCGTGTGCATTTGTGAAACAGATTGTGTGCGTTTGTGAACCTCATGTGCTTTTTTGTGAAACAGATCGTGTGCATTTGTGAAACAGATCGTGTGCGTTTGTGAACCTCATTGTGTGCGTTTGTGAAACAGATCGTGTGCGTTTGTGAAACAGATCGTGTGCGTTTGAGAAACAGATCATGTGCGTTTGTGAACCTCATCATGTGCGTTTGTGAAACAGATCGTGTGCATTTGTGAAACAGATTGTGTGCGTTTGTGAACCTCATGTGCTTTTTTGTGAAACAGATCGTGTGCATTTGTGAAACAGATCGTGTGCGTTTGTGAACCTCATTGTGTGCGTTTGTGAAACAGATCGTGTGCGTTTGTGAAACAGATCGTGTGCGTTTGAGAAACAGATCATGTGCGTTTGTGAACCTCATCATGTGCGTTTGTGAAACAGATCGTGTGCATTTGTGAAACAGATTGTGTGCGTTTGTGAACCTCATGTGCTTTTTTGTGAAACAGATCGTGTGCATTTGTGAAACAGATCGTGTGCGTTTGTGAACCTCATTGTGTGCGTTTGTGAAACAGATCGTGTGCGTTTGTGAAACAGATCGTGTGCGTTTGAGAAACAGATCATGTGCGTTTGTGAACCTCATCATGTGCGTTTGTGAAACAGATCGTGTGCATTTGTGAAACAGATTGTGTGCGTTTGTGAACCTCATGTGCTTTTTTGTGAAACAGATCGTGTGCATTTGTGAAACAGATCGTGTGCGTTTGTGAACCTCATTGTGTGCGTTTGTGAAACAGATCGTGTGCGTTTGTGAAACAGATCGTGTGCGTTTGAGAAACAGATCATGTGCGTTTGTGAACCTCATCATGTGCGTTTGTGAAACAGATCGTGTGCATTTGTGAAACAGATTGTGTGCGTTTGTGAACCTCATGTGCGTTTTTGTGAAACAGACCATGTGCATTTCCGAATGAGCATATGCATTCGTGCAAAACCCTGCTTGAGTTTATTTATTATGAGACTTTCTCGGCTCCATATTGAATTCTGTTGAATGTTAGCAACTCAAACATTCAATAATCCCCAAATTTAAGAAATATAGCTGGAAATCTTTCATAGGGTAGCATCCCTTTAAGTTCCAGGAAGTCTAGAGAAAGAAACCTGAGAGCTTCGTAACAGCATAACCTTAACTTCTAGAAATGCAACCAGAATTCTGGGAATGTTACCTGTAAGCCTGGGAAAATTATCCTAAAAAGACGAGTTAACTTAGAAGATAGGAGCCTACAGATTTAGGAAAAAACGAGTTGTAAGGTTCTAGAAAGTATTGGGAGAAGAAACGACAGTGTGGAAGAACATTGAGGGGGTTCTGATCCAGACTGTGTCCAAACCAACTCACCCAGACCATGTGATGGACAGTGTAGATGTTGGAGTCTCCCATGTAGACCCGGATGGCTCTCAGGGTGAAGCCGTACTTCTTTCCCGCTCGGTGGATGATGATGGCCGGTTGGACGTTGGTCACCGCCGGAGACAGGTCGCGGCTCGGGGAGGAGTCTCGTGACGACGGATTGGACGACTGCGAGTGAGGAGACATCGGGCTGGCCAACGGGGACGCTCCGTGATGATCTAAGGGAGAAACGGACAGAAATGAGCCTGGAGGACGAGCCAGCCTTCTACTCCCGGAGCTGGGAATCACACCGACCTCCAGGGATCACCAGCGACAGCGTGTTGGCCGAGGCCGACTTGATGACCTTGGTGAACGGCCGGGAGCCGGAGCTCGCCGCGTGTTTGTCTGCGTCTCCGGACAGGAGGCGGTGGCGAGCCCTGCGTGCCGCCAGGTCGCTGATGGCCTTCGGCGTAGAGGGAGAGTCGCCGTCTGCGGCCGGTTTCGCCGCTCGCTCGCCGACGTCCCCGGAGCTGCCCGCTGGAAAAGAGTCACCCAATCAGACTGTTAACGGTCGTCCGGAGTGGCGGCAACGCTCCGACTGCAGGCGGTAAAGCAGGAGTTATTGGTGCGTTTACGGACGTGTGAGGGTGGACTTGCTCAGCTGGCTGCAGGTGGAGCCGGGCGTGGTGGGAGACTCGTCCAGCTTCAGCTCCCGCTCCACCGGTAGCTCCGGGATGGAGAGCGGGAGCTCCTCCGAGCGCGGGCCCCTCACTGCGTTCGGACCCAGCAGGCTGGGACTTTTCCTGCTGCCGGCGCCCCCTGGTGGATCAACCAGACAGATTGGCAGATTACAGACTTGGTTGATAGAAACACAGTCGTGGATCGGGTCGTGTCCCACAGCCGCGTTATTCCTGTTTCTGCGTTTCAGCAGTGATGAGACCTACTGAGATCTCTGACGCTGTGTTTCTCAAACAGGGGTCCGTGAGCCCCTAGTGGTCCGTGGTGGTATTGCAAGCGTTCTTTGATAATAAAACATGCTTATTTTTTTAAATATCCTCTGACATTTATAGAAATAGATGATTATTTTATTCAGATGGGACCAAGACCTTTATCTACCTAAACTACAGCAGGAAACATGACCTTATTTATCTGCTTCACAAGTATAATTCACTGTACAGGTGCTGGTCATAAAATTAGAATATCCTGAAAAACATTATTTCAGTAAATGCATTAAAATTTTAAACTTTTACATTAGATTGAGATTGAATACATTTTTTTCCCACTTAATTTTCTTAATTATAACTGACAATTAATGAAAGTTCAAATATTAGAATATTGTAAAAATGTACATTATTGATTTCACCATTATACAGTACTTTTCAGAAATATTTACACAATAAAAGAATTTCTTTTAATACTGTATTTTTTTTAACATTTGTAAAAATATAACGTTACATACAAAAAATATATAAAAAGTGTTTTGTTACTATATTTGAAAGTAACTGCATCCATTTTGTTTCACAATGTTCAGCCAAGAAGCTACTGCTGATATTTAGAACTGAAAGCTCCTATTTGCTTTCAAAATGCATTTTCCTCTCCACTGTCGCTTCATGCTTGCTCAGTGTGAGGGATTGCTGAGAATTACACGACGCAATCTTCTCTGGTTCTCTAATTCCTAGATTAAACATTGTATTGTAATAACTCTTCTTGTAAAGTTCCTTGAGATGACATCTGTTGTGAAACGGTGATTTATAAATAAAGTGAATTGAATTGATCAAAAATATGTTAGTGTTCAAGGACCCCAAAAAGGTTGAGAATAACTACTCTAAAACACTAATACAGGGTTTCTGCAGATATTAGCTCACCTGATTTAATGCTTTTTATGCCATTTTAATGGCATCAAATGTACTCGTGAATATATATGTACATTACAGTAAAAGTCTGGAAACCGTTTATTTCAAGGTACCTTGACGTATATATATATTTTGTGAATTGGCATGGAGCTAGTTTTGTCCTTCAACAAGAAACATTTGGACTATTTCTGGATCCGGAAACCGCCTGGAACAACTCAGAACCCTTCATTGGATGCTAAAAACATTCTGCTGTTTGTTACGGAAAAGTAACTAGTTATAGTTAACTGCTGTGTAGGGCTGTCAATACTTCTACTGTGACAATAACAGGTTTTAACGATACTTTTTTTCCAATACCATTTATAAGTCAAAGTTATTTTTTTTTAAATAATTTTGTATTGCTTTATTTTTTAATTTATGTTTTATTTCAAAGCAGAACACACCAAATGTTCAGTGCAAACAGTAAAAGCACAAAATTAAAATATTTGTATACAAATAAAAAGCTAAACTACATTTTCTGATTCTGGGTAAACAGCCAGCTGGAAAGTTTTGTGACATTTTTTTGCGTTTCCAGCCGTTCATCCTCACCTATCTCCAGTGTTTTTGTTGATGCAGCAGTGGAGGAGCAGGAAGGCTGTGGACTCGGGTCTGATGATGCTATCATAACGAGCTGCCGTGTTAAGTTGTAGATATCACCGTTTTGTTTTTTTACCGCAGCACAAATCTTTTTGCAGAGGCTGCATTTAGCTCCGTTTCCTGGTTACTTTTATAGAATGCAGCCAAACTATTGATCTGTTCGGTTTTTTATCCGCAAACTTGTTGCGCTTGGCCGGATAAGTGTGTGCAGGGAACGCAGCTGCGCTTTAAACGGGACAAATTAAGGAAATGTAGAGCTGTAAAACGGTTTTCCTGGTATCAGACTCCCCTTCTCTTAACTATTTTTATTAGTAAACTCGTAAAACAATTTAAATGTCACTTAGAATCAGACTGAATGCTTCTGCAGCTTTTTTGCTGTGCCCTTACCTGGTCCGCCCTCCTCCTCGGTGGAGATGGCGAAGCGCGGCATCTCGATGATGGCTGAGCAGCAGCGTCTCCGGACAGTCAGGGGCGGGCTGGAGTCGCTCTCCGTGTGGGACGACTCCGAGACGGACAGACGCTTCCGCAGGCTGGAGACGGGAGGGACAGGGAAGATGAAACACGCTCTCTGCGGCTCATCGGTTATTAAAGGAACGGACGGCGACTCACATCTCTGGAGATCCGACCAGCCAGGATCGATCCCGGGACTTGAGTCCGCTCAGGCTGTCCACGCGGTCTCCTCCTTCCTCGCTGAGGCTGCGCTTGGTGGGGGGAGGAGTCCTCTTCTCCTCGTGGAGAGACAGACGCTCCATGCTGCTGTAAACCTGCAGCAACACAGACGCACTGTGAACCAAATCCCCACGTTTCCACTCAGGATATCAGAACCGGGTCGGTTTGGTACCTTGCTGAAGCGAGGCGAGCAGGATGAGAACTGTCGTAACTCCAAGTGTTCATCATCGTTGGTGTCGTCTTCCTCCTCTGAATCCACGTGGTGGTACCGGTCCGAGCGAGCTGACGGACAAACACACAGGGCGTCAGTTTCCCAGCCTCCTGCAGAACCGGCTCGGTTCTGGGCGCTGGAGAACGTACTGTCGAAGTAGCTGGTGTCGTCCTCGGACTCCAGCTGCGGGATGAACTCGGCTTTCTGCCTCAGCAGGCCGTTCCAGTCCAGATCAGTGAAGAACGAGTGCTGCTTGACCTCGAAGGCTCCTCCTGACCGAGAGACGAGACGTTCAGGATCATCCGAGCCAAACCGGGTCAGAATCTGCTTCAAAGATCTTTGGAACTATGGTTAGATGCTCCTGGATGCTTTAATATTTATTCCTAATTAGTCGCTAACGTTCTAATGTAGTCGTATCGGTTAAAGTTAACAGATACGATGAAGTAGGGCTGCACGATTAACCTTTATCGCATCGATATTGAAGTTTTAACCTAAACTCAGGAGGCTGAGGTTTTTTTCCCCGCCCCTGACATTTGAGTGACAAACCTATTAGCCAATCATAATGGTCGAATCTTGTGAAATGGCAAAGGAAACAAGGTTGTATGCAGTGCACTGGCGTTCTATCAGCATCAAAGCAGCTAACACACGTTTAGCTCGAATTGTGCCGATAGAAAAAGCTCGTAACAGCACCGAAATTGTCGAAGGCACTTCTTCGGAGATGGGAGAGGAAAATGTGGAGCACGTGGTTAACAAGAAGGGCGAATTTCAGCTGTTTGGACATATTTTGGATTCACGGACAGCGTGGAGCAAAAGAGTGCTAAATGTAAAGTCTGTCGACGTGCCGCGGCCAGAACCAGAGGAAACACTACCAATGTATACCTGCATCTAAAAAAAATCACCACCGACAGCAATATGATGCATGCGCAAAAAGTGTGGATGAAGACGAAGCCACGGCTAACCATGGAAAAAGTACGCCACCAAGCATTAAAACCATTTCTGATTTTGCATTTTCTAATCTTTCAAAAGGCCGGATAAAGGTGTTATTTTAAATAGTTTTTATTTATTTTAAAATGTGTGCAATATAACAGTTTCATGTCTAGTAAATGGCAGTGGACTACAGAATTATTTTGTTTTCTAATTGTAAATCTAAATCTAATAAGAACTCTTTCTATTTTTCAGGGTTTAAGAAGTTAACTTTTAAAACAAATGACAAAGTGATTAAGTTAATTTCCATGATGTCTTCTTATTCTTTGGTCTTTAGTTTCAGGTATTTAATAATCACGAAGCATCAAACAATCTCATTACCTCAATCACTATGTATGTAGTTTATTTAACCCTTTTTGTCATTTAAGTAACAACATATTTTATTAATAATTTCAGTTTTATGCACTTGTGAACGCAAAAATCGGAAACTGCATCGCGATATTTGTCAGAGAAACCGCAATTAGGTTTTTTTCTCAAAATCGTGCAGCCCTACGATGAACCGGTAATTAAAATTAGGAAACTGTGCAATAATTTCACAGAAAATATATTTTTTTCACTCGATATTAAAACCTGGATGGACGATAAGGCGATAAAACAGAACTCCTCATCACCGCCCCAAACCTTTACCCCCATCCGTACGCAACATCACAATGGACTCCACCCTCTCATACCAAACACACATTAACCACATCACTAAAACACCCACCCCCGTTCCATAATCGCATTCAATACAAGCTCCTCCTCCTCCTCACCATAACCTGGCCCCGCCCTACCCGCCCGCCACCTCCGCTCAGCAGGCACCACCCACCTTAGGGAGCCTCTATCCCATCTCGCCCACCAGAAACACAGACTCACTCCCGAACTTTCGGACCCACCCCCCCTTTCAAACTGGATTTTTTTTCTTAAAACTTTCCGTTTTTGTCTTTAATTGTTAAGAGTCTTTGAGTGTCCAAAAAAAAGCGCTATACAAGTCTTACGCTGCGTTCACACCGCACAGTTTTTCCTGCGTCAGGCTACGCACCCAACGCATTAAGTTTGACGCATGTACGTTGAGGGTTCCAACGTTTGCTTCTGAGCAACAAAGGAGCCGTACGTTCTGAACTACGGCGGATCGTAACGAGAGAGCGGCTTTCTTAGCTCGATAAAGCTAGACAGCGTCGACATCGGGTGCATCAGCGCTCATTCTTCAGATGCGTTCTGAGTTCGGGGAGTTTAACCATTTGCTCCAGGAGCTGCTTATGGATGAGGTTCGCTTTCAGCGCTACGTCCGCCTAATTTTACGACCTCCTCGGCCGCATCGGAGCTTAAATCTCCTACCAGGACACCAACTACAGGTTCTCTGTTCCTCCTTAGGAGCGCCTGTCCATCTGTCTTCGGTAAGTGTTATTTATGATATTTTAAATCTGCGTTTGTTGAAAATGTTCTCACTGCACGCGCTTAATTCGCGTATAGTGACATCACTACAGTGAGACGCTCTGATTGGTGCGACAAACCGTTAAAAGTTCGTCTAGCTGAACTCCTGCCGCTGCCGTTTGGGGCGGTGTGAACGCAGCATTATTATTATTATTATTTTGTGGTCACTTTTATAGATATTCTATCTTTGATCTAATTGACCGTAACAAGCAGAGAAGAGGATAAAAACTTCCCGTTCGCTGCATTTTTTGTGTGTGTAGAAGTATCGGCGTTGATCGTCAGTGCCAGCTGGTACTGAGATCCAAGTATCGGTATCGTTTCAGTTTGAAAAAGAAGGCCATTGTTGCATTCCTATTCCTAATCCAGCCTCTTCTGCAGAAGGTTCTGCTGTCCAAAAGACAGAACTGATTAATATAAAAAAACGGTTTTGGGAAGACATTAAAACCAAAGGTTTCCTTCGCTCTTCCAGCTACACATCTGGAAACTGATCCAGAGGTCCGAATTCGGTTTGTACCGCATTAAGAATCCATCTGAGGTTCGACTTTATTGCTTCATTTTAACCCAAACTGAGCAGTAGACTTCTCTGTTCCCCTGGTGCTGAGCGGGTCCGGTACCTGTGCCGAGCCTCTCCAGGGGGTTCTGCCTGAGCAGCTTGGAGATGAGGTCCTGGGCGTCCTGAGGCAGCGCCTCGTCGCCCTCTGGCCACACGATCTCATCTGAGAGGAGAGGGGAGCAGAGAGCGAGTATTAGGATGGAAAACCAGAACATCCGGCAGAAACACGACCGGATCGGAACACAAGCAGCGGCTGCTTCTGATTCTTCACCTGCCTCGTCTGACCGTCAAGTTTATCCTCGTAGAACATATAGAAATGACTAACAACTACAGACATCCGACCATCATAAAAATAAATAAAACACAGAGCATGGATAATCAGAAACTACTTATGCAGTTAGTCACAAGAAGAAGTTAAACAAGAAGCCTTCCTCAGCAGACCAACGATTACCTGAAAGTTCTGGATCTAAGAACATCCAGCTGCTAACGATTCATAACCAAACCTGGTTAATTAATAATAGTTACTTATTACAGACGGCAAATCTCCTGCCCTGATTGGCTCCCATTATATGGATATACGCTGATCAGACTGCATATTAACTTCTCCTGAAGGACTCCAGGTGGCTCCAAACTGGTCTGGGCGAGTAACTTAATGTAATAAATGCTCAAAAACAACTAAATGTCCCTTTAAGGCAGACTAAACAAAGATCTGGCCTGAACCCTGGAAGGTTCCCCCCGGTGGATGAATCCTGACAGACGTTCTCAGTGACAGCTCTGCCGAGGTCGTGTCGTACATTTTCAGGCGTCAGGCGGTTCATGGACTCGCCACCGACGCACACATGAATGCACGTTCATCTGACAATAAAGGACAAGCACTCCACACTCCGGCAGTGAAAAACTCAATTTCCCATCAGGGTTTAGGGCAACTATTCCTAATTCCTGCAAATAACACGGGGAAATCTCAAGGAAATTACAATCGAACGCATCTGGACTTGGTAATTTGTCTCGGAAGACGTTTCACCTCTTATCCAAGAGGCTTCATCAGTTCATGCTCGCCGCTGACCAGGCTGGGACTGATTAGTGATTAATATAATTAATTATGAAGCCGAAACCTAAACCTCCACCACGTTAAGACGTGGAGCACAAAGGATCCAATGAGGTTAAATAGCTGAGTCTCCACACCAGTTAGTTGGACCAGTCCCAGCCTGGTCAGCGGCGAGCATGAACTGATGAAATAAATGGGAAAGCAAAGAGAGAGCCATGCTTATTAATATAGACGTAGAGCTCGGTTGGACACCAGGATAACTTCAGAGTTCTCCTGATCAGGTGAAAGCTCCAGGTCAGGGGTCACCAACCTTTTGGATACTGAGGGCTACACAAAGGGTGCTTAGTAACGGGCTACCTGTACTTTACACAGTTGCATGGTTTATCTTATGCTAAGTCTGATCACATGTTAATTGCTCACAAATAATACTGTTGATCATAATTGATTTAAGACAGGAAACATTTCATTTCACTTAATATCTCAGCGCATTTGAATTATTTGCTATTTTCATAACATGTCCAGGGAGCACCTTGGTGCTCGCGGGCACCATGTTGGTGATCTATGCTCCACGTGGTTCTGATGGACCAGGAGCTGAGTCTGGTTCCAGGCTTGGTCCGCAGAGAATCGGACCATGGACTTTGGAGCGTGTCAGTCCGTGGGTAAAGTACCGACCCGGTATCGGCCTGGGGGACTCACCGCTGATGACCTGACCGAACAGCTCCTCGGGGGTGTCTCCGAAGAACGGGGCGCAGCCCACCAGGAACTCGTACAGGATCACCCCCATGGCCCACCAGTCCACCGGCTTCCCGTAGCCCTGCCGCAGGATCACCTCTGGGGCGATGTACTCCGGGGTGCCGCACACCTGCAGACCGGTCGGAGCAAAGATGGAGGCCAGCGTCACACAACGGGACAGAACCGGACCTACGATCCAGAACTGGAACGGCGCGAGGCGATACCTGCTTGTCCAGGAACTCCCTGGTGTCCTTCTCTATGTGGCCCTCATACAGGTTGGTGGTCAGACTCATCAGGCCGATCTTGGAGAGCCCAAAGTCCGTCAGCTTGATGTGACCCAGAGACGTGATGAGGAGACTGAGGAGGAGACAGAGAGGAGAATGGGAGACTGGAACCTGGATGGACAACAGGCCAGGAATGATCTGGGAGACTGGGGACGTTCTGGGAACGTTCTGGGAGACTGGGGACGTTCTGGGAAACGTTCTGGGAGAATGGGAATGTTCTGGGAAACGTTCTGGGAGAATGGGGACGTTCTGGGAGAATGGGGACGTTCTGGGAGAATGGGAACGTTCTGGGAGAATGGGGACGTTCTGGGAGAATGGGGACGTTCTGGGAGAATGGGGACGTTCTGGGAGAATGGGAACGTTCTGGGAGAATGGGAAACATTCTGGGAGAATGGGGACGTTCTGGGAGAATGGGAAGTTCTGGGAGAATGGGAAACATTCTGGGAGAATGGGAAACATTCTGGGAGAATGGGAAACATTCTGGGAGAATGGGGACGTTCTGGGAGACTGGGGACGTTCTGGGAGAATGGGGACGTTCTGGGAACGTTCTGGGAGAATGGGAATGTTCTGGGAAACGTTCTGGGAGAATGGGAATGTTCTGGGAAACGTTCTGGGAGAATGGGGACGTTCTGGGAGAATGGGGACGTTCTGGGAGAATGGGAATGTTCTGGGAAACGTTCTGGGAGAATGGGGACGTTCTGGGAACGTTCTGGGAGAATAGGGACGTTCTGGGAACGTTCTGGGAGAATGGGAATGTTCTGGGAAACGTTCTGGGAGAATGGGGACGTTCTGGGAGAATGGGGACGTTCTGGGAGACTGGGGACGTTCTGGGAGACTGGGAACATTCTGGGAGAATGGGAACGTTCTGGGAGAATGGGGACGTTCTGGGAGAATGGGAACGTTCTGGGAGAATGGGAAACATTCTGGGAGAATGGGAAACATTCTGGGAGAATGGGGACGTTCTGGGAGAATGGGAACGTTCTGGGAGAATGGGAAACATTCTGGGAGAATGGGAAACATTCTGGGAGAATGGGAAACATTCTGGGAGAATGGGGACGTTCTGGGAGACTGGGGACGTTCTGGGAGAATGGGGACGTTCTGGGAACGTTCTGGGAGAATGGGAATGTTCTGGGAAACGTTCTGGGAGAATGGGGACGTTCTGGGAGAACTGGGGCGTTCTGGGAGAATGGGAATGTTCTGGGAAACGTTCTGGGAGAATGGGGACGTTCTGAAGTTCTGGAGAATAGGGACGTTCTGGAACGTTTGGAGAATGGGAATGTTCTGGGAAACGTTCTGGGAGATGGGGAGTTCTGGGAACGTTCTGGGAGAATGGGGACGTTCTGGGAGAATGGGGACGTTCTGGGAGAATGGGAACGTTCTGGGGAAGGAAACGTTCTGGGAGAATGGGGACGTTCTGGAGAATGGGAACGTTTGGGAGATGGGACTTGGGAGAATGGGAACGTTCTGGGAGAATGGGGACGTTCTGGGAGAATGGGAACGTTCTGGGAGAATGGGAAACATTCTGGGAGAATGGGGACGTTCTGGGAGAATGGGAACGTTCTGGGAGAATGGGAAACATTCTGGGAGAATGGGAAACGTTCTGGGAGAATGGGGACGTTCTGGGAGAATGGGAACGTTCTGGGAGAATGGGAAACATTCTGGGAGAATGGGGACGTTCTGGGAGAATGGGAACGTTCTGGGAGAATGGGAAACATTCTGGGAGAATGGGAAACATTCTGGGAGAATGGGGACGTTCTGGGAGAATGGGA
>JAPXFQ010000016.1:0-28430 GCA_028564705.1 Apricaphanius iberus | reverse complement strand
TAACACGGGATGGTTCCGACCCAAGTTCAATGTTAACACGGGATGGTTCCGACCCAAGTTCATCGTCAACGCGGGATGGTTCCGACCCAAGTTCATCGTTAACACGGGATGGTTCCGACCCAAGTTCAATGTTAACACGGGATGGTTCCGACCCCAGTTCATCGTCAACGCGGGATGGTTCCGACCCAAGTTCATCGTTAACACGGGATGGTTCCGACCCAAGTTCAATGTTAACACGGGATGGTTCCGACCCAAGTTCAATGTTAACACGGGATGGTTCTGACCCATGTTCATCGTTAACACGGGATGGTTCTGACCCAAGTTCATCGTCAATGCGGGATGGTTCTGACCCAAGTTCATCGTCAATGCGGGATGGTTCCGACCCAAGTTCAATGTTAACATGGGATGGTTCTGACCCAAGTTCATCGTCAACGTGGGATGGTTCTGACCCAAGTTCATCGTTAACACGGGATGGTTCTGACCCAAGTTCATCGTTAACACGGGATGGTTCTGACCCCAGTTCATCGTCAATGCGGGATGGTTCTGACCCAAGTTCATCGTCAATGCGGGATGGTTCCGACCCAAGTTCAATGTTAACATGGGATGGTTCTGACCCAAGTTCATCGTTAACGTGGGATGGTTCTGACCCAAGTTCATCGTTAACACGGGATGGTTCCGACCCAAGTTCATCGTTAACACGGGATGTTCTGACCCAGTTGAATGCGGGATGGTCTGACCCAAGTTCATCGTTAACGGATGGTTCTGACCCAAGTTCATCGTTAACACGGGATGGTTCCGACCCAAGTTCAATGTTAACATGGGATGGTTCTGACCCAAGTTCATCGTCAACGCGGGATGGTTCTGACCCAAGTTCATCGTTAACACGGGATGGTTCCGACCCAAGTTCAATGTTAACACGGGATGGTTCCGACCCAAGTTCAATGTTAACGCGGGATGGTTCCGACCCAAGTTCATCGTTAACACGGGATGGTTCCGACCCAAGTTCAATGTTAACACGGGATGGTTCCGACCCAAGTTCATCGTCAACGCGGGATGGTTCCGACCCAAGTTCATCGTTAACACGGGATGGTTCCGACCCAAGTTCAATGTTAACACGGGATGGTTCCGACCCCAGTTCATCGTCAACGCGGGATGGTTCCGACCCAAGTTCATCGTTAACGCGGGATGGTTCCGACCCAAGTTCATCGTTAACACGGGATGGTTCCGACCAAGTTCATTGTTCAATAGCGGGATGGTTCTGACCCAAGTTCATCGTCAATGCGGGATGGTTCCGACCCAAGTTCAATGTTAACATGGGATGGTTCCGACCCAAGTTCAATGTTAACACAGGATGGTTCTGACCCAAGTTCATCGTTAACACGGGATGGTTCCGACCCAAGTTCAATGTTAACATGGGATGGTTCTGACCCATGTTCATCGTTAACACGGGATGGTTCTGACCCAAGTTCATCGTCAATGCGGGATGGTTCTGACCCAAGTTCATCGTCAATGCGGGATGGTTCCGACCCAAGTTCAATGTTAACATGGGATGGTTCTGACCCATGTTCATCGTTAACACGGGATGGTTCTGACCCAAGTTCATCGTCAATGCGGGATGGTTCTGACCCAAGTTCATCGTCAATGCGGGATGGTTCCGACCCAAGTTCAATGTTAACATGGGATGGTTCTGACCCAAGTTCATCGTCAACGTGGGATGGTTCTGACCCAAGTTCATCGTTAACACGGGATGGTTCCGACCCAAGTTCAATGTTAACACGGGATGGTTCCGACCCAAGTTCATCGTCAATGCGGGATGGTTCTGACCCAAGTTCATCGTCAATGCGGGATGGTTCCGACCAAAGTTCAATGTTAACACAGGATGGTTCTGACCCAAGTTCATCGTCAATGCGGGATGGTTCTGACCCAAGTTCATCGTCAATGCGGGATGGTTCCGACCCAAGTTCAATGTTAACATGGGATGGTTCCGACCCAAGTTCAATGTTAACATGGGATGGTTCTGACCCATGTTCATCGTTAACACGGGATGGTTCTGACCCAAGTTCATCGTCAATGCGGGATGGTTCTGACCCAAGTTCATCGTCAATGCGGGATGGTTCCGACCCAAGTTCAATGTTAACATGGGATGGTTCTGACCCAAGTTCATCGTCAACGTGGGATGGTTCTGACCCAAGTTCATCGTTAACACGGGATGGTTCCGACCCAAGTTCAATGTTAACACGGGATGGTTCCGACCCAAGTTCAATGTTTACATGGGATGGTTCTGACCCATGTTCATCGTTAACACGGGATGGTTCCGACCCCAGTTCAATGTTAACACGGGATGGTTCTGACCCAAGTTCATCGTCAACGTGGGATGGTTCTGACCCAAGTTCATCGTTAACAGGGGATGGTTCCGACCCAAGTTCAATGTTAACACGGGATGGTTCCGACCCCAGTTCATCGTCAACGCGGGATGGTTCCGACCCAAGTTCATCGTTAACACGGGATGGTTCCGACCCAAGTTCATCGTTAACACGGGATGGTTCCGACCCAAGTTCAATGTTAATACAGGATGGTTCTGACCCAAGTTCATCGTTAACACGGGATGGTTCTGTCCCAAGTTCATCGTCAACGCGGGATGGTTCTGACCCAAGTTAATCGTCAACGCGGGATGGTTCCGACCCAAGTTCATCGTTAACACGGGACGGTTCCGACCCATGTTCATCGTTAACACAGGATGGTTCTGACCCATGTTCATCGTTAACACGGGATGGTTCCGACCCATGTTCATCGTTAACACAGGATGGTTCCGACCCATGTTCATCGTTAACACAGGATTGTTCTGTTCCCGGTGAAGTGAGCCCAGGGTCTTCAGGCTGTAAATCTTGATCAGAACCTATAGGGGGAATGTTCGGTCTGCGAAGTGGACCTGGGAACATTTTTCACCTGATCCAAAGCAGTAAAACTAGTTAAATCTGTCCTTGGAAGCCTTGTGTCAGCCGAACAAAGATTCCAGTGGAACAGAACCAGAACTATCAAACAGTTCTTACCTTTTTGTCTCCATCTCCGCGGTCCACCATCCCGTACTGGGCCGACATGGAATCCGATTCGTGCAGCTTTGACACATCGAATGGTACCTGTCCAATTAGCAGAGTCCAATTAGACAGGTTAAAGTACCATTTGGATCAGATCCAGAACCGGATCAGCTAACCTTCTCAATCTTAGCAATCTTATTGTTGATGTAGGCTGTTCCCATGCCGACGGTGTGTTCAGCGTCCCTCCAATTCTTAAAGAACTGTTTGAAGAGAGGCGTCTCGCCAAACTCAGGAAGGACCTGGACCTGAGGGGGACAGACAGGTGATCTAGGGTTTAGCAACCTTCAGGTAGGAGTCCTGCCGTCAGGTTCCTGATGCTCACCTGGGTGTAAGTCGGATAGTCCATCTGCCGGATGAATTTCTCAGCGCTCTGCAGGACAGCGTGGCGCTCGTCGCTGTTTGCATCCCTACCTGCACACAGGAACGTCACATTTCAGTAGGACAACACCTGGTCTCAGGTGAACAGAACAGAGTTCTCCTAATTCCAAACTATTTTTCAAATCGTTTGTCCAGGACTCTGTGTACAGAGCTCATTTCTGACCTTTCCAGACAAAGATTTTTCCGTTGGTTCCATTGTCGAGGATGAAACACTCGCTGGACTCCAGGGCAGTCTGGGAGAACGGGTTCTGTTGGGAGACCAGGGAAACCTCCATGTCCCCCCCAGCGTTGGACACCTGAGGAAGACACCCATACCAAATGTAGACAAACCCATGCTGATGGTATGAGAAGAAGGAAGTGACATCTCCAGCTGGTTCAGGGAGCCAACTAGGAACTGTGGGAGTTACCTTGTAGAGCTTCGCCACCTTCCTGTTGGACACGTCGGTCTGGGTGTCTTCATGGTGGGTTTCTGGAAGATCCGGTTTCTCTCCCAGAACCTGAACAAGAGACGTTAAAGACAGGAGATGAAAGAACGTGTCTACAATAACATCTGACAGTTTGCAGACATGTCCCTGCAGTTCAAGGTCATTCATTGTTTAAGCTTGTGGTCAGTAGACGCCTCAGAGGCTCAGTTAGGCGGTCCACCCGGTAGGCGGTCCACCCGGTAGGCGGTCCACCCGGTAGGCGGTCCACTTGGTAGGCGGTCCACTTGGTAGGCGGTCCACCCACTGGACGCCTCAGAGCCTCCGAGGTCATTACTCTGATTCGAGACAGAACCTTCTGGTTCTTTCACCTCTGGGATTCTAAAACTTTCTGGTGCCCTTTGACCTCTGCTCAGAATCATAACTGTCATAAGTTCTGGTCATGTGATCACCTCTATCATCTTCTCTGGCTCTGATCCTTCATCAACAACCTGAAGGTTGGCCCGGCCACACCTCTCGTTATCACGGATACCCTTGGAGACCTGTCAATTAGTCAGTTGGTTAGACGGTTACATTGTGACATCAGGATTATGTCATCATGTGATGTCACCACTCACCATAGTGGCCTTCAGTTTCTCAAACCTGTTGCTGTGGCAACCGGACCATTGGATGATGTCCTGTTGAGGCAGAAGAAGGTTTAATCGTCCCCCACCACCCGTTCCCCCCGCTGTCCCCCATGTCTCCTCACCTGTCCCAGGTCCAGAACGAAGCTGTCCCCCTGGTTGAAACTCTCCCAGCTGACAGGAACTTCAGTTGCCCTGACGACACGCCGACCTTTGACCTGGAGCAGCCGCTGAACGTCCACCTCATTGGTTACCACATGGTTGAACCCCGAGGCCACACCTCCTTTCTGTTGGCAGACAAACAGGAAGTGATGTCATCCTGATAAGGGAGTCAGATGTCTGAGACGCAGGGGTTATCATGGTTACCATGTAGGTCAGACCGGTCTTGAAGTACCCGCTGAAGGTGCTGGACTCATGACCTTGGACCTCTCTGTACTGGATCGGCGCACCCTGCAGGAAGTCGTCCATCTGGACTGCAAGAATGGCTGCAGCTCCGCTTTCATCCTGAGAGCACTCTGATCCTGCAGCCGGACCGGCCAATCAGAGATCAGAACTAGAGTCACATGTACAGGAGGCTATAATCCACCCAATGGTTCTGGTTCTACAGACCCAACCTGTAGAACTGCAATAATAATTAAAGCTCCAAACAGCCTCAAACGCCACCTCAGTCCGCTCATCAGCTCTGCATGAAAATCAAGGCACAAAATGGCCGACTTCCGACGCACTCAAAAATGGCTGCCAACTTGTACCTAAAAGGTACAGATGCTTGTTGAGACAATTCTGTACCTTAATGAAGTTGTACCATTAAAAGGTACAATCATATACCTTCATACTGAGTACAGAAATGTTCCCTTGAAGAGGGTACAATAGGGTACCCCCCCAATGGTCCACAATATTTGGTTCCTTACCATTTATTTCCATTAAAGAATCACCTCAACGTATTTAAACAATATACCTCAGGCAAAAATTAGTCTTGATTAAATGAAAATATTGTCACAAGACAAGTAAAATATCTTCATTAAAAATTTTAATCACATCAAGATAGTTACACAGAATACCTGGTTACACAAAATACACAACGATGTTCTGTCTGATCACAGAGATGCCATGTGTTTCAAAACTGTCCTCACAAAAAGTATCTCTGAAGAAGACCATAGACAATCTGCATATTTTAAACGTCTCAGTATTGGCCAATGATAAGCAGAGTGTTTGTCACATGAAATGGTAGCAAGAGCCGCATGGATTGTGTGCTGTACTTCAGATTATACCAAATTCACACAGGTATTTATCACATACACACAAGTAAAAAAAATATGCATCTCAAATTTTTTAAACAATCACATTACATAAACTAAATGTTTGTCTAATTAATTTCCTGGATTAAACAGAATCCTTTCATTGTGTCTGACTTGATAAGCATGGAAATGACTGTAGGAAGAACAAGGAAGTAACAGTTTCCCACACAACACCCAACAAGAACGAATCTTCAGAATGAACTTCATTTAGAAGAATAAACAAACAGCATCAGTGTATATTTGTGCATATTTGACACTGAAGAAGACATAGCAGAAACACGCTGAAGCGGCCTGAAACTCCACATCTTTAACGCCTTTGTTCAATTCTAGAGCATTCTGTAAACCCCATGGCAGAGATGAAAATGGCTCACTAACATGTGCTGAGTGAAATGTCAAAGTCCACAAACAGCCTATGTGAAGAAAACTGTCTGCGTTGTTTCGTTTGGTGGTGTTTGGGGCCGGGCTTTCAGCGATAAATCCGTTTAAACCTTTAAGGGGCACTAATTATAAACTGATATTGTACTTTTGAAGGAACACCTTAAGAAAAAAATTATTTATAGGTACAAAAATATTCTTATATGGTCTCATATTTGTATCTTGTATTTCTGAGTGAGTGGGGAACAAACTATAAATGTGCTCTGAATTTAATCCTTGTTGAAAGCATTGTTTGTGGCTTTTTTATCAATTCTAGGGGGCGCCATGAAGGCATTAGGCCACACCCACAAAACAAATACAGATCTGTTAGGGGTTGGATTAAAATCCATATTGTTGAATTTGGTGCAGATCAGATAGTGTATGTGGAAAGTAGAGCCAAACGTATTTCTTTCACCATGGCAACGTAGCCACACCCTCTTTCTAACCCAGTTGGTTCTGGAAACCAAGTTACACCAACTTGTTCAATCCTGCAGCCAAACACCCCTACTACGCTTCCTACGTAGCAGGAGAAAAGCAGTATGTGAGCGATGTAGTAGATCAGAATCTCCAGTATGGATCAGAGTAGTATGTATAAAGTTCTGGACGTGTACTACCGCCAAAGTAAGCAGCCGCTGGACGCTACGCTATCCCACAATGCAGCAGAAGCCCCATAATCACAGAAGAAGAAGGACCTAGCTACCAAGGAATTATCAACCATTGACACCGCCACAATTTCAGTGTCTAACTGTAAAAGTGTAGCAATGTTACTCATTAATTTAATTTAGTTGTTGACAACTGATTAAACATTTAAGTTGATAACTCAATGTTTAACGGGACCACAGGCGAAGTAACGTAAACATCCAGCAAAATGGTGGCGCAGTACGTCTGATTTCATGCCTACTACTCATTTGCTACCAGTAGTAGCTACTATGTAGCATGTGGTACATACTATAGGAATCGGATGCAGGGCAAGTTACACCAACTTGTTCAGATCTTTCCAAGTCAAACCTCACACTTCCCCTGCATCTGAATCCTTAGTATGTTCTACATGCTACGTAGCAGCAACTACCCGCCCGTAGATGCAGCAAATACTGCGTAGAAAACTAGTGTTTAGTAGGCATGAAATCAGACGTACTGCTCCAACTTTACGTTATGTCGCCTGTTGTCCCATCCTCGGTAGCCAACGTCACTCTTCTACGATTTTTGGGCTTCTGCTGCATTGTGGGATAGCGTAGAATACAGCGGATTTTGCTTTGGCGGTAGTACACATCCAGGAACTTTATGCCTACTTTGCCAATCCATACTAGAGATTCTGATCTACGACATCGCTCGATTACTGCTTTTCGCCTGCTACGTAGCTAGCGTAGAGGAATTCGGATGCTGGGTTCCTGTCCTCAGGGGGCGGGGTTAATGTGACATGAATAAATGAGCCAATGACTGCTGAGTGGTGGTGATGACTCACAGGAAGTTTGATAAAGCTGTGGCCTTATTGACATTAGTACGAGTTTATTACTTTTATGGCCAGAAGCCATAGGCCTGGCCACGCCCACACGCTTTTATTTAGCATAAATTTTGATACGTTTTGTTCCAACACGCCTTTAGATTATCAGTCATTTTCAAGTGTGTGTGAGTTAAAAGCTGTCGATCAATTTATCATTCATTTGGCCTCTGGTAATAATGTAAAGAACCTTGGTATGATTTTTGACCAAGACATGACATTTAAATCTCATATTAAACAGGTTTCTAGGATTTTTGTCTTTCACCTCTGGTATATTGCTAAAATTAGAAACATCGTGTCCAGGAGTGATGCAGAGAAACTAGTCCATGCATTTGTTACTTCAAGGCTGGACTACTGTAACTCCTCATTATCAGGAAGTCCACAAAATGCAATTAAAAGCCTTCAGTTGATCCAAAATGCTGCAGCAAGAGTTCTGATGAATATTAAAAAGAGAGACCACATTTCTCCTGTTTTAGCTTCTCTCCATTGGCTCCCTGTTAAATCCAGAATAGAGTTTAAGATCCTCTTCTTTACGTATAAAGCCCTTAATAATCAGCTCCATGGTTCATCAGAGATCTGATTGTTCCATATGTTCCCAACAGAGACCTTTGTTCTCAGAATGCAGGTCTACTGGTAGTTCCTAGGATTTCTAAAAGTAGAATAGGAGGCAGATCTTTTAGTTATCAGGCTCCTCTCCTGTGGAACCAGCTCCCAGTTTTAGTCCATGAGGCAGATACTCTGTCTGTTTTTAAGACTAGGCTTAAAACCTTCCTTTTTGATAAAGCTTATAGTTAGAATGGCTTAGGTTATCCTGAGTTATTTTTGTAATTATGCTGCTATAGGTTTAGACTGTTGGAGGACAGACTGACAACTTTTCTTCACTCTGCTACTTTTCTCTTTTACTACTCTCCAGATATACATTTTCTGCTGTTATTGTGATTGTTAACCCAGTTTTCTCTGAGTGTTTTTCTCCCCATAGAAGTTCCACATGGTGTGGTATCCTGCTCAGCTACAGCGCCCCCTGCTGGATGGGGAACATCGGTCCAGATGATGCTCAAAGTCACAGAGCATATTTTAACATATTTCAAACTTGGATTTAGATTAAATAATGCAGCGTGGAATAAATTACATAAATAATATTTTATCGGTCATTGAATCAGTGGGTTGAGTCTCCAGATTAGGTTGCCTGCAGTGATATTTAAGATCCAGCAGGTGTCAGTAGACTGACACAACCTCATCTACCATCACTGCCTACTATTAAAACTAGCTCCTCCCCCCCAGGTGTCCTCACCTTGCCAGTAGTGCAGGTCGTACTGCAGGCCTCCACCACGGTTGCTGGTGCTGCTCAGAACAAGGTAGGCGTCTCCAGTGTAGAACCGTCCATAAAGATTCTCAGGGACCGGAGCCAGGTCCATGTTCTCCACTCGCCACACCTGAAGCCCCGCCTCTTTACCTGCTCGCTCAAATTCTGGATGGAACACCATGATGTCACCTGTGGAGGGCGGGGCAGCAGAAGCATCACCTGTTACAGTCAGCCGGACGGTGGATCGGACGGAACGGTGAAGAAGAGGAAGGGGTGGAGCTATCCTCAGTGAAACTGTTCACAGGATGACATCATCACCTGGATCTCCAAATCACCTGCAGAGTCACTGACTCCATCCATCACTTTTAAAGGGATTTTCCACCTCTAAGTATAATGTGTCAGTGAAACTAAAGCATTCATAAGCATAAGTGAACGGGAACTATTAGCATGCTAGTAGTTCCCGTTCACTTTCTCTGGGGAAGAGGGCAGACACACATTCACTTAGTATTGGTATATTGCTTTAAACTAAAGCTGTTCTTACTGGTTTATTTCTATGGCGCCAATGACCAGCAGATGTCATCTCAAGGCACTTAAAATAAAAGTCATTTTAATCCAATTATCCAAACATTCCAACCAGTTAAAAGTTTTCTATGTAAGGAATCCCAGCAGATTGTGCTGAGTCATGGATGTGAGGTTGTACCCGGATCATGCAGACTCCAACCACAGCAATCCCTCATACTGAGCAAGCATGTAGCGACAGTGGAGAGGAAAAACTCCCCTTTAACAGGAAGAAACCTCCAGCAGAACCAGAACCTGGATCAGTACAAGCGTCTGGGGGTCTGAGAAGACAGAGAAGAGTCACAGAAAGAACAAAAGTACTTTCTATGTTAAAGAAAGTAAAAATGAGCTGATGTTCCCCATCCAGCAGGGGGCGTTGTAGCTGAGCAGGATACCCGACCATGTGGAGCTTCTATGGGGAGAAAAATTACAGGGGCCCAGAAGTAGCGCACCAATACAAAAGCCACAACGCTACAAAATAAACCACGACACAAAAGCTACACCAGAAGTTACACCGCTTTATTTTCCTGGAACTGATACTTCATGAAGCGGTCCAAATAGACGAGATGCGGCAGGAGACTTTGGGAAACTGTTCGAGAAGTGAGTAAAACACCGATGGTAAGTAATGCTTATTCATTTCGTTACGCGCTTTATAAATGCTGTTAACTTTGATGTATGAACCAGGTGTGTCTAAGCAGGGAAACATGCAGGGCGGCAGCGCGCCCATCAGGCTTGGTAAACACTAGAAGAACAAACCCCACCCACACTTCACCTGCTGCCACGCCGGGTTAAAGATAGTGCGCACCCACCCATCACTTTGTTCCTCAGGTACTTCAACAAACACCTGGGGTCATGTGACTAACAGGGTAACCATGGCAACTGCTGCCAAGTTGCTCTGAGCTGATCTGGACCAGAATCAGAACCCTGATGATGGGTCTGGATTCACTGAACAGCAGAAGTTCTAGTTCAGTTGGTTCTGGTTCTGATATGCCAGGCGGGGAGACGCCTCACCTTCAGCACTCAGGTGTCTGTTTAAAAAGAGGAACAAAGTAACCAACACTGCAGCCTGATTGGCTCAGAGCAGACAGGTAAAGGAGGGGGAGAACAGAGCTGTGTTCTCTGCTGGACCTCCTGGTTCTGGACCAGCTTCAGAACCTGATCTGAGGCGCCGCCCGATTCCTGCGGCTAGCGCCAGGAAGTCACTGAGCTCATTAAACAAACATGTTCACCTGCAGAAACACACCTGGGGGCGCAGGTAGACGCTCCACACCCAAACAGAACAGGTCAGTCCAGCTGCAGGTTCTGATCCAGGTTCTGTTCACCTGCAGCCCACTTCCTCCTTCTCTCAGGTAAGGAGGAACCTCCTACTGATTAATGTCTGATGAAGAGCAGCAAACACCAGCCCTGATGAAGGATCTACCTGTTTTCTACATGTTTTCTACCTGTTCCTACCTGTTTCCTACCTGTTTTCTACCTGTTTCCAGCCCCAGTGTTTCAGGTAAAGGACTCACCTTCAGCGTCGTTAGGTGGGGACGTCTTCCTCTGCTGGACCGAGCGGCTCTGACTCAGGTGAAGCAGCTGCAGGTAACTTTACCTGTACTCCCCTCCCCCACGCTGCAGCAGTAGGAGCCACGCCCAGCTGCTGCAGCCTGCAGGGGGCGCTGTGTTCAGGTCACGCCCATGGATCCGTTTCCTCTAGGTTCATGTTCAGAGTTCTGGGTCCATAAACGGATCTGAACCAGGACACTGTTTGGTGTCAGTTCTTCTGTCAGCCCCATCAGAACCACTCTAAGGTCCAGTTTGATGTTCGTAACACAGAACCAACAGAACCAGTCGGTACCAGGAACCCAGAACATGCCTTCCAGAACCTCGCTGGTTCTGGTTCTATGAGCCGATTTCTCCCCTGAGGTGATGATGACTGTATGGTCCAGAACCACCCGGACCCTCATCACGCAATGAATCATGGGACATTTCTAGGATTCCTGATTATGTTTAATCTGTATGAAAAGTGTTTTATTAATAAAGTTTGAATGATTGATGACGGAGCTAGCTTCTGGTTCGGAGCTTCATATTTTTATATTTCTATTATTCTGAACCTCACAGTTGGTCCCGTCAAGTAAAAAAAAAAAAAAAAAAAAAAAAAAAAGTTGGTGCCGTCAGGTTATTTCCGGCTCCCAAACGTCACTTCCTGACGAGAGCACCTTTATTTTAAAAGGTCAGACCGGAAGCTGTTAGGTGGACTTTCCTGTGGGTCCAGCTGGTTCGGGTCTACATACATGAAGCAGCAGACCGAACCAGACCTGGTTCTGAAGGATGGAGATGTTTAGTAAGCTAAGCGGCCTGTTGCTGCAGGCGCTGGAGACGGTGAGTTAGCCGGAGTTAGCATTGTTAGCTTGTGGTGGGCAGTAGAGCTCTGAGACAGACAGACAGACAGACGGGGGACATGTGGACACGCTGTCCTCCTCTATGTCTGTCCTCCTCTGTCTCCGCGGGGGAATCCCGGAGACACTTTTCCTCTGGGAATGTCAGGAATGTGGCTGGAAGCTAACCGCTGCTAATGCTAACTGTTTACCTGCAGCTGAGCATGCGCAGTGTCGCTGCCCTGTTATGTTTTTATCAGAATCTTTATTAACAAACCGGCTATATGTAAGTTATAATGAGCCAAAGTTCAGAGTCAGTAACATGAAGCACTAATAAAGTGGCAACCAATAAACGGAACAGAAAATAAAAAAGTAACAGAGAGGTCTAGTTAAAGTCTGACTGTATAAAGTATTGTGGATAACCAGGAGTTTTGTTTTAACAAACGTCAGTTTTTTAATGCAATAACTCATTCATAAACACCAAGAGTTGTTTAAATGAATAAACTTAGATTCGTGGATGAAATGTTTAGCTAACAGAATAAGATAATTGTATAAAAGCTCCTTATTTTTGTCTATTATAAAACCAAATTTAATCATCTTAATTTCCAAATTAGAAAAGTTACAATCAGTTTGTAACATGATATTTGAAAGGAATTCCCAAACTGTTTTACAAAAGGACAATGAACATGAACAGCCGTTCCTGTCAATGATGAACTTCTGACTAAAAACGTTTTACAGGGTAGACGTCATTCATGCATTTAAAAATGTATTTCTGTAACTTTTGGTAAAACTGGAAATAAAAAGGTTCCTGCTTCTCAACCTGACAGATATTTTCTGGGAAATCCTCAATGAAAACTTCTGAATTAGAAGCATCTGTCATAAACATGTTGGATTATTTTTTGTTTTTAACCAGAAACCCTAAATGACTGATGGAAGCGTAGAGATGAGTTCCTCATAAGGATCCTTTCACCAAAACTGATGAAGCTTCAGGATCGCCAGCCACTGATTTCTAAGAGAATAATCTGTATTCACAATGGCTGCAACCCAATGACCTCTTTCACAAGATCTAAATGTAATAACTTCTCCAGGAAATCTCTAAAACAAACTGCAACGCCGCCAGATCTATTGCTGCCACGGGAAAATAAAATGTCGCCCCACTGATTGTAACTTACACACTGTGATTTCATACCTTTACTAAACAGAAAATATTCTTATAGTACTGCAGTTTAGACCTCTAACATTTAACGAAGAAAAGGAAATCTGAAAATGAATACCAGCATAAATAATTAAAAGTGAATCAGATCTTGTACTCTTAGGTGAGGGCAGAAAGAACCTCTATAATAATAATAATAATGATAATAATTTACCTTCCAGGATACATTTTGTCCTAACTACGTTTTTCATAAACGCTGGGCGTAGATGAAGCCAGAGGGACGGAGAAAATCCGCTTTCTTCCCATCTTCCTGGGCCTCCTGTCTGCTGTGGATCCTCTGATTCCTTTATCTTTCTCCACATCTCATCTCCAGTCTTCTTTGTGTCCTACGCCGTGCGCCGTGTCCACGTCCTCCTCCTCCATTAGCTCCCACAGCGGCGCTGTTTTCTTTAGCAGAGCAACCAGCACATCTCTGCTGCAGCGTTTCTACTCTGCTGCTCTGTCTTTTAGAGCATCGTTTCTTTTCACCAAAGTGGACATTTTACCTTCAGAGTTTCTACTTTCTCATTTTAGTTCAGCTGCATTCAACTCCAGAGCTCTCAGTTATAGAAAATTTGCGTAGAATCCTCACTAAAACCGTACTTAAGCTCAGCAACTATTTTTTACCTACGCCTATTAAGTTTCTGATCTATCAAACTTGGAGAAGCACAGCTGGACGTAATTTCCTCTTTATAGACATGTGCTCAGCTGTTTATGGATCATATCTGCCTCATACACACCCACTTTCTACCATAAATGGTCAATGTAAAGCGTCTAGTGAATACTCTGCATCGATTTAAGACTGGTAACCATGGCAACGGAGAGGTGAAGAAAGACAGCCGCAGGCATGCAGAGACAGAGAAAACTGTTTTATTTCAATCAATGTTGATCTATATAGAGGTTTACTCGGCCAAAGGATTCACATAAAAAGACAAAAATATAGTCAGAAAAAAATTTGTTAGAAGACAAGAGTAAAAAATAAACTTAAAAATAAAATTCAATCCACTTTTATTTATATTGCACCAATTATCCAAACATTCCAACCAGTTAAAAGTTTTCTATGTAAGGAATCCAAGCAGATTGTGCTGAGTCATGGATGTGAGGTTGTACCCGGATCATGCAGACTCCAACCACAGCAATTCCTCAGCAATCCCTCATACTGAGCAAGCATGTAGCGACAGTGGAGAGGAAAAACTCCCCTTTAACAGGAAGAAACCTCCAGCAGAACCAGAACCTGGATCAGTACAAGCGTTCATCTGCCACGACCGTCTGGGGGTCTGAGAAGACAGAGAAGAGACAGCATGGAGGATGCTCTGTGACTTTGAGCATCATCTGGACTGATGTTCCCCATCCAGCAGGGGGCGCTGTAGCTGAGCAGGGTACCAGACCATGTGGAACTTCTATGGGGAGAAAAACACTGAGAGAAAACTGGGTTAACAATCACAATAACAGCAGAAAATAATATATCTGGAGAGTAGTAGGAGAGAAAAGTAGCAGAGAGAAGAAAAGTGGTCAGTCTGTCCTCCAACAGTCTAAGCCTATAGCAGCATAACTACAGAAATATCGCAGGATAACCTAAGCCACTCTAACTATAAGCTTTATAAAAAAGGAAGGTTTTAAGCCTAGTCTTAAAAACAGAGTATCTGCCTCATGGACTAAAACTGGGAGGAAATGTGTCTTAAATTCATAATTCTGCTCAGAATTGAGCCCAGAGCGATATGACCTCTGACCTCCCTCCATGACCCGCTTCAGTGTAGCCGACCAGAACCAGAACCTGGGTTCATCCATTCTAACCTACAGCTTCTGTGTTCCAGAGGGAACCAACAGTGGATCTGCTGGACTCCTTCATCGACCACTGGAAATCTATCACTAACTACTACATCCAGACCACAGGTGAGCCTCTACCTGTAGCCTCTACCCGTAGCTTCTACCCGTAGCTTCTACCCGTAACCTCTACCTGTAGCTTCTACCCGTAGCTTCTACCCGTAACCTCTACCTGTAGCTTCTACCTGTAGCTTCTAGCCTCTACCCGTAGCTTCTACCCGTAGCCTCTACCTGTAGCTTCTACCTGTAGCTTCTAGCCTCTACCCGTAGCTTCTACCCGTAGCCTCTACCTGTAGCTTCTACCCGTAGCTTCTACCCGTAGCCTCTACCTGTAGCTTCTACCTGTAGCTTCTAGCCTCTACCCGTAGCTTCTACCCGTAGCCTCTACCTGTAGCTTCTACCCGTAACCTCTACCTGTAGCTTCTACCTGTAGCTTCTAGCCTCTACCCGTAGCTTCTACCCGTAGCCTCTACCTGTAGCTTCTACCCGTAGCTTCTACCCGTAGCCTCTACCCGTAGCCTCTACCCGTAGCTTCTACCCGTAGCTTCTACCCGTAACCTCTACCTGTAGCTTCTACCCGTAGCTTCTACCCGTAACCTCTACCTGTAGCTTCTACCTGTAGCTTCTAGCCTCTACCCGTAGCCTCTACCTGTAGCTTCTACCCGTAGCTTCTACCCGTAGCTTCTACCTGTAGCTTCTACCTGTAGCTTCTAGCCTCTACCCGTAGCTTCTACCCGTCGCCTCTACCTCTAGCTTCTACCCGTAACCTCTACCTGTAGCTTCTACCCGTAGCTTCTACCCGTAACCTCTACCTGTAGCTTCTACCTGTAGCTTCTAGCCTCTACCCGTAGCTTCTACCCGTAGCCTCTACCTGTAGCTTCTACCCGTAGCTTCTACCCGTAGCCTCTACCTGTAGCTTCTACCCGTAGCTTCTACCCGTAGCTTCTACCCGTAGCCTCTACCTGTAGCTTCTAGCCTCTACCCGTAGCTTCTACCCGTCGCCTCTACCTCTAGCTTCTACCCGTAGCCTCTACCTGTAGCTTCTACCTGTAGCTTCTAGCCTCTACCCGTAGCCTCTACCTGTAGCTTTTACCTGTAGCTTCTAGCCTCTACCTGTAGCTTCTAGCTGTAGCTTCTAGCTTCTACCCTCTACCTGCAACTTCTAGTTTCTACCTGTAGCTTCTACCTGTAGCCTCTACCTGTAGCTTCTACCCGTAGCTTCTACCCTCTACCTGTAGCTTCTACCTGTAGCCTCTACCTGTAGCTTCTAGCTTCTACCTTTAGTTTCTAGCTTCTACCCGTAGCCTCTACCCGTAGCTTCTACCCTCTACCTGTAGCTTCTACCTGTAGCTTTTACCTGTAGCTTCTAGCCTCTACCTGTAGCTTCTAGCTGTAGCTTCTAGCTTCTACCCTCTACCTGCAACTTCTAGTTTCTACCTGTAGCTTCTACCTGTAGCTTCTACCCGTAGCTTCTACCCTCTACCTGTAGCTTCTACCTGTAGCCTCTACCTGTAGCTTCTAGCTTCTACCTTTAGTTTCTAGCTTCTACCCGTAGCCTCTACCCGTAGCTTCTACCCGTAGCCTCTACCCGTAGCTTCTACCCGTAGCCTCTACCTGTAGCTTCTAACCTCTACCTGTAGCTTCTACCTGTAGCTTCTAGCTTCTACCTGTAGCTTCTAGCCTCTACCTGTAGCTTCTAGCCTCTACCTGTAGCTTCTAGCCTCTACCTGTAGCTTCTACCTGTAGCTTGTAGCTTCTACCTGTAGCTTCTAACCTCTACCTGTAACTTCTAACCTCTAGCATCTACCTGTAGCATCTACCTGTAGCTTCTAACCTCTAACTGTAGCTTCTAACCTCTACCTGTAGCTTGTACCTCTAGCCTCTACATGTAGCCTCTACCTGTAGCTTCTAACCTCTACCTGTAGCTTCTAACCTCTACCTGTAGCTTCTAATCTCTACCTGTAGCTTCTAATCTCTACCTGTAGCTTCTAACCTCTACCTGTAGCTTCTAATCTCTACCTGTAGCTTCTAATCTCTACCTGTAGCTTCTAACCTCTACCTGTAGCTTCTAACCTCTACCTGTAGCTTCTAACCTCTACCTGTAGCTTCTAACCTCTACCTGTAGCTTGTAGCTTCTACCTGTAGCTTGTAGCTTCTACCTGTAGCTTCTAACCTCTAGCATCTACCTGTAGCTTCTAACCTCTACCTGTAGCTTCTAACCTCTACCTGTAGCTTATACCTCTAGCCTCTACCTGTAGCCTCTACCTGTAGCTTCTAATCTCTACCTGTAGCTTATAACCTCTAGCATCTACCTGTAGCTTCTAACCTCTACCTGTAGCTTCTAACCTCTAGCATCTACCTGTAGCTCCTAACCTCTACCTGTAGCTTCTAACCTCTACCTGTAGCTTGTACCTCTAGCATCTACCTGTAGCCTCTACCTGTAGCCTCTCTCTCTCTCTCTGTTCGTCAGACGACAGCCGTCCCGTCTCTCAGACCGACATCCCGTGGCGTCTCAGGCAAATGACGGACATCTTGGTGTACGAGGAGAAACAGCAGGTGATTGGCTCCACCCACACACATCTGTAACCATGGAAACAGAGGAAGTGACCTCACTGCATCATGGTGAAATAAGCTGTAGGACACACCTTCATCATCATCATCATCATCATCATCATCATCAGCCCGTTTGGTGTGATTCTATAAATACTGAAGATTTAAAATGCCAATAATATCCAGGAGGGTTGAAACGCATCAACTGCTGTAGTTTAGTTTCATATAATTTAAACTTTATACTTATTGATCTTATTCGTTTTACTGCTTGAGCTGCTGCTTTTATTTGAATGGTTTTACTCTTTTCTTTTTTTGTTATATATTTTGTTATAAATAACTATATTTTGGTATTTTATTGTGAAGCTCTTAGGTTATGCTTTTATGCTGCATTCCAGTTAACCTTTCCGAGTTGGAAAGTCGGAAATCTCGAGTAACAACCGAGACGCGCCCCGATTAGGTCTGGATAGTAGACAGAGAAAAGCGGGCAGCTCCAAAACAAAAATGGCTGCTCCCGTAGTTGAGATGTATTTTCTTTGTATTTGTACTGTTGGTCATTTCAGTGTCGTTTTTAAGTTCTCTTACACACTTGACTACACGTTATGATGTACAGCTTTGTTTTTCATGCTGGTCTGCTCAAGATGCTACGTTGCTAACAACCATAACAATAACTAGCCTGCTGCTGCCCTCAAAGCGTCCATCTTCTTTCTGACTCAGAATTTAGTGAGACAAACTGGAACGCTTTAAGTCGAGAATTACGTCACGTTCTCGTGTACAGCGATTCAAGACGACCGAGTTTCCGAGACAAATGGAATGCAGCATAAAGTTCTATGGGGAGCCTAAGCCCCGCCCTTCTACTTCCTGTCCCTACTGCCAAAAAAATGAATGGGAGTCAATGGAGAGTTATTTTCTATTTGAAACGTTGCATTCATGGAGCATTTAGTGGACTACAACTGCAGAAGAAGAAGGGGAGAAATGGTCGTAGCCTCCAGAATGAAGAAAGGAAAATCAAACATGGAGAAATCATAAATCTGATCCTGTTAAAGTAGCAGCTATGCTGGAGGAGAAACAGTCGGTCAGTTAGAGCTAGCATGGAGGAGAAGCTCTACAAGGTTTCTGGGAGGGTTTTAGTACTAGCTAGCGTCGGCTAGTACTTACTAACACTATCTAGTGTCAGTAAGTACTACCTAACACTAGCTACTTCTAGCTAGTGTTAGGTAGTGTTAGCTACTTTTATCTCTATGACGTTATATATGCGACTTCTGATTTGACATTTTAAATTGTGAATTTTTACTGTGAAATAAATCCCAAATTACTTGACAAACACAATAGAAATGTACTTAATTAGTTATGATTTAATTAAAAGTACAACATATGTGTGATTCAGGACAAAGCTGAGCAGCAAATAACTTTTATCGCTTCATTGACTTCTATTCATGATTTATTCACCCAGGAAGGGGAGGAGCCTTAGCCTCCCTACCGGAAGGGGTAAACATCCGGGTCAAAGGGCACAAAATGGTGGAGAATTTCGTCTGATTTCATGCGTACTACTGGCTTGTTTGCTACACAGTATTTACTACATCAGCGGTCGTGTTGTAGTTGCTACGGAGCATGTAGCTGAAACCTTCTGGACGTTTTTTTGCATAAATGAGGTCGTGGTCGTTGGTGTAAAGCCCAGTTTCTGCTTCTCTGACCGCAAATTTGCACTCAGACGCAGGCGTATTGACGGACACGTTTTCTGTTTATAGTACTCCGCTCTTCCACTTCACTCTCTATTGTTTTGCCTGACCAGGACCGCAGGGGGCGCTAAATTTTCATGGCGTCTCTGCCTACTATCACACAGCACCGTTTCTGTTTTTTTCTAGGCTTGTGAATGCATTTCTTCCTTAAGGAGCAATGAAGGACAGAAAGTACGTTTTGATTTATCTGTAAAGCTTTTTGCTAGAAGCCCATAGAATCCTCTAGAAACGCATGGAAACAAACACAGCGTCTGATTGGTTGTTTTCCTACACCTCCTTGTGTTGGAGGTTCCGTCTCCGTCAAAACGCAGAAGCTGGGCTTAACTGGTTGTACTGGTTCTGTGTAAGGAAAGCAGTGGACTGGTCTTAGTCCTGCGGGACGATGAGCATCCCAGAAGGTTCTAACGGTTGGTGTTCCTCTAGGTGGAGGAGACGGGGCCCTGCCTGGAGTACCTGCTGCAGCACAAGCTGCTGGAGACGCTCTGCACCCTGGGGAAGGCTCAGGTACTGACCGGACCAGAACCAGAACCATGATCTGTGGTTTTCCTCAGGATGTCCTTGATGAAGCTGTTCCTCCTCTTCCTCAGTACCCTCCAGGAATGTCCCAGCAGGTTCTGCTCTTCTTCTCCAAGCTGCTGTCTCAGATGCAGAAGCCTCTGCTGCAGCTTGTCCCCGTCTACAGACCTGTCCAGGTGAGCAGGGAGGGGGCGGGGTTAGCAGCAGCTCCACAGTGCTTACACAGCTGGTGGCTCTGCTGTCTGATTGGTGGAGCTCCAGTCCTCCAGAGGGGGGCGGGACCAGGTGGCTCTAACAGAACCTGGTTCTGAACCATTCATCTGGAGGCTGTGGGAGGAGCCTCTGGGTGGGCTATGGTGCTGTTACCAGGCAGATGCTCAGTGATCACGTGACTTCCACCCTCAGAAGCTGATTGGACTCTGTGGACTTCCTGGTTCCTGTTCTGAGAAGGAGGAAGCTCGGTTTCTATTGGCTGTGAGCTCCAGAGTCCCCCGAGATCCGCACGTGCTCAGATACGTCCTACAGGTGAGCAGCTGATGCCACCATTAAGCTTTTACATCACTTCCTGCTAATTGTGTTTCTGTTTCCAGTTCCCAGACCCACAGCCGGCCTCCAGCCAATCACAGCTCAGCGTCCAGTCCTCCAATCAGAGCACAGACACGCCCTGCAGCCAATCAGAATGCTCTGCTTCCCGCCCAGTCCAATCAGAACAGGGTCTGCTGTGGGTTCTGCTGCAGCTCAGTAAGAGTCAGGTGAGTTACTGGGTTCTACTGGGACGGATCGGTTCTGTTTGGTTAAACGGTACCGGTTCATAGCAGAGATCACCACAAAGTGCTTTACAAGAAGACTTATTCTATATCGCAATATACAACATAAATTCTTACCATTTAAATTATATACAGATCAAGATATTTTTTTTATGAATTTAGTTAAATAAGTATGAAATAATTCTATACAGTTAACTGTTGGCTATCAGCTTGTATAAACACTGATATAATAAAAGCAAGTGGATCTTTTAATCATCAGTAATGAAATATCCAATGCAGATATTTTAGAGTTAGATCAATTGTAAAAAATGTCACTAAACTGGTCAAAATACTAACTATGAATAAGTCTGTGTGTGTTTTCCAGGCTGTTGGCATCATGTAGAAGAAAAAACATTTAAAGATGGTGACCAGTACAGCACAAAAATGTCTGTTTTCTTTATTAAAAGTATTTTATCTAAAATATAGGTTTTATTGTTCTAACCATTTTCCAGCCAGTGAAATGGGAAAATTACTGCATGCAAAGTCGCAAAAGTCTGCGAAAAACGGACCGGTTCTCAGAGTACTGTAATGACCCGAATATAGGACCAGGTTTTTCTCCGTTAAAAATCATGTAAAAATGTGGGTGGTCTTATAATCAGGGTTTAACCATTGATACATGCTCATGGTTGTCATTAAACGCCTTCAACAGCAGAGGGCGCCAGAGTGGCTTCTGTCTGCTGGTTTAAAAGCAGCTGTATGTTGGCTTTGTAAATGGATCCTCCAGCAGAGAGTATCGTTGGTTGTAAAAGGTTCTGCATGTGGGAGGAGACGGGGCCGCAGCATGGCAGTAAGCACAGCGAGTAAGAGGACGTCTGAGTAAAAGCCTCATGCAGAATTATGATGCAGAATTATGATGCATCATGGGACTTTAGAGCTGACATGCAATAAGCAAAGTTCTGACAGTCTGTATTACAATATTGTTGTTGTTGTTCAGTTTTGCTGATATATTTCCTGATACATGTACTTATATAGTACAGATCATTGTGACTACATTATTACATAAATATTAAAGCAGTCTGTGATAATTATTTAAATGACGTCTCAAAATTTCCATAAAAAATAGTTTATTTTAAAAGCGAATTTACTCTATTTCTGATCATTAGTGTTGGGAAAGGGTTGTGGTCTAATAATAGGGGTCGTCCTATATTCAGGTAAATATAATATTTTTTAAGGTTGGAAGTTCTGAAAATGGAGAGAATTATGATTTTTTTGATGGGGATGTTGTTGATACTTGAACCTGCTCTGCTTCCCAAAGAAGCAAAGGGAGCAGCACAGCATGAAGGTGGAGGAGGCGGGGCTTAAGGGCATAGCTACTTATCTTCAGGTGTTTAGCTTAAACGTAAGGTGAAGTTAGAGCAGGGCTCAGAGTGTTGAAAGGCAGCAGCGGATAAACGGTTTTATGATTTAAAGGTGTTATAGATGACCAGTGCTCCCAGTTCTATGGATGTTTTACTAACTGGCTGTAGTGGTACCATTAATTATTGGTGTGCCTTTTATTATTTATTTGTATTGAACCTTAGTCTGACTGAAATCAGACTTTTAAAATGCATGTATACATCTTAGTCTGGATAGGATCGACCTGGAGTTATTGGGAATCAGACTACTCTGTAACCAGACCCCAATGTAACGTTCTCCTGGCGTTCCCCTGACATTCTCGTGTTCCCCCAGAAGCCCGCGGTGCATCAGAAGGCCTGTGAGGCCCTCCTGAGCCTCTCGTCTCTCCTGGACGGAGCTTTGGGGGAGCTGCGCCCCGCTGTGACTCAGCTGGGGGAGCTGCTGGCGGGGAGACTCCAGGAGCTCTACTCCCAACTGCCTCTGGAGGAGTTGGATGCAGCAGAGCTCAGGATCGGGCCCCGCCCCTCATGGAGGTAGGGCTCCTCTACCTGGTTACCGTGGCAACAGGCCAGCAGCAACAGCTTGACCTGTGTTTGTGTTGACAGGTCAGAGGCTGAACCAGATCACATGACCCGCTTCCTCACCTGGTGGGACTTTGTGGACCAGCTGATAGCCGATGCCCCGCAGGTACCGTAGTAGTCCAGCAGTACTACAGTGGTACTATCGTAGTACTACTACTGTACTACAGTGGTACTACTGTGCTACATTATTACTGTTAATACTACAGTACTCCTGTAGTACTGCTATACTGTAGTAATCCTGTAGTAGTGCTATACTGTAGTACTCCTGTAGTACTGCTGTACTGTAGTACTCCTGTAGTACTGCTGTACTGTAGTACTCCTGTAGTACTGCTGTACTGTAGTACTCCTGTAGTACTGCTGTACTGCAGTACTCCTGTAGTACTGCTGTACTGTAGTACTCCTGTAGTACTGCTGTACTGTAGTACTCCTGTAGTACTGCTGTACTGTAGTACTCCTGTAGTACTGCTGTACTGCAGTACTCCTGTAGTACTGCTGTACTGTAGTACTCCTGTAGTACTGTTGTACTGCAGTACTCCTGTAGTACTCCTGTAGTACTGCTGTACTGTAGTACTCCTGTAGTACTGCTGTACTGTAGTACTCCTGTAGTACTGTTGTACTGCAGTACTCCTGTAGTACTCCTGTAGTACTGCAGTACTCCTGTAGTACTCCTGTAGTACTGCTGTACTGTAGTACTCCTGTAGTACTGCTGTACTGTAGTACTCCTGTAGTACTGCTGTACTGTAGTACTCCTGTAGTAGTGCTATACTGTAGTACTCCTGTAGTAGTGCTATACTGTAGTACTCCTGTAGTAGTGCTATACTGTAGTACTCCTGTAGTACTGCTGTACTGTAGTACTCCTGTAGTACTGCTGTACTGTAGTACTCCTGTAGTACTGCTGTACTGTAGTAATCCTGTAGTAGTGCTGTACTGTAGTACTCCTGTAGTACTGCTGTACTGTAGTACTCCTGTAGTACTGCTGTACTGTAGTACTCCTGTAGTTTTCTGCTGTACTGTAGTACTCCTGTAGTAGTGCTATACTGTAGTACTCCTGTAGTAGTGCTATACTGTAGTACTCCTGTAGTACTGCTATACTGTAGTACTCCTGTAGTAGTGCTATACTGTAGTACTCCTGTAGTAGTGCTATACTGTAGTACTCCTGTAGTACTGCTATACTGCAGTACTCCTGTAGTACTGCTATACTGCAGTACTCCTGTAGTAGTGCTATACTGTAGTACTCCTGTAGTACTGCTATACTGCAGTACTCCTGTAGTACTGCTATACTGCAGTACTCCTGTAGTACTGCTTTACTGTAGTACTCCTGTAGTAGTGCTATACTGTAGTAATCCTGTAGTACTGCTATACTGCAGTACTCCTGTAGTACTGCTTTACTGTAGTACTCCTGTAGTAGTGCTATACTGTAGTACTCCTGTAGTAGTGCTATACTGTAGTACTCCTGTAGTACTGCTGTACTGTAGTACTCCTGTAGTAGTGCTGTACTGTAGTACTCCTGTAGTACTCCTGTAGTAGCTGTTGGACATGTCTCTGTGTCCAGGCGGTGTCCCTCCAGGTGAGTCTCTGCGTCCGTCAGCGCTGGCTCCTGGACTCTCTTCATCCTCAGCTTCTCAGCACGTACGTCCTCTTCCTCCTCCTGGTTGTTTCTCCCTAAGGGGGCGGAGCCTAATGTCCAGGTGTGTGTTGTGTAGGTGTGAGCGTAGCGTCCTGGTCTCCACCTCGGTCCTCTGCTGCGTCCTCAGACTGGTGCGGTCTCCGTCCCTGTTGGACCAGCTGCTGTTCTTCCTGCTGAGGACGCCGTCTCTGACGGAGTTACTGCTGCAGCGCTGTGACCACATCTCTGACCAGGTGAGGCGGCTGGACACGCCCACCAGGGCCCACACCTGAACACGGCGGTCTGCTGAGTGTCTGTGTGTCCTCAGATCAGCATGGCGTCCCTGTCCCTGGTGGACGAGCTGCTACAGAAGCCTCACAGGGACATTCTGGACACCTTGGTGCTGAGCTTCCTGCAGAGCCGCAGTTACCTGTCCTCACCTGTAGGGGCTCCAGAGGACCGGCAGCCTGACAGCAGCGACGAGGGCGATGACGCCCAGTAGGTCCATCCTGGGGGACACCTGGACAGGTGAAGGTGTTTCCTCACACTGACCGGTGTTTTCTGTCCTTCAGAGAGATGGAGGACGATCCGTTCTTCTCAGACGGCTTACCTGGAGACCATCTTCCTCATCATCATCATCAGGCTGCTGCTCCAGGATCACCTGCTGACGTCATCGACAGGTAGAACACCTGTTGATGACGTCATCGACGGGTAGAACACCTGCTGATGACGTCATCGACGGGTAGAACACCTGCTGATGACGTCTGTACCTGGTCCTGGTCCTGATCCTGATCCTGGTTCTGGTTCTGTTCCTGGTTCTGGTTCTGTACCTGGTTCTGGTTCTGTACCTGGTCCTGGTTCTGGTCCTGGTTCTGGTCCTGGTTCTGGTTCTGTACCTGGTTCTGTACCTGTTCCTGGGTCTGGTCCTGGTTCTGGTCCTGGTTCTGGTCCTGGTTCTGGTTCTGTACCTGGTTCTGTACCTGTTCCTGGGTCTGGTTCTGTACCTGGTCCTGGTTCTGGTCCTGATCCTGATCCTGGTTCTGGTTCTGGTTCTGTTCCTGGTCCTGGTCCTGATCCTGATCCTGGTTCTGGTTCTGTTCCTGGTTCTGGTTCTGTACCTGGTTCTGGTTCTGTACCTGGTCCTGGTTCTGGTCCTGGTTCTGGTCCTGGTTCTGGTTCTGTACCTGGTTCTGTACCTGTTCCTGGGTCTGGTCCTGGTTCTGGTCCTGGTTCTGGTCCTGGTTCTGGTTCTGTACCTGGTTCTGTACCTGTTCCTGGGTCTGGTTCTGTACCTGGTCCTGGTTCTGGTCCTGATCCTGATCCTGGTTCTGGTTCTGGTTCTGTTCCTGGTTCTGGTCCTGGTCCTTGTAACTATGAATCAGCGCTTCATCACCCTGATGTGTTTATTGGCGTCAGACCGAACCGAACCGATCACCTGACTCCTGACGGGCGGTTCTGATTGGACTCTCTCTCTCTGTGTCCAGCTTCCTGGCTCTGGTTCCGGTCCAGGTACGATCCGCCCACCTGCTGCAGGAAGGAGGCTATGAGTCCTACGTACACGACGCTCGCTCCTTGGTAAGGAAGCTCCTCCCTCTGCTCCTGGTCGCCATGGCTACCTGTCCAGGTGGAGCTGTTGCTACTGAGATCAGACTCACCTGTGTGACTCCTCCCCCTGTCAGGTGAGCCAGTGTCAGGCTCTCTCGCTCCCCTGGGCGTGGCCACAGGCTCCTCCCCCTCCCACCTGCTCCCCAGGTAAGGAGGAAGACTTCTTTGAAGGTCCCCTGCTGAGAGTTCTGTTCGACCGTGTGGGACGCATCCTGCAGCAGGTAGGCTCACCTGAGATCACAGCTGTCCCCCAGCCGGGCTCTGACTCACCTGTCCAGGTGTGCTGTGCGTTCCCAGCCGTACGAGCTCAACCTGCAGCTGACGGCGGTCCTGTCGCGGCTCTGCGCCTTCAGCCACCCGCTGCTGGACGAATACCTGCTGGACCCCTACGTCCACCTGTCTCCCTGCAGCAGGACGCTCTTCTCCGTCCTGGTCAGGGTAAGGCAGAACCAGAACCAGAACCATGGGGGCGGGTCTACCTGTCTGTCTGACCCGTGTGTGTCTCAGGTGATGGGGGAGCTGATGGAGAGGATCCAGGACGTCTCTGAGCTACCTGGACGCCTGCTGGACACCAGGAGACACCTGCTGGGCCTCAGCGCCGACACCAGGTAACCCTCTGGTTCTGCTTTAAACTGGACCAGAACCATGAAAGGTTCTGTTGGTTCCAAGTAAGTGAACTGTTGCTTCTGTGATGCTGATGATGTCACTTCCTGGTGTCCCTGTGTGGGCGTGTCCTCAGACTGGACCACCTGACGCTGCTCAGAGCCGTCATCGTTCTGGAGGAGTTCTGTAAGGAACTGGCTGCCATCGCCTTCGTCAAGATGCCTCTGGACCGGAACCAGCTGGACCCGAACCAGCTGGACCCGAACCAGGAGAGTTGGTGGAGCGGGACGGACACATCTAGACCGGGCCGGACCAGAACCGAGTAGACTGCTGGACTGGGAGGGAGTCATTAGAACTGGTGCTGGTTCTTCTGGGCCTGGACCCGTCCTGTTCCTGTAGATGGACAAGAACCGGTCCCCCCTGGGTCCACCTGCTGGATCCTGATGTTCTGGACCGGATCAGAAGTCCCGCCCACTCAGCCTGCAGCCAATGGGAGCAGAGGAATGTGACTGAACATCAGTGACTGTCACCTGATTGGCTGTTTCTTCCACCAGAACCTGAACCAAGTCCAGAAGCTCTGTAGCGCCACCAGCTGGACACAAGCAGTTTTAATATAATAGATTTTATTTATTTTAGCTTCGCAAAGTGCCTCATAAGTTTTAACCAAAGATTGAAGATAAATGGATGGATGGATGGATAAATGATGGATGGATGGATGTTTGGTTGGATGGATGGATGGATGGATGTTTGGTTGGATTGATGGATTAATGATGGATAGATAAATTATGGATAAATGATGGATGGATGTTTGGTTGGATGGATGGATGGATGATGGATGGATGGATTAATGATGGATAGATAAATTATGGATAAATGATGGATGTTTGGTTGGATGGATGGATGGATGATTGGTTGGATGGATGGATAAATGATGGATGGATGGATGATGGATGGATGTTTGGTTGGTTGGATGGATAAATGATGGATGTTTGGTTGGGTGTATGGATAAATGATGGATGGATGATGGATGGTTGGATTAATGATTGATGGATAAATGATGGATGGATGTTTGGTTGGATGAATGGATTAATGATGGATGGATGGATTAATGATGGATGGATGGATGGATGTTTGGTTGGATGGATGGATTAATGATGGATGGATGTTTGGTTGGATGGATGGATTAATGATGGATGGATGGATTAATGATGGATGGATGGATGGATGGATGTTTGGTTGGATGGATGGATTAATGATGGATGGATGTTTGGTTGGATGGATGGATTAATGATGGATGGATGGATTAATGATGGATGGATGTTTGGTTGGATGGATGGATGTTTGGTTGGATGGATGGATTAATGATGATGGATGTTTGGTTGATGGATGGATTAATGATGGATGATGGATTAATGATGGATGGATGTTTGGTTGGATGGATGGTTGTTTGGTTGGATGGATGGATGAATGGATGGATGTTTGGTTGGATGGATGGATTAATGATGGATGGATGTTTGGTTGGATGATGGATGGATGTTTGGTTGGATGGATGGATGGATGGATGTTTGGTTGGATGGATGGATGGATGGATGGATGGATGTTTGGTTGGATGGATGGATTAATGATGGATGGATGTTTGGTTGGATGGATGGATTAATGATGGATGGATGGATTAATGATGGATGGATGTTTGGTTGGATGGATGGATGTTTGGTTGGATGGATGGATTAATGATGGATGGATGTTTGGTTGGATGGATGGATTAATGATGGATGGATGGATTAATGATGGATGGATGTTTGGTTGGATGGATGGATGTTTGGTTGGATGGATGGATTAATGATGGATGGATGTTTGGTTGGATGGATGGATTAATGATGGATGGATGGATTAATGATGGATGGATGTTTGGTTGGATGGATGGATGTTTGGTTGGATGGATGGATTAATGATGGATGGATGTTTGGTTGGATGGATGGATTAATGATGGATGGATGGATTAATGATGGATGGATGTTTGGTTGGATGGATGGATGTTTGGTTGGATGGATGGATTAATGATGGATGGATGTTTGGTTGGATGGATGGATTAATGATGGATGGATGGATTAATGATGGATGGATGTTTGG